>JAJTIZ010000004.1:600000-1110220 GCA_021365335.1 Phaeosphaeriaceae sp. PMI808 | reverse complement strand
AGGAACTAATAGCTACTAATACTACTCTCCTTCCTAGTCCTTAAATACTATCTAGTTATCCTAATAGATATAGGGGAGTAAATTAGCCCTTTCCTATAGATCTTCTATATAACTCCTTATTATAGATCTTAAAAGCTATTATAGGACTAGTATACTAGGACTTACCTCTTATATAGTAGGAGTTATATAATAAACTAGTTATAAACGTAGACTATCTAGCTAACTAGGCTACTAGGATCTAAAAAGAGTATATTAAGAAAGTAAAGAAACTTTAGCCTATTATTAAGCTTTATAAAAAGGAAGCCTATAGAGTAGATTAAGAGTAAGGTATTCCTAGTAGGTCTTACTTTATAAATACTAGCGAATATCCCTCTTAAGAAGGAAAGTAGTAGGATTTTAATAGTTAGGTAGAATAGGAGACTACTCTAGAACGACTATAGTTATAGTACTCCCTCTCTAATAAGGAGAATACTATAAGAAACTCTATACTTTCTACTCTTACTTCTCCTACTATTAGAAGTCTAATACCTAAGTTTAGGACTATATTAGTCTATAAATCTAAGACTCTACCTCTTTAGAAATTACTAACTCTTAGGCCTAGTAGTTATAGAACTAGTCCCTTATTACTATCTTAAGGAATAAGAGAGTAGTCTACTCTCTTTAAATAGGCAACCTAGCTCTAACCTATAATAACTAGATTACCTAACCCTACTTACCCTACTTTTATTAGGGCCCCTTAGTTAGAATTAGGGCCTCCCGCTACTAGTTTACACTAATCTAAGAGAAATAAAGTAAAAGAGAAGGAGAGATAAGATTTAGATAGGAATAACTAGGTATATATAAGAGCATATTAAATAAAGAGTAGAGGATAGGACTTTATTTTCCTTATTTTATATATTTATAGTTATTAGTATAGAGCTTAATAGGGCTAAGCTCTTAAGTTAGGGAGGTTTATACTAGTACCGAAGGTACTACTAAAGTACTCTAACCTTACTATAAAATTAAGTATAAAAGCTTAGTAGAAGGTATAATAGAGGCTCTATAAAGAGACCCTATATTATATAACTTAGGTAGTAATACTAAGCCCCTAAGAAGGGACTATACTACGTCTACGTATAAAGGGCGCCCCTCTTATAAAGATAGTTTAGTAAGTATTATTTTATCAATTAACTCTCTTTCTAGAGATAACTATTACCCTTTACTATCTATTATAACCTACAACAAGTACTATTATCTTCTAGTTACTACCTTATATAATAATACTTCCTATACTAATAGTCTAGAGATAATAAATACACGCTCCCTACGCTATACCGTAACTAAGGAGGAGAGTATATATCTAATAGTTGAATAAGAACTAATACCTCCTATAGACGACGCGTAGTACGAGTATATAATAAGTACGCCTATAATAATAGATAAATATATTTACGAAGTAACTACTTAACGCGATAAACTAATTAAAATCTACACCCTACATACTATTAAGGATAAGATTACACGCCTAGAATAGGGCGCCTCTCCTACTACGCCTACTATAGGCGATCTAGAAGTAATAATTATTTCGTTATATAAGTAGGGCGTAAGCACCCTATAGATAAAGTAAGGGTAAAATACCCTCTGCCTAAAAGACCCTATAGAGTATAAGGGTAAGTCCCTAAAAGAATACTAGGAGTTTATATACTTATACGAAACTATATTTCACCTAGACCCCTATAAATTCAAATATAATAAGTAAAAAGTCCTTTAGTCTATATAGTATCTTAAGGGGGATCCGCGTAAACTATAGTATACGCACTATAAGCGTAGCTTTAGATAATAAAATACTAACGTAGAAATATTTTAAGAACTACCTACTAGACCTACTCTCTAACCCTATTAATTATAGTTTAGAAGTAGCTATAGCGTACTTATTAGTAGAATAACATAAGGACTAGATAGTCTAATTATTTATAGGATACCTAGAAGTCCTTAAAGATTAGCTCCCCCCTATATAGAAGAATAAAGGGTGTAATACCTATTCTTAAAACTATAACCTAATCTATAATAAGCTATTATAAATTATTACTAGGTTCTAGCTATAAGGGAAGATCTTATTACCTTAGCTTAACGCTAGAGTAGAACCTACGCGGCGCACCTAACGCGTATAAAGAACGCGAAGCAGCGCACGTAAGCGCGCTAAAAAGAAATACTATCTAAGGATAAGGCGTAAAACCCTAGAATAAGCTAATAGATAAGGCTTTAGTTAAATACTTTAAGTACTATAAGAAAGGATATTATACTAAGGAGTATTAAAGCTTAAACCTAAATTATACTCCTATCCGCATAAACTAAATAGGAAAAGACTAAGCCTTATAGTTAGCCTAGGGATAGTAAGGCGTAGAGTAATTAATATCTTACTAGGTATAAAGCGTACGTATTACGCTAATTTAGATACTAGTCCTAAAACTAAACTTTAAGTAATTTTAGATCTATAGGCTAATGTTAGCCTTATTAGCTAAAGAACTACAGTAGAGTTAGAACTAGTACTAATTAAGGATGCTAAGCTCCCTAGGCTAGGTTAGATTAGAGTATAAAGATAAAATACCTATACTACTTATAAGCTCTAGGTGCGCCTTACTAATAATAATAATATAACGCGTAGGGCTAAAGTTATAGTATATAGAGTAGATAAAGAGGGGGTACCTCTTCTACTTAGTAATCCTTTCCTCTAGAGGGAAGGAATATAGCTAGATTATAGGTTATAAACTTAGCGCTAGGATATATATCTATAGCCTAGGTAATACTTTATACGTTTAAGGAACTTATAGAAAACTTAGAGGAAATATAGGTAGAACTATACCTACTTAGAGTACTCTAAGCTAATATAATTAAATTAGACTATAAAGTATATATCTAGATTATAACTATAGCGCACGAAATACGTATTCCTAGCGCTTTATTAGAATATAGTAATATATTCAATAAAGAAGTAGTATAGAGGCTACCGCGTTTTAAGGATTTAGACTATACAATCCTATTAATAGAGGGAAAAGAACCTCCCTATAGGCTACTCTATAATCTCTCTATACGCGAGCTTCAAGTGCTCCGCACCTATATAGAGGATACCCTTTATAAAGGGTAGATTCGCTATAGTAATAGCCTAGCTAGCGCGCCTATCCTTTTTATTCCTAAGAAGGATAGATCTCTCTACCTTTACGTAGATTATTATAGACTAAACATAGTTATAGTAAAAGATTATTACCTACTCCTACTTATTAGAGAGACGTTAGACCGCCTATTAGGCGCACGTTACTATATAACCCTAGATCTTAAAGACGCCTACTATAGAATGCGGATATAAGGGGGAGACGAGTAGAAAATAGCTTTCTATACTTATTATAGCTATTTTAAGTACTTAGTTATACCTTTTAGGTTAATAAATACTCTAGCTAGTTTTCAAGTATATATAAATAAGGCACTTAGTAGATATTTAGATTATATCTACATTATATACCTTAATAATATTCTTATCTATATAGATAGCGACGATATTAAGCTCTACTAGCGCGTAGTCTACTCTATACTTAAAGCCTTACGAAGAGTAGAGCTCTTTATTAACCTTTATAAATGTACTTTTATATTAGAGGAAGTTTACTTCCTAGGGTTTATTATTATAAGACGTAGTATCTACGCTAATCCTACGCGTATAGAAACTATTATATAATAGCTAACGCTAACTAGTATTAAAGAATTACAGTTATTTTTAGGCTTTACTAACTTCTATTAAAGGTTTATTAAAGGGTATACCTAAAAAATAGCCCCTCTTATAAATCTCTTAAAGAGAAAATAATAATTCTACTAGCTAGATTTAGTATAGACTACTTAGGAAGAACTTAAAGTATACTTTATAAGTACGCCTATCCTACGTTACTATAATCTAGAGCTACCTATTCGCTTAGAGACTAATACCTCTACCTTTATAATCTCTAGTATTCTTTCTTAACTCTACCCTAATAGTAAATAGTATCTAGTTGCTTTTATATTAAGGAAACTATAGGAAGTAGAATTAAACTACGAGACGTACGATACTAAGTTATTAGCTATTATCTATAGTTTTAAATAATAGAGATATTATCTTAAAGGTATATAGTATACTATTTAGGTCTTAATAGATTATAATAACCTACGTTTAATACGCGTAGTATAGAGGTTAAACCCGTACTAAGTATACTAGGCGATATACCTTAGAGCTTTTAATTTTAAGGTAAAATACTAGGCTAGTAGACTAAATCCTATAGATAGTCCCTTAAGAAGATCTAACTACGAGTAGGAGAACCTATTATTAGTATAGTTATTACCTACCCTCTAGGAAAAATTATAACTAGTAAGCAAGATCGCTAGGGTAAGGATAACGCGTAGTATAAGAGGACCTATAACTAAGCCTAGCTTAGTAAGCTTATATAAGACGTATAGTACTAGAGTGCGTAGTACGAAAGGAGCCCTACTACTAGTACTATAGAATATATACTGTGCGTACTATACTTACTAGCTAGAGAGTTGTTAGTAGTAAAACTATAATAGTAGAGTCTAAAGCCCTCGCGATAACCTTATATAACTTATAGTAAAGGGACGCCTTTATATAAGCGAGGATTATAGGTTTAGTAATAGTAGAAAGTACTTAAAATAGTAGGAAAGTGTAGTATTAGCGCTTTAATAACTAGGAAGTCCTATAGTATAAAGGTAGATTATATATTCTAGAGGAACCTACTATAAAGTAAGAAATTTTACTTTAAAATTATAACTTATATATAGTAGGCTATTTTAGCGTACGTAGAACGCTTAAGTTAATTATAAGGTACTATTACTAGCTAATAATAGATTAAGACGTTCGGGATTACGTAAGTACCTATACAATTTATTAAAGAAGTAAAGTAAAGAGATATAAGTAATATAGGTAGCTTATAGCGTTATCTATCCTAGAGAATATCTTTAAAGAAGTCTTACTAGACTTTATTATAGGCCTCCTACCTTTAAAGGACTCTTCTAGGTGCGCTTATAATATAATACTTATAATTATAGATCGCTTCTCTAAAATAGTAATCTACCTCCCTACGTTAAAAAAATAGAATATAAAGGATTTTATAGAAGCCTATTTCTATAATATTATCCTAAATTTTAGATTATAGAAAGGTATTATCTTAGATAGAGGCCTAATCTTTATATTAGACTTCTAGGTAGAAATTTACTATTAGCTATAGATAAAGTGTAGGTTAAGTACTACCTTCTACCTATAGACTAATAGGTAAATAGAACGCTAGAATTAGATACTAGAGTAGTATCTTAGAATCTTTACTTCTAAAAATTAAGATAATTAGGTATCCTTACTAAAAATAGTGTAGTTTACGTACAATAATTCAATCTATAAATTAACTAAGACTACGCCCTTTTACGTAGTATTTAGGAAGTACCCTATTCTTATATTACCTCCTATAGATAGTAGGCTAGAGGGAGAGGACCTAACGTCGTAGAGCGTATAAAACGTATATAGGAAGTATAAGAAGAACTTAAGAGCTAATTATAGAAAGTATAAGCGTACTAAGCTAAATACTATAATAGTAAATATAAACTAGAAACCTTTTAGAGAGGAGATCTTATCCTCCTAAGTATAAAGAACCTAACGCTTACTAGCTAACTAAGTAAGAAACTAGCTAATAAGTTTATTAGCCTATTTAGGGTATAAAGTATAGTTAGAATATAGGTATACTACTTAACTCTACTACCTTATTATTATATTTATAATATATTCTATATTTCCCTCCTTAAATGCTAGAAGCCTTAATCTAGTAGGGAAGATAATACCTAACCCCTAGAAGTAATAGAGGAAGGAGAAGAGGTATAGGAAGTAGAAAAGATACTTAAAAAATGTAGAAGAAAAGAGTAACTTAAATATCTTCTAAGATAGGAAGGTTACGATAAGTCCTAGGATATATAGACTCTAGTAAAAGACTTTAAAAATATAGAGGAACTTATTGAAGATTTTAAGGTAAGTTAAAGCGCGAAGTAAGTAAGGAGAGTAAAAAGAGTATAACCTATATAGTTAATACGTACTTAAGGAATAAAGTTAATTAAGTAGCTAAAGGCTAGGTATCTATATATTAAAGAACTACGCTACTAATTACCCTAACCTAATTCTTATTACTATTCTTACTCTCCTTACTCTACTCGAGCTCTACCTACTCTCTACTAGCGTCCTTACTATCTATTATTATATCTCTATCCCTACTATTCTCCCTATCCCCCTTATTTTCTAGATTTACCTCTTAACTAGGCTGATTATTATTATTATTATCGTCGTTATTATTAGTAGGTAGTATAACCTAGAAGGTATTAGTATACGCTATATATATACGATATACGCGAACTTACTATATAGCCTATAATAGTAATAAGATTATAGATAGTAGCTACTAAGTTCCTCTACTCTATAAGGATTAGCCCTAGAAACTAAGGCGTAGTAGTAGGAGTTTAGGTAGCTACTCCTAAGGGAGTACTACCCTAAGTAGCGAGGCGCCTCTTATTTAATAGCTCTAAGTTAAAGGTATACTATATACGCGTAAGCTTAACGCTAGTCATACGTACTAGAGCGTCGCTCTTATAATTAGTAGTATTCGTAATAGCGATGCTATACGCAGCGCGTAACTAGTATAAGCGATTAACGCGGCTATTAAGCTCTAAAGGAACCTATTTATATTAGTTAGAGTATAACTCCTAGAGCACGCTATAAAAAGAACTTACTAGGGAGTAGCCCCTACGATTATAGTTAGAATAATAACTATAGTAGCGATTATTAGGCTTATTATAGATATTCTTCTAGTTAGTAATGCCTTAGGTACAGCATATACAAGTCGCGTAAGCTACTACGCTATTAGCGCGCTTAGCTAGATCGCTCTACTTAAAGGGCGTTATATTACGTAAATTACTCTTCTTAATAAACTTAGGGCGTAGATAGAAGACTATAGTATTAAGTTTATCGTAGGCGTTATATGTGCGTTTTATATATTATACGTATATAAGGTAATAGAGTAGAGTGACAATAAAATCCTTATTATAGGAAACTCTCCTATTAATATTATACTAGGTAGTAACGCGCATAGTATATAAACAATTCGCTATTATATAGTAATAGTTCTTTACTTTATTATTAGGTAAACAGGCAATTAACCTCAACGCGAGCGCAATAACTATAATAAGTATATAAGACGCGTATATAGCGCGCGATATATATAAGTACTCTTTTCCCTTTTCCTATACGGTTTAAGGGTTTTTAATAAGATTGCGATAGAAGCTAATAAGGATATTAGCTAGGAGGGGAGGCTCTATAATAGAGGCTCTATAAAGAGACCCTATATTATATAACTTAGGTAGTAATGCTAAGCCCCTAAGAAGGGACTGCGCTACGTCTACGTATAAAGGGCGCCCCTCTTACGAAGATAGTTTAGTAAGTATTATTTTATTAATTAACTCTCTTTCTAGAGATAACTATCACCCCTTTACTATCTATCGTAACCTATAACAATTACTATTATCTTCTAGTTACTACCTTATAGAAGGGGTAATAATAGAAGTATATATATTATAGGGAGGATAGAATAGTTAAAGGTACCTAGTATAGAATATAATCTTATCTTATTAAAACCTAGTCTTTAAGAAATAGTCGATTAGCCTACGCTATTAGTATAACTAAAGGCTTTACTAGGCTACTATCTCCTTATAACGGTATAATAGTAGGATAACTATAAAATCTATAAAACTAAAGCTATTAAGGATTAGTTTAAAAGGAATTTAGTTAAGCTTTATCCTTACCCTACCTATAGCCTAGATCTAAATCCTATTAAAAATATATAGAGTATACTTAAAGATAGGCTAAATAAACGCCCTAGAAAGAGTTTAGGGATAGGAGTTAATAAAAGGAGTATAACGCACTTTAAAGAGGCTATAAAGGAGGAGTAGCTAGCTATAGCCTAGTTAGCTATAGATAACTATATATTATCTCTCCCTTAGTAATATATAGTAGTAAAGATAGCTAAGGGTTATTAAACTAAGTATTAGCTTAGTTAAATATATAACTATACTCCTAAACGCGTAAAAACTAGAAGTTTCTATATAATATAAACTAGTAGTACGATATAGCTAAAAGTCTAGTATATTATAGTTATACTATAGTTAAATTATATATATAAAATATAGTAAAAAAGATACTTGAAATAAAAAGTAATAGCTCTCTAAAGTAGAAGAAAAAAATTACTCTATCTTTAGAAAGAAATAGAACCCCTAAATATACTTAATAATTAGAATCTAAAATTTTAAAAAGAATAATATAGTTTTTCTCTTTAAAAATCTCTATCTCTTATATTTTTAGCTATTTTTGTCGTAAAGTTATAGTTTATTAAAAAAGGTTAAAAAATCGATTACTCTTTTTCGCTATCACCCCTCTATAACTTATAAGACTATAGCGAACCTTTTTTATATATAAAAACTACTACCTAGTTTAACGTTAATCGTACTATACTTAGCTAAAGGTACTATAGCGTAATAAGCTTAATTTATACGCGTTTAAATAATAGACGTAAACTTAGCCTATAATAAGAGTTAGAGCTACTTAAATATATTAAAAAACTTACTAAGAGAGGCCTTCTACCTATAAGAGAGATAATAAAAAATTAGGTTATATAAATAGCTTATAAGTACGTAGGAGAGAGCTAGGTTACGCGCTTTATCAACTAAAATAAGAGCTTAGTTATATTAAAATAGACCTCTAGCATTAATCGTACCTACTACGCTGCTAATTCCTATATAAAATATAAGTTATATTTTAAGTAATTATACTAAAAAATAGAGGAGTATTATATTAAGCCTTAGTACACCTATAATATAGATAAGAAAGGCTTTCTAATAGGTATAACTAGTAGGTTAAAATATATATTCAGCTATAGTAATTAGGAGAGAAAGAAGGTTAGAGAGGCTCTTTAAGATGGATCGCGTGCGTAGATAACTATCCTAGCTTGTATCTGCGCTAATAGGACGTCTCTACTACCTAGTATTATCTACGAGGCTACCTAAGGAGCTATATAGTTAGTATAGGTAGATGAAATTGAAGCTAGAGAGTATCTTACTTACGTAAGCTTATCTCTATCTAGATAGATAAATAATAATCTAGGACTAGTATAGCTTAAGCAGGTTTTTGATCGTTATACTAAGAGTAAGGCGAGACGCTTATATTAATTACTTATTTTAGATAGGTATAGCTCTTATCTGCTTACTCTACCGAACTCACTTAATACCTCTACCGCGCGCTAGGCCTTATTGCAATTAATAAAGGCGACTTCTTTCTACTCTTCTGGTGAGCCTGGATAACTACATTCAAAGCTCCACTTATATTAAAGGCCTTTGAAGCTACTGGTATATGGCCAAGAGATGCTGAGTATATACTTAAAAAGTTCGATAACTCGCCAGCAAATGAGAGCTCGCGCTCTAGCTCACCATTACAACTCAATAATAGTAGTTGGAGACAGATGGATCGTCAACTCCAGCATGCAGTAACTGATACTACTCAGCCTGCAGCTCGAGCTGTACGCTCTCTACTCCACGGTCTCCAAGTCGAAAACGAGATACTCAAGCATGAGAATGAGGGACTACAAGTAGCTCTCCGCGTCAAACAGAGACACCAGAAGAAGAGCAAACCTCTCAACCTCTAGCAGAGAGAGGAGTACCATGGTGGAGGCGTATTTTGGTCGCCGCGCAAGGTACGAGAAGCTCAGACTCGTGAGGCAGTAAAGCAGCGTGAACGAGAGCAAGAGAAACTCCAAAAAGCTGAGAGAAGGGAGCTACAGCGGGCTAATAAACGATACAAAAAGCAGATAGCAGAGGAGAAACGGGTAGAGAGAGCTGCCAAGGCCGCCCAGCGCGCTGCTCAAAAAGCTGCTCTCAACACCAAAAATTCTATACAAGCTCCAGCTATAGTGAAGAGAAAAGCTTCAGCTCTATCTACGCCAAAGAACAAGCGTCGCCGCCAAGTTGCTGACGCTGCAGCTGCTGAGGAGCCTCCAAGAGCTGCACCTCTAGCTCCAGCTCGAACTACTCGCTCGGGCCGCAACGTCAACCTCCCATCAAAATTCAGATAGTACAAATTACTCGCAGTCCTTCAATTACTACTCCACTACAAAATCTCGTGATAATAACTATTATATGTGGCTCTACAGCCTCATTTTTGAGATCGCGAGTTTCGTGTTCGGCGTGCATTAAGTGAACACGTGCATTAAGTGCACAGACACCCTAATAGTCCGCCGTACCCAAGCATCATCACAAAAGCTTAACCCACCGAAGCATCCTCTGACCCCAAATACACACTCTCTAACCACCACTCTTTCTTCCCAATCCTCAATCCCCACACCCAGCCATTTTCTCGCAATTAATACGTCGAATATACACACACAAACCCATCTCGGCGCTACATGAAGTTCCGCCCCTAACCCGACTGCCGACCCCAGCTAAGCTTTTACCCCATCCAGCTATCCCAAAGCTTATCTCGTGCCAATCACACCCCCTCCCTCCCTTCCCGCGCGGGGAAAAAAACGCAGGATTCCGGGGACTCGGGGAAGCACGAGCACTTTTTTTTCTTCCTTCCTTGCTGGTACCTATATAAAGGGAGTGCGGGTCGCTGTTTGTTGGGGTTTGCGAGTAACTACGAGGACTCCCCCCCCCCCACCAACCAACCAACCAACCAAAAAAGGGGGGATCTACGTGTTTGGAATAATCAAATGAGCGCTGTTGTTGAGAAGATGGGTGATGAGAAGATTGAGAGTGCGAGGGGCGGAGAGGGTGGTTCGGTGAGGGGGGAGAAGGGGGTTTTGAGGAAGATGGATGTTAGGTATGTAAACGAATTTTCCCCCTTGGGATGACCAAGGGGATTTGTCAATCCGCGAACAAACATGAGCAATGCTAACTGTGTGTGACTCAGGATTCTGCCTATCCTGGCGTTACTATTTTTGTGCTCGTTCATTGATAGGACGAATGTGGGGAATGCAAAGATTCTGGGGTTGGAGAAAGATTTGCGGATTAATGATCATCAGTATGCAATTGGGTTGTGTGTGTTTTACGCTACTTATATTGCAAGGTATGTGGCCTATATCTATTGTATGGATTGGCGACTAATCAGATCTTAGTGAGATTCCATCTAATCTTGTTCTCAAGAAGATGTCCCCGAAGATCTGGTTGCCTTTATTAACAGCCGTTTGGGGCGTGCTCACAATGTGTTTGGGTTTCGTTCGTAACTTCGCATCATTTGTTACTGTTCGGGCGCTTTTGGGTGTCGCAGAGGGTGGATTATTGCCTGGCATGGTAAGCTTCATTTCAATCCTTTCGAGCAAACTGAACGCCTATTAATTATTTATCAAGGTTTTGTACTTGTCTCATTTCTACCGCCGTAATGAGCTCGCTCTTCGCATTGGCATATTCTACACTGCAGCCTCCCTTTCCGGCGCATTTGGTGGCCTACTTGCCCGCGGTCTCAACGCTATCGGGCCAGCCGGTGGCCTTGAAGGCTGGCGCTGGATATTCATCGTTGAAGGTCTCTTGACAGTCTTCGTCGGTATCTGCTCCGCCCTCTTTCTTCCCAACTCCATCGAATCTGCCACCTTCCTCACCTCTCTCGAAAAGGAGCTCGCCCGACAGCGTCTTGACGAGCAGAGCTCTGCCCACGAACCATTCAGTTGGGCCGAAGTGCAACGTGGAATTTTCAACGTACAAGTCTGGCTCAGTGCACTAGCATACTTCGCTATTCTTTGCGGTCTCTACTCTTTCGGTCTATTCCTCCCCACCATCATCAACAACCTCAAATTCGCAAAAGATGCCAACGAAACGCAACTCTGGACCGTAATCCCCTACGCTGTTGCAGCGGTTTTTACAGTTCTTACTGCCTATCTGTCTGATCGCCTCGCTCTTCGTGGACCAATCATGCTGTTCACTCTTCCCATCGCCATCATCGGCTATGGCGTCATAAGCCACTCTAAAAACCCAAAAGTGCAATATGGCATGACGTTTATGATGGCTACAGGCATGTATTCGTCCGTACCCTGTATTTTATCCTGGAACAGCAATAATAGCGCAGGGCATTATAAGCGGGCCACAACCAGTGCGTTACAGCTTGCGATTGCGAATTGCGGTGGCTTTGTCGCGAGTTTTGTGTATCCGAAGAAACAGGCGCCTCAATTTAGGGAGAGTCATAGTATTATGTTGGGGTTGTTGTGTGCAGCTTGGGTGCTAATTGCGGCGAATGTATTGTGGGTCATGAAGATTAATAGGGATAAGGCGCTGGGCAAGTTTGATCAGTGGGAGGGATGTGGAGATGATAGAGATCCGAGATTCAAGATGGTTTTGTAGAATGTAGTTGATGATTATGTGTATGTAATTGTTTTAGCAAATGTAATACGCTTGATGAAAGTACTTTCTCCGTATGCTTGTGACATAAACTACTGCTTTGATTGGGGTTTACCTTCTATCAACAAGTTAAGAGGAACACAGTATCTGACCTATGAAATGATTCCTAGCATGTACAGCTATTGTCTTCATTGAAGCTCTGAGTTTATGCAGGAGCTTGGATATACATCCTCCAATGCATCGATTGAAACACACTGCGGCTTTCACTGCACGAAAATAACAGCTTCCTGGTTGCAAACCTAGTTACCGTACTATCCTCATTTACTAAGGTATTACAGGGTGTTACTCCATAAAAATTTGGCTGGGTGGAGGATCGGAGGATCACGTCACTCGTGAGTAGGGGTGGCATGTCTTTTTATCCGGAAACCCCGGATACTATCTAATCCGGGATATTCGGCGTTTTATAAGGTTATCCTAGATAGGTAAGTTCTAACAAGATCCTGAAACTGCACGTGGTCGTAATTACAGCGCATAGACTTACCAAGCAGTAGGCTCCCTGCCTCTCATAGGTAGTAAAGAAATGTAATATATATATCTACTATCCTATCCAGTACCCAGCCCGGATACTGCCAATCCTACTCGTAAGGCATTGTCTATCAGGTGCCTGGCAAGTACGTTCGCTATTCCACTTCTAGACTAGATAGCATCTTTCTCCGCACGGCGAAGCTACGTAGGCCCTTGGTACATCCGTGTACTGTGCGAGTCCCTCCGAGAGAAAATTTACTTAAAATCCGAACTCCGTCCATAAAAGCTACAAGAATTTGCTAGAACAAAGAACAATCCAATCCAGCGACCAATTCTAGCAATGACGTCAGCAAAACCATTTGGTACTGTACCAACGGGCGCGAAGCAACAACCAACACCGTTTGAGCTTCATGTCGAGAATGAGAAGCTAGAAAATCTTAAGACTCTTTTGAAGCTTAGCCCAATTGCAAAAGAGACATATGAGAACTTACGTGACGATGGAGATCACGGCGCCTTTGGTGTGAGTAGGAAATGGATCGTTGATGCGAAGAAGCACTGGGAAGAGGAGTTTGACTGGTGTGTTTTCCCATTCATGCACACCCTTGTTCATTAATTCCAAAAAAGACTCAGAGCTTGAAAAGTATGTGGAAACCTTCACTAAATCATTCATTAGGCGCACCCATGAATCCCACATCAACTCCTTTCCGGCGTACACCACCAAGATAACCGATGACGACGGCGGTAATTTCTCGGTGCACTTCACTGCCTTATTCTCTCAAAATCCTTCTGCCATACCGATTGCCCTCTTTCACGGCTGGCCCGGCTCATTCCTCGAGTTTTTACCTATCATGTCCCTGCTGCGCGAGAAGTACACGCCTGAAACCCTTCCCTACCACATCATCGTCCCTTCGCTCACAGGCTTCGCCCTCTCTTCCGGCCCTCCATTAGATAAGGACTGGAAATTCGAAGATACGGCACGAATCATGCACAAGTTACTTCTTTCGCTTGGGTTCGAAAAATATTTAGTCCAGGGCGGCGACATTGGAAGTATGGTTTCGAATCGTATAGTATCTGCATATGAAGAATGCAAAGGTGCGCACGTAAACCTTTTGTCCCATCCCGGAATCCGCGATGCTGCATCTCCCGAAGATAAGTTGAGCGAGCAAGATATAGAGTGGATGGCCCGCATGAATGAATTCTTTACCACTGGAATGGCGTATGCGAAAATGCACGGCACGAGGCCTTCAACTATCGGATTTGTACTTTCTAGTTCCCCTATTGCGCAGCTCGCATGGATTGGTGAAAAATTTCTGGCTTGGAGTGATCCAGCTACTAGACCTTCACTTGACAACATCTTGGCTGGGGTCACGTTGTATTGGTTGACAGGTTGCTTCCCAACATCAATTTACACGTACCGTGCGATGGCGTCCCTTGAGCCCGGGGATAAGCCCCTTGGATACTCTCATTTCCCGTACGAGATAGCATATCTGCCAAGGGCGTTGGCAGCGAAGAAAAAAAACCTAGTGACCTTCACGACACATACTAAGGGTGGTCATTTTGCAGCATTGGAGAGACCAGAAGCGCTATGGGCAGATGTCGAAGAATTTGTCAAGGCAGTTTGGAAGTGAGAGGGCAAGTTAGGGATAGATAGGATAAGCAAAATGATAGTCTGTGTTTGCAATTTCCTTACCAATGATACTGGTATCTGGATGTTGATGTTTACTCCCTCGGCCAACACTTGCGAAAGGCTGGTAACTGACCTCATTGACCACTCTCTGATTGTTAGATGGTTCGACTTTCAAAATTGCTCATAGGCTAGTAGTATTGTATTACTTTTCATATCTATGATTGTAAATGCTTAAGCATAAAAAGACCTATCTGTCAAGACTAATAATGAATGTAAAATTTTAGATCGTGGGATTCGAAGGAAAACAACATCATGGAAAAAAGAGAGCCTGTTTGGATTGGTGGAACATACCTTTACTGGGCTATGGAAAAAGTATCAGAAATACAGTGTTAGAATGGGTGGTGTTCGTTCTTAGCCACCTCACTCAGCGTCAGTCTCGAGCCCACTAGTTGCCAAAATAAGTTGAAAGTTAACTGCCGCACCGAAGAGAGTCAAGCCCCAATTTAGAAACTTGCTAAGAATGGTATGATCCATTCAGAATAGCACGGTCTCCAGATTACAGACATTACAAGACCTGTTATGAGTGGAAAGTAAGCAACGTGTCGGCAGCTACCAGTTACTAGCAACGCGCCGATGAACCCAGACACGCGTGTTCAGCCATCCAAATGTCACGCCATAGGCCGTTTCGTTTCAAAAGTGCGAGATACAGGAGAGGTAGGGCTATGTGGCAAAGCGGGCAGCCCGTTAATGGTGTCTTTCGTCGTAAAAACATTGCAATGGCGAGCCCTTACCCATTCTGGCGCATTACGGCTGCAGCCATAAGACACGAGAACCAGTGGATTTGGTATTGTCGTGGGCGCGTCGGGGACTGAGAACTTGAAACGGTAACGCGACTACGTAAGTTTTTGTATCGGAAATGTGTTGGTGCGTCCATTATTGCAGTACCTCCATCACCACTCAAAACTGGGTTTTCAGTGTCAGCATGGCATGAAGATACCAAACGTCTCGGTCATCAGTGATCATCACCTTTCTTTTCGATAAGCCCCTATGTCCGTACATGGTCATCAGATCCAGTATAAATGCTACTCGGACTCGCTTCATCATTTTACCGATTATGCACCGATTATGCACTATCGATCTGACGATCAGGTACCAAATGGTTGCTGAAACCTGTTCTGTAGCTGAAATCAGCCCGACGACTACCGTGGTCCAAAGAGGAAATACGTTCCCCAAAACTCAGACAGGTGACTTTGGTGTGGATGGATTAATTTAGATATCTTGAAAACAGCGCCTTGTGGCCACCACTTGAGCTCACACACGTACACCTTCTCGCTAGCCCCGCTGAGTCCATCACCAGTTTTTTGTGCAACACTCCAGACGTAGTATTCGTTATTGACGCACATAGAAATCCTCCACAGGGAAGGTCGAGACTTGCTCTGTCAAGTTCTGCAATGACAGGTGTTGGAATGTTTTCTTGAGTGGTTGACCACAATCTAACCGTGTCTGGTCAAAGTCGGCATGTCCAGATGGCTGACCAAAAGCTGTTGAGTGGCAACTTAGGGAGATGAGCGCATGCTAAGTAATTAAGCCTAAGGCGTTGACGGCCCGCAAATGCAACGATAGCATGTTGTGCCGCTTTTACGTGCATCCTTCTTGAATACAAGTACCTACAGACTACATTTTTGACCCTCAAAAAACAGTCTAATGTACCCTGAAAATACATGGTACTTCAACTGGGGCGGGTGATACGCGCTTACGGTTCACTATTCGCCCTTGCAAGAAATGCGGAGGCGCGTTTTCACCGATGAGATGGGTCGCGTCAGTCTAAGATGCAAGCCTAGATTGGCACTTGGCGATCATTGCTGCAAGTACCTCACCGTTCGGTGTTGAGCCTAGCTTGATGGCCACTTGGACACAAATTTCGCACATCAGGAGATATACTGTCCGTTTTCCCGCAACACTGGGTTTCGGGAGCAGTCGATACGAATAGATACATTAAAAGAAAGCATAGCTTCCAATGTCCCTGTCACCGGCATTTCCATCTGTGTCATCCTGACCATGACCAGTCACGCTGCTTAAACTTCATCAGAGCTTTGGTGTGATAGCCGACATGTCTTCCACGCTTGCCATGCAGGACTAGAATGAGGGGGAGACAGCGGATATTTACAACCGCCTATCTATTATTAATGCTCCCCTGCAGTAATAAAATGAACGATTCGGAGATTCTTTGACGCGAAGGCAGCGCGGCTGCCCTGTTAACATGTTTCGTCGTGACATCAGATCCACAGTCCACGGCCACATCACACTTGCCTGTAAATGGATGACATACCTAACAAGTTGCTATAAAAATATTCAAGGAATCTTGCATATTACTCGGAGAGGACATGTGCGCAGTGGATTTTTAACCTACTACTTTGAAGTGAATGTAGATGGCCTAGCCGACAACAGCAAAACAATGCCAGTAGTGGTAGCCGTAGACTACCACGAGCATGCCCGATCATATCGTATTGCCTTATGCCTGCAGCATTTATTCTTGTAGACCGAGGAACAAATCTCACTTTTTCTAGGTCAATTTGCTGCTTCTAGCCCGATATGGTAATGCCTGTCTAGAAGATTGGCACAAAAACCTCCGGAGGTCTCGAATGGGTGGTACCGCAAATCACGGGCTCTGGATTTACTTGGCCTGCATGTATCCAAGCCGTATTACTGAGTTCCTCTAGTCTTCTTCGAGGCCTTTCATGCATGTCACTTTGCCCGCCCCGCAAAAAGACGACTAAGCTAGTATAGGCGCACGAAAGGCAATACTATCGATCCAGATTTCGTATTATGTATCTCCTCACATTCGAATATTGCTGTGCGCGTCTGATGAAACAAATCGTATCGGGTTTTGATATGACAACGGCTACCCGCACTATCTCGATCGGCACTCGGCGGGAATTGGCAAACTGTTAGATTGCTATTCGACGCCACGTCAAACACCCATGAAGCATCAACATGATACGTTTTGAAACTGGAATCCGTCGGTTATAGAACGAAAATGTGCACCTAAAGCCCCTCGAGTATTGATTTACCATCTACCGTCGCTGAGGATGTCCGTGGTTATCCGATCATTTATTGTGTTCTCTGCATCGCAAACTGATGGTGTAACCTAACGAGCAAGTCCGCGGCAAATTTCCCAAACAACCCCAGGGAATATCAAGTTAAGAATCCTGGTCAATATATGCAGCTTCTCTGTTGTGTAACTCAACATTCCGCCAGTCTCGCCCAAATAGTTAGAGGCAGAAAGAAACGAATCGTAGCTACTATTGCCCATGAAGATTTTCTGATAGGATTCCTGGAAGTACTTGGAACATTTTCTTAGACCTATTTTACCCATAGCGTTAATATTACGCAGATTGTAGAGTAGAAGGTTTTGGGCCGAAGATGCACTGATCAAGACATAGTAAATCAGTGATGCTCTCATCGAGATTTGCCAAACTGGTTGAGAAGACTTTGCGAATCGTGATTGTGTTCCCTTGCAGGCTCGGCACAATCCAGATCATTGCTCTTTACATGTACCGCCGGCACGGTTCAATATACCCAACGCCATTCTTTTGCCCTGCCATCGCATTCACAGTCGCGCCTCCACATTGTCATATGTTCCACAACGGTGGCTAGTAGAGACTACTACAAGTGGAGATTTTGCCGCCGTTGGGACCGTTGCTTGTCCTGATAAAGGCCAGCATCTTGCTTCCTTTGCTTCACTGGCAGACACCGAGCAAGTATCAATCACTATCTCGTGACTTAAAGTAAGTTCTCCTCCAGTATTTTATGCCTGCCATGTGGTGATAGATTTGGGTTGCTAACCCCTACGTTCAGTGTGTGCTGTTCATACAATCATCAACATGTGGGACTCCAGATACCGCCGAGAGGATTCAAATGAAGGCTTCCGACTCTCGCCTTGTCTAACAGCTTCACTGAGGCTACTAAAGCCTCCATTGTCGTATAACATGGATGCTCGTCGAGGCTTAGCAGCTTCAACCATGTCGCCACTTAGCCCGACGACCCCGAATTATGGCCAAAACCCCTATACTAATCATGGGTACGTGGGTGTACAAGTCATGGGCAATTGTCACGACTAACCCATGGAGACACTACCCATGGAATACACTTTCAAGGCATCTGGTTCAGAAGGTGCTCCGTACGAAGCTTGGCCAACTTTTGCGCAGCCTGATAGCGCAAATCATAATATGCCAATGAGCATGCATGATAGTTATGCCTCTCTTCCAACCCTTTTACCATTCCAAATGATAACTTATGCCGAGGTGAATGACATTTCAAGCTCGGTACCCGTAACGGGCGCAGATTCATTTTCTAGTGTTCCGTACGCAGACTTCAATGGCCACATGAACGATAATATGAACCAAATCGGCGCCAATGGCGAATCTATGTAAGTGCTCTGGTCCTACCAGTATGCACTATCCCATATGATGGCAACTCCAACGATGGTTCTGACTGAGGTCCTGCTTGGCAGAGAGTATGTCCATGTCGACACAGCAAACGCCGAGGTAGAAATGGGAGCCTACGACGACGTTAGTGTACCACTTGCGCCACCGCAAGATGTGATCGTCAAGCAAGAGAACCTTGAGAATTCTGAAGATGAGAAGAGAATGAAGCGATCTATTTGGGTTTCGTCTACCGGCGGAAAGTCAGTCAAGAAGGAGCCACAGGCCGGGCTAACGAGGAAGAAGTCTAGGAAGTCTAAGTCCAAAGCCATCACACGCCCATGGCGATCGATATGAGATCTGGATAGACGAAGACGTCGAGCAGATCCCAGGAACGAAGAAGTGGAGGAGGAACGGATGAGGTTCTTCTGGCAAACCACAGATCTGCGGTATCCAAGTTGCAGGCAATCCATGTGGCAAAAAATTCCAGCGTCAGGAACGTTTGCACCGCCATATGAAGACGCATTCTGGACGGAAGGATTACGTTTGCTAGCTTTGCCACACCCAGTTCAACAGGAACGACAACTGCTGGGAGCATTATTGGACCCATGTCCACCGACCTGGCAAGACGAGCGGGCGCAACAAGAAGCGTAGTCTTCGTCGTGTGCTCACTTCTATCACCGACCCCAAGCATGCCGGGAAGCTTCTCAACAAGTGGAAAAAGGAGGTCGGTTACGAATACAATGCAAACAACGACCCCCAGGCCCAGGACGAGTCTGATGATGACGTCGAGTCGCCTCCTTCAGTCAAGGAGGAGACTCCTCCCCCTGCTTCCAAGCAACAGATCGGGAAGATTCGATGCAGGCTTTAGACTGTAACCATCTGACCTGATTCATACTTAAGGCTCATAAGTTCATAATGAACAGGAATTTATAGAGTATCCTAAATGCGAAGATTAGCATTAGAGAGGAGGTAGCTAAGTTATTCGTTTGGACAGTTTTTCTAGATTTGCCTAGGCATTTTATTAGTTTTGGCGCTCTGTCTTCATGTATTCTAGTTTGTTTTATCTCGATGTATGCCCCCAAATGTATGAGGTACCTAATGAAATAACGGCCGAATATCGCACTTGACTTGTGCGATGACGTTTGCTCTACCAATCGCCCCCCCCTCTCTCTTCCCATGACTAGTGTTAAATGACGCGGAATGAACTGGAGTGAACGGGACGTGCGTTGAAGTTGCAGCAAATGCAAACATGGTGTAACTTGGGAGTCGAGGTGAGGTTACGTTATCATTTCCACTAGGCCTCTCTGGTGGTTAGCCTGTGCGACCCCATTCAGCCGTTTTCGCCCAAGATTGATCAACAACGCACTCCTCCAACCCGTACCCAAAACGCCTCAAAACTCCAGGCGCTAATATATACGTCTGTGGCATCATCCTGACTTTGACTTGATAGGCTTCATGCCATACCATCCAATCACTCCCATTCCAAGGAACGCAGCCAAGCAACTGAAGACGAGTGCAACTATGCCTCTGGTCGTAAACCCTACGGGTAGTGCTCCCGGGCTCGTGTTTTCGCCTCTAAGATCTAGCAAATCAACCGTGTTGCCTGCTGCATTCCCCTTTGTCGGCACGTTACCCGCTTCACAGACTTTCCAATGATCTGCTGGGATCTTGCCTGAGAGCTGCTGCTGGATGTCAAGTGGGCGCTCAATCATAGTTGCCATCAAACCCGATGATACATGCCTGAACGTTGGCAAACAAAGTTAGTGTATGTCTCACATATAGTTCGTATGTGGGCGTTACTCACCATTCAATGTGACAGTGAAAGAGCCAGACACCTGGATTGTCTGCACGGAATCGGAGGATAACATGTCCATTCGGCCAGACAAGAACAGTATCGCGCTTCATCGGTGTACTTGGTAAGTTGGTAGCGTTGTTTGGATCGTAGGCGCCAGCATCCGGCTCACTGCGCGTGACAACTTGAAACGCATGACCGTGGAGACTACAGAAATCAGCTTTAGCTCCCAAGTGCCGCTTGCAGACTTACTGGAATGGATGGCGACCTGGGTCATTGTTGTTGAGGATGATCTCGACAACCTCGTTTTTAGCGAGAACAAAAGAGTTGGTGTTAGACCCATAAATAATCGGGTTGGTGGCATTATTGCCTGTGGATAGGACACTGTAAAGTGTAGGGACCTTAGGACTGACATATGTGACATCGTTGAAGAAAGCATAGTTGGCACCATCATTCAGGACATCCATCTTCAAATCGAGCGTTATAGAGTGGTCGACTCGATCAAGAAGCTTCTCTTTATCGTATGGGACGAGGGAAAAGTCATCAATTGGTTTGAACTCTGCCACTTCCTTTGGCGCAGGCTTTGGTTTTGCATCGTCGTAAACAAGCCAACCAGTTACATTTGGGTTCAGTCCTTTGGGTATGTCATCGAAAAGCTCCTATTTTTGGCATTAGCGCATGCTAATTACTGTAGTGAGCGGCTAATATGTCCCGTACCTGGTCCATACTTCCTACGAAGGCAAAATTCGAGCTTGTGCTGTTCTTTGTGGTAACAAGCACGCTTACTCTTTGAGCAGCAGTCAAGTAGATCATATCTGCTTCCTTTGCCTCTGTATACACACCATCCACTTCTACAATTCTCATAGTGTGCTCTTCAAACCACAGATATTGTGCGGCGAAAGCAGCCATGTTGACGATGCGGAATAGGTATGTCTTTCCAGGTTGAATCTTGACAGACAAATCCTGGGTGTCGTTGAGTAGCGCGGATTGTGGTACAGGCTCAGCACCAGATGGGTTGGAGATACTAATAAAGCCTTTAAGGAGTTCTTGCATCCTCTCATGATACCAATCTGACAGGGTGAGAACAATCTCTTCACTATACTGGTCCTTGTAAGGACTCTCGGGATCATGTACGATCAATGGACCACGAAGCCCATCTGGATACTGGCCGTGTTCATGGCTATGATACCAATAAGTTCCTGGTTGGTCGACCTAGTCGAAAATCAGCATCAATCAAACTTGAGCCTGTCAGCTTTACACACCGTGAAGTTGTATGTGAATGAGTTCCCCGGGGTTATTCTACACTGCGTGACGCCGACTGGACCATCCATATGCGTCGTTCCATTCTGATACAAGCCATGGAAATGCAGACTCGTACTTTCATTACCAAGCGAGTTCTTCACATTGATAATAACCTGATCTCCCTTTGTCGCGACAATAGGTTCAATTGGCCACTTTCCGTTGATACCCATTACCGGGCGTCTTGCCTGACCATCAGGGTTCGCATAAGTCCATCCTACATCGAAGTTATAAGAGACAGTAGCACACTGTGCGATCGCCCCAAAAAGAGATATTGGCAACAAGAAGTTCGAAAGTGAAATCGCCATCTTGATGCTGAGAGAAGGATCGAGACAAAACAACAATCAAAAGTCAATGCAGATGGAAAAGATTAGATCGTGTGTCAACAATGGTTTGGGGGGGATCAGATAAGACCCTGTCGTCGCCCACACATGTGTCACTAGCTTATCAGATCAGGTTGTCGCGTCTGCGAAAGCGGGGCAATATCCTAATGCGACGCCCAAATTGCAATGAAGCGATCGAGGACGCAACTATCAAACTCTGCACGTTAGATTTTGCCGGCTTCGGTAAGTCGAAGCGGACTCGAATAGCTGATTCGTCCACGATCATACGTTCATTCCATTGTTATCGGCCCATCAGATAATCTGGACCGTGATCGACAAGGGTTGGAGTAAGCGATTGGAGAGTTAAGCCTGTATTAGCGCGGATCAATAAGTTCTTGTTTCTATTTGGCGCTCTTGGCGGGTCCCTTTGTGCAGCGTGGATGATGAGCAAAACTGGTTCAAAATGTAATTGAAGCAGGGTAAATTGGGGCGAGAAGGGCGTGGGATAGGTCAGAGGTGTCGGACAAGCTGCTAAAATCAATGATATTGGATAGAAAAGGGTGTCTAAATGTGGAAAGAGAATGTACAAGCGGGTTATGAAACTGCTTCCCAATGTTGTTTTTTTGCATGATCCTTGCACGTCCTCGTGAACGAAAAACAATTTGGAATGCAGTAGTACATCACCCGATGCTCGGCGGCGTCGGTTAGTTCAAACAGCCACTTATCAGGCAGGAGCGAACACTTAGCGCGGCTGTTGGGAAATCTGATTAGATCGCAGTCTTCACCAGTTTCCCTCTTTTCCCTGCTATCAGATTGAACGACCTTTTTGTTCGCAATTTCTTGGAAGTATTGAGCTTTAACATGCCTCAGAACGTATTTGCAGTGCCTGGTATGTTTTTGTAAAATCGTCACTACTTTCAAGCTTGCTTTTGCGTCTAATGGCTTGGAACTCAACTAACTGACCACCACAACAGTCTTCTTCATTTGCTTTCGCGAGTGTTTGGAGACGAGCATTATTGTCTCTGTCCTTCTTGCTTTTCTGAAGCAAACTCTCGGACCTGAACACGATGCTGCTGTTCGTAAAAAGCTTGTGCGCCAGGTACGTACCTTTTTGTCCTTGGATCACAATATGCTATTATCTCTTTTTTACTTGAAAGGTTCTCCCTCTTATTCTGTCATCATATGTTTCAATTCATAGCGCTTCATATTGAGAATGCAACCTTTATACCTTTCACATCCATTTATCCCAACCCAACCCTCCCACACCCACTCCTAACACCCCCCAGGTTTGGCTCGGCGTCGCCTCAGGCATTCTAATCTGCCTAATCATTTGCGCCGGCGTAATCGGCACCTTCTACACCGCAGGCCGCAACTCCTTCGAAGCAGCCGAACACATCTGGGAAGGCGTCTTCGGCATCATCGCCAGTGTGATCATTACCATCATGGGCGCTGCGCTTCTCCGCGTCAGCAAATTGCAGGACAAATGGCGCCTCAAGATTACCAAGGTGCTCGAGGCTAAGGATTCGAAGTTGCCTGTGAAAGGTCGCGTTAAGAGGTGGATGGAGAAATATGCCATGTTTGTTTTGCCGTTTATTACGGTTTTGAGAGAGGGCATTGAGGCGGTGCTGTAAGTGAAACCCCTTTGACAAAACATACAGATAGTAATCAATGTTGTAGGTTTATTGCGGGTGTAATCCTTGGACTTCCTGCGACGTCTTTTCCCCTTGCTGTGCTATGTGGACTTGGTGCTGGCGCCCTGGTTGGCTACCTCATCTACAAAGGCGGAAACAAGACCTCGCTTCAGATCTTCCTTGTTATCTCGACTTGCTTCTTGTATCTCGTTGCTGCAGGCTTGTTTTCAAAGGGTGTTTGGAGCCTCGAGCAAGATGCGTGGGTTAAGATTGCGGGTGAAGGAGCGGCGGAAGCTGGAGCTGGTCCTGGGTCGTATGATATCAGGAAAAGTGTGTGGCACGTTAACGTAAGTTCCTCTGTAGTCATTTTAATAAGCCAGCGTACTAACTGCTGTGTAGTGCTGCTCACCTGGCGAAAAAGGCGACGGCGGCTGGGGTATTTTCAACTCGCTGTTTGGCTGGCAGAACAGTGCGACTTACGGATCCGTCATCTCATACAATCTCTACTGGGTTGTAGTGATTGCCGGCTTCCTGTACATGGGCCTGAAAGAGAACAAGGAGACAACCACGACAAACGAAGAAGACACCAGCGAGACCTCCAGTGGACATGAAGTGCTCTCAGGCAAAAAGACCAGCGCGGAAGGCATCACCGTCGGTTCTGCCGTCAAGGAAGTAAAGTAAGGTTGATTACGAAGGACACAACACGACGGAACAAATGTTGAACAAATTTTGAAATTTAATCTCGTCTGGTAGTCCAGAGACTTTTGAAGAAGGTATATACGAACAAGGGGCACAATTAAGCATTCTGCATCTTGCATTATCGTCATCTCATGCAAGGCCCCCGGCTGCCCAAACTAAACTCTCACACCCCATGTTTACAACGCAAACACACCCACAAACGCAGCCGCAGCGCCCATACCCAGATACTGAACAACCTTCTCCTGAGCAGCAGCACCCGTCTTCGCAGCCGGCGCACCCGTGCTCGCGGGCGTCGCACCGCTACCACCAGTCGCGCCCGACGTCGCAACACCAAAGACCTCGTTGACAGCCGCCTGCGCCTTGGAGTTCTGCTGGTCGTAGTACGCCTTGAGGTCGCTGGGCAGCGCAGAGTACCATGCTGGCACGCTGGTGAAGGCAGTGGGCTTGGCAATGTCTGTGATTTGGCTGGGCACGGAGAGACTGGCGGGTGCAGTGGCGACAAAGCTTGCGAGCGCGGTTTGGGCAGAGCGCGCGCGGGAGAGGTCCGAGGAGGCGACGGAGGTGAGGGCGCCGAGGCGGGATTGGACCGCTGCGGAGAGGGATTGGATGCGAGATTGCAACTGGGGGTGTGGGTTAGTATGGGGGATGAGAGGGTGATGGCGGTAGTGGTTGAGGACGTACGTTGGAGAGGTCGGTTAGCTGGGGGGTGGGGACGCTGATGACGACGAATTGGGAGGCGACGCTGGTGCTCAGGGCAGCGGCGACGAGGGCGAATTTGAATTGCATGATGGGTAGAGTGTGAGGTGTTTTTGTTGGTGTTGATGTGGCGTTGTGAGGTGATGGAGGTTGGGTAAGTGGGAAGATGGAGGAATGTTGAGGGAAGATATACGGTGTAGGTAGGCAAACGGTTGAGCGAACGGACGGACAGACTAATAAAGGCCCTTATGAACAAACATGTCCATGATTTTCAGATGCCGGAAATACATGGGAGGGGAGATGAGGTACGTGCTGACGGCGTCTCAGCCACTCCTCATTTCGTATTGTGACCGCAGCCCCAAGTTTCGTCATGATTAGCCCTAGTTCGAAACAGCGTATACTGCTTTTTACTGTTCAGCATTACATTGGACGCGCGTTCGCTGAGAAGTCTTCCCAGGCATATCGGCCAGTGTTTACTCTGGTCCAGGTCGTGCATCACTACTTATTATGTATATACCTCCCTTGTCGATGGACGTTTGATCAGCATGTGTGCATGGGTGGTTATGCAGGGCCAACGGCTGGTCTCAGGGGCTAGTGCGTTTGGGCAATGGGCACCCATAGGGCTTCTATTTTGCTCTAGTGGCGAGCTAGGACGGCCCGATTTGGCAATTGACATAACCATTTATTCTTATGTGGCGCAATTTGCGGTTCATGTATAGCTGAAACCTTGGTAATCTACATGCCTACCATAACTGCCAACATCCAAAGGCACGCCGAGAGTCTTGAATAATAGATACTAATCAGTAGTAGGTACTACTCTTCGTCCCAGTAGTAACTCCACATATCCAATCCTCGAAAGTCATCTGCATACTTCCTCCCTTTCGTTGTACCTGCTGCTCCCGCACAAACGATCAACGGGAGAAAATGTTCGGCACCACCTCTCGGATGCATGGTATACGTGTTTGGCCACGTCCTCCAATTATCAAATTTCCTCGCCCTCTCTCCCTGGTCGTTCGTCAAGGCCGCATCCGTAACCGCGTTGCTCCAATCAATGCTCTGCTTCTTGAAGTCTGGTGTCGAAGATGCCCCAGAAAACATCAAACGCAAGTTGTGAAACGTGGCGAAGCCTGAACCGATGATGGCGATATTTTTTGCCCGTAGACTAGAAAGTGCCTGCCCGACCGCGTAGCTTTGAGAGGGCGACTCTGAGGCAAGAACAGAGAGTTGCACGATCGGTGTTTTGGCCGCAGGGTCGATGAGCTTCATGGGCACAAAGACGCCGTGGTCCCAACCTGCGTCCCCGTTAATTTTCAAAGTAGACGCAAGGCAAACTAATATGGCGTCTTCGGTACGTACCTCTCTCACCATCCTTGACGCACTCCACCCCGGCTTCTTTCAACACCTGCTCTACTTCATTGGCGATTTCCGGACTTCCTGGCGCATCGTGCTTCAGCTCATAGCTTTCTGGCGGAAACCCATAGTAGTCGTAGAGCAGCTCATGTCTGCTCGCACTGCTAATAGTCGTTTTGTCTGTAGACCAATGCGCTGTTACGAGCAGGATGGCTCTTGGCGCATCTGGTGTTTTAAGCTTAAGAATCTGTGGTATTTTATTTTGAAGCGAGGCGGTGATTTCGCGATGGCTTGCATCGCCCAAAAGCGGCATTGGGCCGCCTCCATGCGAAAGCGAGATAACCGGTGCAAGGCGTGTCATATTGCTTGCGTATGATGACAGTGGGAATTGTTGGATACCTCGCAAAGGATTAAATGTTGTATTCCTCGAAGATGCCGCTACGGTTGTACGTGGAGCGCCCAAGAAAGTTGTAAGTTGTAGAAGATTGCGCGCAATTCTCATGTTCCACTAGAGGCACTTTGCATCAGATTATATGCAAAGTCCGGACAAAAAAGGAACATTGAAGCTGACAGCATTCGCTTGCGATTATATTTGGTGGCCACTAGTTGGAGGTTTGTAAAGGGCGGAATTGCTCCGACAGCATGGTGTGGCGATAGACTAGACGTTCGCTGACCAATAGATCTCTACCCCGCGCCTGCCAAATGTCCTTGGAACCACCGCGTCAAGTTCTTCTAACACTCCTACGATTACTGAAGAAGATTTGCAATCTTCAATCGAGGTTGCAGAGGATCTTGATTTAGGCTCCTCTTCTTCAGCACCTCCTTATAAAAAACCACAGCGCAAAGAAATTCTTCCAAAGAAAGTCCCTTCCATGAACTTCAACATCCCCAGAGACAGGACCGCCAGTTTCTTCAATTATGACCAACTTGGAAGACTTGAAGTCGGAGTTGGGAGGAAGCATACGGACTATATGGAGAACGCAGTAACGGTGAGGATCAATAGTGGAATGAAGAAGATGTTGGCACAGTTGAAGAGTCACTTCCCATATGCAAATTTATGACTTGCTGCAACGAGAATCGTCCGCAAATTCCACAGCCTCTTGTAGGCCGACATGCTATGCAAAGGCAGGCTGGAAATTATTGAAATACGGATACAAAGTGGAGTCAGCTTGCAGACCATGCCCCAAGACAAAGAGAGGGCACAACGAAGCAATCTGGCAATCACATGTACGAACAAAAAATCACCTATAATGTAAGGCTGTACTGTGAAAGTCTTGACATTACAAAATGGTAGAGTTATGGGCTTGTAATTCGATGTGCTATTTCCATCTCATCCACCCAACTCTCCCTTGAGACTACCCGATGAAGAAAAGAAACCCATGCTTTCCGACGCAAAGGTTGAAGCGATAAAGCTATCTTACGCGCTCCGATGCACACCATCCGTAAAAGCCCTATGATCGCTCCAACCGCAAGAGCACCCGGAGTACTTGACTAAACCTCTTCCTCCTCAACCATATCTGAAGTTGCGTCAGTGCTGCCGAGCCAATCAGCAACATTGCTCTCGAAGGCATACTGACCTAGACCGTCACCGCCATCAGCGGAATCCTCCTCGTCCTCGGTCTTGACCTTCTTGGGGCGACCTCGACCCTTGGGAGCAGACGCCTTCTTGGCTTTGGTGGTGCCGATGGCCTTGGACGCAGACTTTGGCTCTGGAACGTCGTCTTCGTCGTCGTCGGCATCGGTGCCAGCATCTGAGCAAGCCTTGCGCTTCTTGTCAGCGCCGCCCTTTGGAGCAGGGGCCGTCTTGCCGTTGGTCGAGGGACCGGCCTTGCCCTTGGCTTGGGCACCGAGGAAGGCAGCGAAGGAGCTGTGGGCATCCATGGCGTTTCGTTTGACAGGGGGCCACATCTTTTTCAACGTGCCAGCCGTGTTGCCGGTCAACCTTTCCATCAGAGCATAGTCGTACTACGACATTGTTAGCATTTGTGTGGAAAGGGCGGGTTGGTGCATTGCACGTGACGGTGCACGTAGGATGCTGGTAGACTATGAGCTCGAATCACTTGCCTTGTCCTTTTCGGTGCTGCTCAAGAAAGCGGCAGCGATGAGCTTGGTGTCTTTGTCACTGAAACCTTTGAGGAGACCGGTCTTTGGCTCAGCACCGGCGGTGTCTTTCTTTGGAGCCATGATGATGACTGGTTCGACTTGATGTTGGTGGTTAGCTGTGTGTTCAAGAGAGATTTGAAATGAAGCTGTGCGCGTGGCGGGTGGTAGGTGTCTTGTTCGAGGAAAGAAGAGAAAGAGTGGAGGAAGAAGGTGGTGAGGGTGAGAAGCAGGTTATAATGGAGGTGAAAACCCTAAATAACGCAACGTCAAATTGGGACAGCTCAAACTCAAGGTGACTGTCGAATTTAAGAAGCAGAAAAGTGGGGCTGGGTTTGGTTCCGTTTGCACTGTTATGTTCCCTGATGCGACATGCGTCTCTTTCACCTTGAAGTTTTGTGTTGACATATACAACAGGCCCATATAGCTTTGCAGCAAAAACACGAAAATGCCTTATATTTTCACCTGATAGCTAAATGGCATCAAGACAAACGATGGAACATAAAAGAATTATCACTTGGTTGAGTTAGACATGGTATTGTTTAGAAGGATTCTTTCTATTGGATCACAAGTAATTAACTAATATCTTCCATTCTTGTATGCAGGCTTAGGGTCCTCTAACATCATCTTGCCAATATCCAATATTCAAACAGAGATGTCGATACACCGTCAAGAAGCAAGTATTTCTATTCAAAAATTACCAATGGAGTTTTACCTACTCAGTCAGCAGCCTGTAGTAGATACTTGTACAGTGCATCTAACTAGTGTATCAGCACTAGCCATAAGACTTGCGGCGAGTGCAGATAAGATATATCCTACCTAGGTAGACGCGCGTAGGTAGCTTCGTATTCATCAAATTTACGAAAGTATATCTATGATACCGCATCATGACAACTTATTCATTATCTGGGAAACAAGTTACTTCAAGTTCCTGATGAGTACGATACCTAGCCACTATATTCAGCAGCGACTTCAGCAAGTTCGCGGCATCAGCAAGTGATTCCTGATTTCTTCTAGGATCTTCAATGCTCCAGACAAGTTCCCAATGATTACTTCGTAGTATTTTATGTCTAGTATTGTTTTTATTTCCCCTTAGATACATGTGTTGATTGAACTTCTACTTTGCAATACGAAGGTCAGCGACGACGCATAAATAGATTTACAAAAGGGTCAAGATGAAGGTAAAATTTATACTTCAGCGCGAATGATATGCTGTACCTTGAAATAAATATCTCACCATGTTGCGTGAGATTGTCCAATATTCAATTTGCATGTCATATAGGTAATATGCAACGTATATTGTTAAGTGCCTGTCACTTCATCCAACATATATGCCTAGTTAAAAATACTTTATCATCTACCTGAGGCGCCTGTAGTTTTCTGATCGAAGAAAAAAAGGGAATGAAGGTTTCAATCAATTCATCTAGTTCAAATCCATGGCACTTCCATTCTTCAAATATCCAACATCTCGTTTTGCGATCCAGTTTTTCTCGTGATCTCCTTACCTTGATTTCGTTTCCGTCTATCTGCACCTTTACCTCAAAACACTCCATTCTAATTTACCTATACCGCCGCCGTGACCTTGATACCGAACCACAATCTCTAGTCTTAGGTATTAGCCCAGCGATACCTAGTCTATGTCGTAAGTGGACCTACCTACCCCAAACACAGCACCCAAGCACATGCTCGCAACCCATATAGGTACACCTAAACCCCCGATATCCGCCGCCGGCCATATTCATTAGCGCCCTTGGCACACCGATGAGATCGACCAGTTCGAATCATTAGATCGTGGTCCGCAAGCGAAAGCGCATTCCATTGCCACTAGGGATAGCAATATACGGAATATCCCAGAATTTTTCGAGATATCCGGTAAGTGTACCGTGTGCCAGATATCCCGTGGATATCCCGCAGATGTCCCGCGGTACACCCTTTTCCTTGGCAAGGGGCAAGGAGATTGACTCGTGCGTGCCACATCGGTCTACCTACACCAGCCAACCATAGACTCGTCGTTTATGTAGAAAACACCGACCACAGCACTAGCCGCATGGACCATGTCAACCACTCGATACGCATGTAAGGATAACGGCTACCAGAATCCCAGTCTTCGCTTCCAGGGGGCTGTTCTCCCTGCTTGGTGGTAAGGCTGAAGTGGGGAGAGATCAGCATTCCTGTGTTGATCTTCCCGGCGCTGGGTTCCGGTGCGATTCATTCGCCGTTCTGTACCATTTCAGGGTAAACTAGTGAGCTCTGGCGTAGGTTTTGTTGAGGTTCAAGCACTACTGCGCCTTGGAACTAAGGGCGGAACTCGTCAGCGCTCTGCAGGGGTGTATTGATTGTATTCGGTTTGATCTCCAGTATACTTTGACGTTACTGTCCAGTTACTAAGGCGTTTTGGATAGGATCTGTGCCAAATTCGGCCTCAACTTAGCTCGTAGTGGGTAATGAGAGAAAGTGGAGACGTAAGAAATCCTAATCAAGCAAATGTTTTACGATAATTTTGCATAAATCTGATCTACCAGGAATCCCTGAGTGCGGCGGCAGGTTCCAGTGGACGTGAGAAGGCGTAGTATGTTTCGCCCTAGTTTTGCTTTGTTTTTGGTACCGGTTGATGGAAGGAGCGGAGAAACCCGGGGGGTTGGTTCTGGAAATTGTGGCGGAGCATCGAAGAAGGAGATTTTCACATGCGTAAGCATTGCATGCAGGTTTGTCACGGTAATTGGACTAATTGGCGAAATGGCTGATTTAAGGGCCAATTATCGCGATTAGACTACCTGATCTTGCTGATGAAGCAATTATGCATACATCGACCAGAGTCAGTTAAAGTTCTGCATAGCTAGGACGAGTTGGGTAGTGACAGTTTGGCACACACAGCGGTTCGGTATCAAGTCTGACTATTTTGACCCACCTGTTCGATCGACCGAGTATTGGGGTCGGTATTCACCAATGACATACTTTCCCAGGTAGGTCTGTTCATCGATCGAGTATTAGGGCCGGTATTCGCCGATAATATACTTTACCAGGTAGGTCTGACTCGCATCAATCCGCTCCCAATCCGCAGATCGCGTACAATCTACGCAGGCAATTATTTGATCTGATAAGCAGTGTATTGAAACAGCAATGTTCATCCTCACCTTGTGGTAGCCTGTTTATCAACTTGTCAAGTGTATTTACTATTCATCAAACAAAATACTAAAACAACTATAATGGGAAAATTAAAATTTGTCCTCAAAGGCCTGCCCTTCGCATATTTTGAGATCTAGAGAGTGCAGGATACGATCAAGGAGAGCACGACTATTGCGGTTTGTGGGGGTTAGGGGCGGTAGGCGTTGAGCTTTCGAGTGATATCAAGGATTTTTATCCAGATAAGAAGGTTACGCTGATGCACTTGCGTAACAAGCTCTTGAGTGGGTTTGGCAAAGAGGTTGCAAGACTATGCCTTGAAGACGCTAAGGGATGAACTCAAAGTTAGGATTTTGCTTGGGGAGCGATCTCAGTTGTTGGCGGGTGGAGCCATGGCGAAGTCAGCTACCTAGTTTGACGTTCTGACTCCCGGAAGAACATTTTGATCTTGTTGTAAGCTTGACATTCTTTCGATATCTTTTGGCTGCACCGCGTGCTACTTCTGGATGCCTGTCTGACTTATTTGGTAGATTGGTTGCACAGGTCAGCGACCTAACTCTTCCATTTTGGCACACCTGCTCCCGAAGGCTATTTCGAAGAAATCGTTTCGCATCATTGTTCAGCCAACGATTCAGCCGGTGAGCCTGATCGCTCTGATACGCCTATCTTTGCGTTTGGAAACGTCGCTGGCCATGGTGGACCTCGTATGGGCCGTGCTGGTTGGTTACAGGCTGACGTGGTAATAAGCAACCTCCTAGCTATGATACAAGACAAAAAGCCATCACGAGTCTGCAAGCCAGACCGTTTCATCGAAGGTAGCATCAGTTTAACTCTAGGTAAGACACAAATCGTTGTGTACAGAATGGATGAGAGCGGTTCGGATGTGATGGTTTCCTCAAGGAATAGGCCATTAGACTTGGGAATTGGTCGAGCTTGGAAGGAGTTTGGAGTTGACCCAAAGACAGGGTACAGTCCTGTAGCTGTGCGAAAGTAAGGGAGGTAGGCGTACCATGTGAGATTTGGGATTTGGAATAAGGGTAGAGTGAATACTATGGGTCAAGTCAGTAGGCCAGTATCATAATTGCTTTCCCCTTCCTCGGATGCCTCCGTGCAGAAAGTAGCAATTCGTCCCGTCCCTTCATTCGGACCGTCGCCATCGTCACGTGTGCGAGGTAACCAATGAGAGGTCATGGGCTCCCCAATAGTCTAATCATCCGGACAGGTGCACCAAGAAGCCATCGATCTAGCACCAATAGGTTCGAGGGTGCTTCTGTCCCGTTCCGATACAGGGAAAACGGTCACTAGGACCAACAACGTCTGTCGGGAGGAGACAGCGAAGCCGAATGCATGATTGGCTTTGTGTTCTTATAGATGTGAATGCAGTACCGACTTCGGTCCTTTTCGGCGCTCATCGGGTCAGCTAGGACCGCGAGATTCTGTTGACAGAAAAGAGGTCACAGGCACGCGCGGGAAAGACGAAAAAAACATGGAGTGATTTGGTATGTAGAGTGTGGCTACGTTAGGCTCAAGCATATTGGTTGGGTTCGGGATAGATAGCCGAGATTGTCAACCGAAGCGGTACGATGAGGAGTATTAAAACGATTGGGCAGTGTAGACTAGGTACCAGATATTGAATTTTGCGGCAAGAGGTGGATGGTGAGGAAAGCTGACGTTGAAAGTGGCACGATTTGTCTCCACCTAATTCTGCCCGTACACAGTAGATGGCAGATGAGAAAGGGCACCTGCATGGCGGGCTTGGTATGCAGTTGATATGCAGCTGATATGCATAATGCAACACGGCACAGTTTGGGGATAACCAGTATGAGAAGGGGAATGGAATGTCTGGAGTGATGTTGTAGGTAGAATTGGTAGAATTGGTAGAATTGGCGCAGATGAGGGAAATGTTAGTGTTGTACAGCCGCGCAGCTGTGCAGAGGCGGCAAGGAGGTGGGCGTACAAATGACCAAACGGGGCGGGGCTCAAGCGAGAGTGCAGAGAGTGCAGGCTAGACTACTGCGGGATCTGCGAGTAGCCTCCCGCCAGGCACAACGCCTCAATTTTGTGCCTCATGCCTCATGCGTACAAAGCAAAAAAGCCGGTGGACGTGTCAAGTTCAGCTGCCCTAGGTGTGTGGTATGTGCATGTACGAGTCCATGTATGTCTGTAGCGCGTAGCTAAATAGCTACCTAAGTGCCTACCTAGCTATTCTACACAGTGTCCTCTTTCTTCATCTTCACACAGCACATTTATATTATATAACCCCTTTGACACGGCCCCTTCCTCGGACAATTGAGAGTTCGCTTCCTTGACGTGCATCCGCCATCCGTCATCCGTCATCCGTCATCCCCCGCGTCAAAAGGTCCAAGGTCCATGGTTTAGGACAGGGTCCAGTCTGCAGGCTTCATAACATCCGTTCGCTCTACCAAATAATCCCCTTCCACCCTACCCATCATGTCCCCACATCCTACCCTCGTCGCCAGCTATCAAGCACGCTCTGGACTGCCAACCACCGGTCCCTTGGCTGCCTATCTGCTGCGCCTTATCTCCATAAAAAAAACGAACCTGTGTTTGTCAGCTGATGTGGAGACATCTGCCGAGCTGTTGCAGCTCGCAGAACAAGTTGGTGACCACATCTGTCTTCTCAAGACCCATTGCGACATTGTCACCGACTGGACAGACCGAACTGCCCAGGCGCTGAGAGAAGTCGCCAAGCGAAAACGATTTTTGATCTTTGAGGACCGAAAGTTTGCAGACATTGGTGGTACGTCGCTTCCTGCCTAACTTGGGGTAATTCCCGATTCATTCATTCACCCCTGCCTAACTTTGTGTAATAACAGAAACCGTCCAAAAACAATACACCTCAGGCCACCACCGAATCGCGCTATGGGCTGAAATCACAAATGCACACGTCCTTCCTGGCCCGGCCATTGTCACCGCCCTCGAGAAGGCTGCCGAGACAACGATTGTCAAGTACAATACCGCCGTCCACACCGAAATCTCTGCCTCACCCCGCACACGCCACGCCAACGGCTTCGATGAGGACGAGGATGAAGACGAGGATGAGGATGAGCAGGATCGGGAAGAACATGCATACAACGAATCAGCAATAGAGTCGCCTATCGAGATGGAGGACGAAGAGAGACGGCTTAGCATCAAGGCCATCAACAGGAAACACAGCGTTGTGAGCGTCACCACCACTCTGTCCATGCGCACCGAAAGCATATCGCCTCGACCGGAGCCAGGCTTTCTCAACGACGACGTTTTCAACCTCGACACACCCACCGAACTGTTACGCCTCGGAGAAGTCCCTTTCGTCCGTTCGCTGCTTCTGCTCGCCGAAATGAGCTCCGCGGGCCACCTAATGACGCCAGAGTACCAAAAACAGACGGTTGAAATAGCACGTAACCACCAAAACTTTGTCATGGGGTTTATTGCCCAAAGAAGCCTTAACTCTGAGCCCACCGATAACTTCATCACAATGACCCCAGGCTGCCAGCTTCCGCCTCCTGGTCAGGAAGGTAAAAAGCTTGGTGACGCTCTTGGCCAGCAATACAACACCCCGCACAAACTCATCTTCGAGCAAGGATGCGACATCATTATCGTTGGACGCGGCATTGTGCGCGCTGCTGATCGCATAGCTGAGGCTGAACGGTACAAAGACGCAGCATGGGCAGCGTACGAGCAGAGAATCGGCAAGAAATGAAGGCACCACAAAGTTCCATGCGACAAAGGCGAACGGGGGGAGAGGGCAATCTGATTTCAGACCATGGTCCATATTCATGCATGGCACGGCGTTTGCTCTGTTCAAAAGATACTTGCTTAGGTTAAATCGAACCCCAAACGAAAATATATCGTAGAAGATGCTCCCTCAAGAAAATTCGCATAATTCCTATGGGATTTTTGTTCACACTACTATGTCAGTGGTATGTGATATCTTTCTCAAATCCCATCAAGGCACGTACACGCATGCCAAAGTGCAAGTCTTGTCCGACGTCATTCCCAGGCTCCACCGGCATGGCGTTTCGACCGCTTCAGGAGTAGCAAATTAGGCAAGCAACATGTCAGTGAACTCCAAGTCGGACCACGGCAAGCATTAGCTTGAGATATGGAGAGGTTCAAATCATGGTATCCAAAATCAGAAGTACTTATGAGCTGCTACCGTATGTTTTATATTGACAAAAGTACAAAGTAATTGATCTGATCTCTCTACTTTACATACAATTTTGCCATATCCAACCATACATCTAAAAAACACCCTCATTGCAGCCACCGCTCTCAGCACCCATGCCGCCGCGGAATTCATCATCATAACAGACTACCCTCCCACCCTCGCAACCCTGAATTCTCAACAAGTACACCACCCCCCTTCCCTCCCCAGCAACCACAAACTAATCCCTTCCCAAACCCCAGGCTCAATCATGGGTATCCTCCGCCCTCCCACGCATCCAATCCCACCTCCTAGCCCTCGCAACCGAACCTTCCTACATCGCCCACGCAACATCCGCCAGTTTCGAGACATGGGTTTTCAAACTGTAGTAAGCTTACACACCCCTGCAGCTGATTATTCTTGATTTTTAGATGTTAACAAGCACCTACATGTATATAGTACATCAAGGTTAACAAAGTCAAGAAAATGATCGTCGTTCCGGGAATGCGCCACTTTTGCGGAAACAAACAACTTGCGTCTACAAATACGAGACCATTGTGGCTATGCCGCATATGCCCAGGGCTTGGTAATATTGCGAAGTGAGCTACGGGTATGGTTGGATCTTACCTCGCAACACAATTCCTGAATGAGGTGGGATTAATAGCAAGAGTGGACGCCTTATAGGCAACGAGGCGTAGCAACCTTGGAAACAAGGAATACTATCTTTACTCTTCATGTCACAGCCATATAAAATGTCAATAAAGCCTCACGACATTTTATAACTCTTAGGAAATCATTATACACAGATCAATATCCAAGATGCTCTTCAAACCGCTCGCCTTCATCGCCCTCGTTGGCTCTGCCTGCGCTGACTTCATAATCATGAGACCATTCACCATGTCTGGAAAAGATCGCTCTCAAGTAAAACCCCAGCCTAAGAACCCCACGGCTCATATCCATATCTAACTCAACGCAGCTAAGCTTCATGACCAAAGCATACGGCAGCGAAATGGTGGCGTACTACACCAGCCTCGCCAAAGCCCCCGAGTATTCCAAGGCAATGGATGCCATCAAGGAATATTAGAAGACGGGAAGCGACATGCCTGCCATTGTGACGGCGACAAATGCCGTCACCACATATACCACGACGCCGGCCTGGTAAGCGCGCGATTTGATCAGTTGTCGCAACAGAAATTACAGGAACTAATGTCTTTGAACTTTAGGTTTACTGCACTGCCTACACAGGCAAAGGAAGTCTTTGGCGGAATGAATGCAAAGGGGATGGAAGTTCAGCAGAGGATTCAAGACGATGCAAATAAGAAGAATCATGCTGTTCGGCCGACGGGTCTGGGTGTTTACGTGGGCGGCGCATTTGTGGTTCTAGTCGCCGGTTTAGCAGCTGCGTTATAGGACCAAGATTGCTATATTGCGAGACGGTGTTGTACTTTGGTCAAGTCGTTGCTGGCGATGATGTGGTTGCCCTGCGTGATGATGTACTTAGGTATTGACAGTTGTGTTTATACGAATAATGATTTTGTACAAAGGATACTCCGGCCCACTACAGTTGATCCAACCTGGGATTAGGTAGCTATTTTGATGTTGAAATAGATGAAAGAAGGAGTATACTTGAGAACGACGATGTTGGCCGAAATCAGTTGATGGCAATTTACGACAGAACTGAATTTTGAGACACGCCATCCACTAATCTGCATATCTTGGAGCTTTCTAATAGGTTCAATTAGGCAAATAGAGTAAAGTTGCAAGGTCTTTGCACTCTCCCTCGTCCAGTTGTAGCTCACTGTGGAGGCACAATTATCCCACTCATTTTCACAATATTAGGTCTTCACTTATCTCTTTCTCAATTGATACTGACAACAAAAATCTCACTAATAATAGAAAATAAATGTGCAATATACGTCGTGATGTAGAGCACCTGTAATGTAGTAGGTGGTGATGGACATGTCACATCACACTCTTCTCTTTTCCCGTCACCCTCCTCATCATTTCACTAATAGCTATCACTACTCATATGTACTGTAAAAGTTTAATTCAATCATGTCATATAAATTTTTTGAAATATTAAAAAGAACTTCAATCGTCCTAGCATTTGCCAGTTCGTAACGTACCAATATAGCTGACCTTGTTCGTTGGGCGTGCGATCAAATAAATTAGCATCTGCACTACTTCTCTATTTTGGTCTTTACGAGCGTGTTCTTGGCGCTTGTGAAAGGCCTCATTCACTCCAAGGTTTTTGTCTGTTTCCAATCTAAACTAACTACTTTCGCTGAGCAGCTGCAAGCACAAATTAAACCCCACTTGTAAGTAGCGGTAATCTCGAAATTGATTTTGGCGTGGCTTCAAAAGTACTAAGGAAAAGACAACAACTCACCTGCCCACCTGTAGAACAAGCTATCTGTGGGTGAACATGGCTATGCACGACAACCACGCAGAATTAGCCCTGGACACCAAAGATCATTCAGCTTACGATGTGGCTCATGATCTTAGAGGCCGCAAACATGTAGAACGAGACAATAACGCGGATGGCGTGTATTGGATGGCATGCAATACTCACAGCGTACACACAGTATTTCCAATGCCCGGAAAAATCAGCGCCAACTCGTTCAGACACTTCCTCCAAGGCCATCTTCAGAGTAACCTTATCACAGATGAGTATGGAAACATCACCCCCATCGAAAAGATCACCGACGATCATCTGCCTGCATTACAAGCGCAGCTATGGAGAGGGCTCGATAACGATATCAGATCCCATCGGATAAGCTCAGAGTTCTTAGTGCAGGCAAACGACCAACTTGTAGAGTCTCAGATAAACAGTTTAACGTCAGATGCCCGAAAGGCCCTGGAATCTAGAGATATTTTTCATCTTGGAGACCACATTGCAATCATTGCCGAACTACTTCAACGTAAGTCCAGCTGAAATACATATTACCTAATGCTAAACACCATAGTCGATCATATCTTCATTGTTTGCAAGAAGACTCAAAGCACTTGCGCCATTCCCGATTGCCGAACACTATCAGGCCAGCGTCCTCTCTCATCATCGATCGTCGTGATAGAGCCTCTGATCCATTGGGGCACTGTCACTCCGGCGGTTGACATAGTTTTAGGCCATGGTCGGGTTCAAGCTTTTCGGCGCAGTGGTGAGAAGCGTCATGATCCCCTATGGACGGAGGCAATTATGAGACTCTCTCCACCAAATCCATTAGCCTATTGTTTCGGGTGCTTGGATATGTTGATGATGTGGCGAATGGAGGCTTTGGGTAAGATGGGTGCGCAAAAGGTCGCTTCATTCACGGCAGTCAACGCTCGTCCAAAAGACATCCATTTTGCAGGACAACCCTTTGAAAAGAAGGATAAAGATTCATTCGTTATCCGGCCTGTAATTGGGGCATCCAAAATCAATAGCGAGGACGGTCAACAGGCTCCCAAAGCTAAATTGAGTGACCAGACTCCAATTGTAAGTGGAATAAATCTTCTCGATTCGTTTCGACTTATAGTTTTCGTCAGCTTTTAAGACTGGCCATCGAATTCTTATTCCCTAGCCTTGATTCTTATCGGTATATTTATTGTACAATACTAATTGTTTTTCAGGCATCTTTCAACCTCGATGGATCCTGCGGCTTTTTACCACCTGCCAAGCATAGCAAACTGCAACTTGAACACAATAAACATGGCCTTAAGCGCTCCAATAGCTATGATAGAGATACATCGGAACCTTTTGAAGATACAGATGACTCAGAAGGCGCGTTTGCCAGTGAATGTCTAAACGATTCACTATTTCGCCATGATTCATTCACGTACCTTTCGCCAACAACATTTGAACAGCAATATTATTCTGATCCTGCTAGATTCTCTCCTCGGAAACCACTCAACTCAAACACGCTTCCTTTTTGCATGCAGAACGTTTCAAAATCGCACGGTAACAATTCCAAGTCATTTGAAGTTTACGAATACAACCCAATATCCAGTTTTAAATGTGTAAATCCTCCCGAGGAACGAGAACAAGGATTTGAGCGGGAGAATAGCGCGAACGAAGACGTGGATCCAATTAAGGGAGCAAGTGTCAATCTGCGCCTCAGTTTGAAGATGGCCGAGAAGGACAACAATGCCACGAGGCCCACCAGACTTGAAAGGTACCTAGATTCATTTCCCCAAGACGGCTGAGGCTCGCAAATGCGAAGCCCGCTCTAAATCCTTCACACTGTTAACTAACTTATTTAGTCTAAATCACATATCTGACTCATCTAGTCACATACCTGTTACTCAAGTAAGGAACAGGTCAGAGAAGCCCAAGGTACTCCGCTCATTTCACGCATGTCTAAGTTAACAAGGGATACTAATAAGCATTTCACAGAGGATTTCAAAGCCATACACTAAACCGAAACCACCACACACGCCTGCATACGCCGACCAATCTCCAGTCGACCCCTTAGATGTCCCAAATATCATAGACCTGGAAACCTACCTAGACTACAAAAACTGCGCACCAAGCCCTAAACAAATCATCTGCTCATGTCGCAAACCTGCTCGCACCAGAGAAGTCAGGATTGCGCAATGTCGAGGCAGGGAATGTAGAATTGGCTGGTATCACCACGCTTGCCTCGACAAACGGACCAAGATCAATGTTTTTTGGCACAAGTTTAAATGTGAGTCTTGCAAGGATGACGAGTTTTACCAGTATTTGCGTGAGACGAATGGATGGACTGCAGAGGAGCAGATGAAGCAGGCGGCTAGGTTGCCGTTTAACGGACAGGATATTGTCAACGCGATGCCGGGACTTGGCGGTCAGATTGCAAGTGCGAATCCGTATGGATTGGGCCTGGTTCAGGTGCGGGATACGCCGGAGCCTGAGAGACCGCAGGGTACATTGGGTTCGTTGGCGTTTATGGGGTATGCGGAGTCGAGGCCGTTTCTTGTGAATGAGGCGTACACGAATCCTCGGTCCACTATTGATATGCTGGACACTGAGGCTGATGAAGAAGATTACGAGTATGGAGAGGAGTATGACTACTACGATGGCGATGAGTGGGGTTATGATGACGAGGAAGGCGGCTATGGCGAGGATGCTGAGATGGCAACCTAGGTAGTTGAAGGCCAAGAGTCGAAAGGATTTGGTGAGTCAAGGCAGTCGATTGACTCGAGTCACTGCAGAAGAGATTTGTAAAAGAATAATGAAGTTGCAATGTAACACCAAGGGTCACGCCATGGGCTGAGATTCATCCACGAGTAGCTTGAGGTTGTACCTAATTTGCATCATTCAAGCAGTGACATCCACCTCCCGGTCACACAATAGATGATTATCATCTAGTCGTTAGTTTGCCAAATGTTATCTGCTTTTTTATATGGCAAACACTTCTTACCTTGCCTTTAAGACTAGGATGTTTTAGCTAAGTATACTTTAGTTCTCAAGGCACCCATAATATCCTACCACGACGCGTAGACTATGACGACCCTGGCATAGCGAAAGAGCTAACCTACCCAAGAAGACTAGTTAAATACTCTATGAGTAAATACTAGGTGCTAAATTATTCACACAACTTGACTACTCATTGACCATCTACCGTCAACACTTCACCACCTCAACCGCACACTCTCCCTTCCCTATCTAACCTGAATCAGCATATTCCAGCATCTAGGTAAGTTTCGCCTATATCACCGATGATCCCACCCCGTATATACACTTTACGATCTCCCACTAACGCACCTTTCGGCGGCATGGCGCAATATGGGGACGATTCTGCACCGAAAATACGCACGTGTCAAACGTGTGTAGCAGGATAAGATTTCTAGATTGGTACGCCGCATCATAGGGCAGGTAGTCAAAGCACCACCGGCAGATGATCATTTGTGATAGACAGCGGGCAGTCGGCAACCTAGGGTCGCAACGACGGGTGGTCGGCGTATGACGTCACATGATCATCTGCGCTCAAAACAAGACCCGTGAATATAGCTATCCCTTCGTCTGCTGGAGTTTGCCCCCGCGTAACTGGCCAATAGGAAAGTCTGCATCATTCATGCCGATTAAATCCTATTGGGCCTGTAACCCTGTAACAACAGGGGAGCTATAACTCAGGCACTTAGCCAATAGGATTTGATCGGCCAACACCATGTACACTTTCTTATTGGCCAGTTACGCGGGGGCAAACTCCAGCAGACGAAGGGATAGCAATGACGATGGAACGTACTAAATCTGTGTTATTTGTGGGTTAATAACCCCCCCCCCCCAAAAAAAAATTACATTACCAATCCTCATTCCGCCTCACCCTTTCCTCCCCGCTCTCACCCGAACCTTCTAACACAAAGTGGATATCGGTCGACAACGGCAAATACTTTTAACTTCCCCCCCGCTATGCCACTTGTCACTTAACCGTCCCTCCCTTCCCTGTCATTTCCTACACCCCGCTATCACACCAAACAAACAACACCTCCCGATTCGCTAAAGCGCGGCTGACTCGACTGTAAAAGGCACACCATCCGCATCCGATTTTTTGCCCTGGAAAGAGCCGCATGAGTGTGTGTGTGTGTGATCGATATGGACAGGGGTATAGGGTAAGAGTTTGCCGAGCGAATTATGAGAATGGAATAGCTAATGGAAACGAGGACCCACCCCACGTCATCATGGTGTCTAGCGGTGTAATTCGCTGTTTTGTGGAGTAGGTTATTTCCGGGGAAGATAGATAGGTAGGTAGGTACTGCACCCTTTTCACGTCCGGTGGAACCTGAAGATGCGAGCAGGGTTTGGAAAAAGCTCTTTTTAGGATTAATTTTCAACGAAATTTTGAATGTTACAAAGGTGTTTTAGGTAGGATTTAAGAAAAGAAAGTCCTAATCTAGTAATCCTGTAGAGTAAATCTGCATAAACTACTTCTACCAGGGGTTATTGCTCGTTTATTCGGGTTCCATCGGGCGGGTTACTCGGTCGGATGACATACCCGGATTTAAGCTGAACACATCTATATGACTATGAGGACATCTTAATATCTCACTGTAACAGAATTACATATTATACAAGTGGAAGAACTAGTAATTAGATGATTTGGGATAATTTTAATTATCTAGTTGTATGCATAGTGATCAAATACGTAGTGTTTTGGCTGGTGTAGGTACTTGATGAAATTTGGTTTAAATGTTTAAATCCGAGTATTTCATCCGACCCAGAGCTGAGCTTGGTGGCGGGCATGCATGGTGGGTTTGGGGACGTGTTGTGTCGCGTTACACAGGAGTGTAAGTGTGTTTTGTGGAACCATTGGGCGTTGGGAGTGGTGGCTACGCAAAGGTTTTGCCTACGGTGTGAAGATCACAGACTGTGTTGCGTGGCTTTTTAGGCTGTGGCGATAAGCTGGTTCAAGTTGTTGCATATCACTACTGGACGGGTAATTATTTGCACACTTGATTATTTTGTACTCGAAGGCTGAGTAGAACAAGCTGACTAGGATAGATAGTATGACGCGGAATACTAGGATGTGGATGCTAATGCGGGATAGAGAGCCTGAGGCATCATTGCAGATACGGAGATACAGACGGCATATGCAAGTATGAGATGAGCCGCCCAATGCAGCGTATATGAGCCTAGAAATATGAGATAGAAAACATGGTATGAGATGGAGCCATCCGAGGGCTCTTACATCTAGGAAAACGCCAGGAGATGCAAGTTATTATGTACAAAATCCGATGTTCCAAGTATTGATAGGTCGAAATGAAGGGTATACGCGTGCAATCACGATAAATCTTGTCGTGCTAGAATTGCGGCAATGGCATCGCTCGGGCAACAGAGCTGCGATTTTCGGTTCAGTTGGTCTTGCTTGATTGGAGGGCAATCGCAGGCCTGTTCTGTAGGTACGAAAACGGAGCCATTTCGTACAGGATCAAGGTCTTGGGGTGCCAGAAAAATCGATTGGTACCTTGCAGGGTCGGGGCCTTGGTTTACGCAAAAAACCGATTCGCGTCTGTCGGAGAGAGGACTCAATGGATCTTCCTCTGCTGAAATGAACACGGACTCGCGGCGAGCGAATTGAATTGTCATGTCATCTCCGTCACTGTCTGGGTATGCGTTGCCCCAGAATGGCAGCTTAGGTGGGGTGCCCTGACCGTCATAAGGAACGTAGATGGAACCACCGCGAGGACGCAAAAAGGGACTTGGTTCATCAAACTCTTCACAGGGTGTTCCACCGCTGCTGCTCTTGACAGACTCCTCTTTTGTGGCCTCTAGGTTGGATTTCTGTAGAGCCAAATCAAGGTCTGCTGCTGAGAATGGCTGTGAGGGGCGGCGAGTGTGGTCAGAACCGGTGCCTGGACGTGATGTTTGCTTGGTTGAACTTGATCGACGGTGGCTAATTGATTGTTTACGGTTCTTCGCGTCTCGGGGGTCTTCTGTAGGGTTACGGGACAGACCGACTAAACGCGTTAGAATGTAAGACAAATGGTGGTGCTAGCACTGGATACACACCATTCAGAACATCGCCCTCATCGTCGCTTGCTTCCCTGATTCCTGCAGGCCTGTCGTCGCCAGCGATGCTCGCGCCGACACCACTGTCAACCCACTCCTCTGCGTCATAGTCGCTCGATGTCGAGAAGCTGGACCTTCGACTTCTGGCCATACTGCGGCTGCGGCTTCGCCTGCTCCTGAAGCTGCTTCTCCTGCTAGGCAACCGGCTGCCCATAGGCGAGTAGAGACTTGTGTGGCTGCGTCGTCGCCATGCTGTGGAGAAGCTGAAGGCTTCCAGTGTTTTCTTGTGCTCTGGGTCTACTGCACGTCGATACTTGAGAGGAGGCATCTTCTCGCCAGGCTTGTAGTAATCGTCGTATGGATCCGTGTTTTTGGAGCTTTTGCTGGACTTGATCTTGCTAAGTGGTCCTCCATCGGCCTGACCGGTCAAAGCTCGCCGTAAACGGGTACGGAGATGTCCAGGCATTGTGAGTGGTGGGAAGAGAGGAGAAAGAAGAGAGCAGGGAGTAGAGATTCAGGAGTATGAAGTTAGGGTATAGTACTAGTGGCAGCGTTGAATGTTGGTTTGTGAAGAGACAGATGTGAGGAAGAGGCAGACTGAGTAAGAAAGACGGAGGGCAGTTGGGGAGTTGGCCGATGTGATGTCGAATGAGGCTGCTTTTGACCCGGCACACGGGCCAGAAGTGGATCTAGCGGGTTTGCAGGCCTGTTCAATCGTGGTACACGCTGGGCAATGTTGGGGTTTTCCGAAACCGAACTGGCGCGCGCAATTCCTCAGGCCTGGGACGGAGCTGCAGCTGGGGAACTGGGGGAAACGTAGTCGTAGTCTTCCTAAATGAGCCACTGAAACGTTGTGTCGGGCATGGCAAAGCGGCTAGAAGAAAACGCGGAGATGCTGACCTCGACGCGAACACTCGTTGGTGACCTTCCAGCTACAGCTGAGGGGTGGATGCAGAGTGTCACCAGTAAGCAGGCCAGGATAGGACCATGTACCATGTCGGGCGAAGAAATCTGGCGACGATGTCGAGAGCAAGAGACGTGCCCAGGCATGGGTTTGGTGGACGCTAGACCGGGCCTGATGCAGCTGGCGTGGGGTGTGCAGCGCGTCAATCGCCACTTGGAAAATCGCGCAAAACAAGCTCGTCCTCCCATTTGACCGCTCTCGGATCCTGCAAGAGGCCAGCGTCGGGTTGCTACACTCTGCAGTGCATGGCACCATGGCATACCCCATTAGGCCGTGTGTTGAGTGTTGAGTGTTGAGGTTGAGTGTTGAGGTGAGTGTGGAGAGGAGCTGGAAGGCTTTGTGGGGTGGGCAACCTTGGGCATCTTCTCATGCACCTGGCCTCACGTGAGACAGCCATTTCGGACTGACCTACCATTGGTAGTTGCCATAGGTAGATATATCACACCATGCCGCACAATATTTTCCCCTTCAAAGCCGTCAAGACCCGGAAGGGACCTCCTACAGCGCGGCCTGGGCGCCTCGGACTAGGCGTCCCAAAGTTGCATCTCATCCAGTGTGGGGTAGTCATCGGTGAGGTCATTTGAGTGTTCGTTATGCTGATGTTACTCCAGATGGCCCTGTTACTCTACTAATGTAACCATGTGAGCATGTGTCAACTATGGCTTCACAAGTTCTTACAAGTCGTCAAAGACGTTCCATTCTTCGAGTCGTGGATACGAGGCCACAGGCTTCTTGATCTGCCATGTCAAGGATGGAGATTTTCAAAAATACCATGACGCTGGTCCCGCGGGGCGTACATCACGCGCTTTGTCTACATCAATACACTACACACAAATCGAGATGGGTAACAAGTGCGTGCTGATGCAATTGGATCTAATTCTCCTCTTTTTGTATCGACTTTCTTGAGCTGGCCTTCTAATTGGGAGGCCACAACCTAGCTTCCTGCGGCTACTCCAACAATGTCGTCATGGGCGGTACCTAGGTAGCTACTCACAATTGACCGCTGCCTTGCTTTGCACAACTTCACTTTGCTTATGAAGTCACCGTGTAGTCCCTCACTTGAACAGCTTTAGGTCACCTCTTCATCAATTAATTGTCATTAGGCGAATAGGCATCACGATAGCAACATGGAGAAGATCAAGAGCGTTCTGTATGTCGCATCAATTGAACAACTACGACAACAAATACTAATTGTCTCACAGGCATGGGCACAAGAAGAGTGAGGATGCGACACACGATGCGCACACCTCCTTGACCGGATCGCACTCCACTGGTGCTCATCATGATGGGTGAGTTCAATTGTATCTAGAATCATACTTGTTCTAATCGTCATTTTAGTCAACCTCACCCTATTTACAACCAGATGACCGGCAAGGACTCTGTCCAGCCTACGAACGTTGGCACCACTATGTCTGCTGGGCAGACAGGTACCACAACTGGTCTCGCCCAAGGTGGACATCGAAGCACTGAAGCTCCCCTTGACCAACAACACCAAACTACCAGAGGCCCTCTTTCAACGGGTACTCATGGTACCATTACTAGTGATGATTCACGCCCTAGAGTCGGTCCAGCTCACGATACGCTTAGCTCTGCATCCATCAAGAGTGGAGTTATTGGCTTTGGCACAACAGGCAATGGTCACGATCATGCAGTACTACCATCGCGTCAAAATCATGAAGCACAATTAGATCGCAACCAAATACTCGGAGGAGGAAATCTATCTACTAGTGGAAATACGGCCACTGGCCCAACGGCAGCCTCTACTTCAAACACGCAAGGGCTTCCTCGTACGTAGAAATACTTTTTCTCTTAGAATGCAATAAGTTCGAATAGAACTGACGTCATCTCAGTCCCCGTGACTAGCAGCCAACCACATACCAACATTGGCAGCATTTTTACGCCTAGTAATACGCAACAGGAGAGCTATACCAAAGACACCGACCGATCTTTCCCACTCGCTGGTGGTGTTACTTCGAAGCATGGCTCGTCTACAACGCACTCCGCTGCACCGCTTGGATTAGGTACTCAAAATCCTATCCAACAAACCTCATCTACCCACCATACAGCTCCGCTACTTGGTGGAATTGCTCCAAAACATGACTCTTCTGCAACGCATTCAACCGAGCCTCATGGTTTGTCTTCATCGACTCATCCCCTAGCCACCAGTGATCGTGAGCTAGGTACGAAAGAGAAGGGAGCAGATGCTCAGGATGGGCATGGTCGTGAAGCTTTGGCTGGAGCTGCTGCGGCTGCCGCCGCCGTTGGTGTTGGGTCGCATTTGCATCATAAGGATGCTCAAACTCAAGGCCATGATAGTCAGCCGCTGGCTACATCGACAGGTTCTACAAATAGCACTACAAACCACCCAACCAGCGGCCTTACAGGCGACAACACAACACACCCAACTTCAGGGCCTCATCCCGATGCCCTAGCCGCCGCTACTGCAGCAGCAACAAAGCCTTCCAACACTCGGGCAACAGGCTTTGGAACTCATGATAGCTCTCTTTCCGGCACCACACAGCCGCTCAATGCCGGAGTTTTGGCCGGCGAGCGACCCATTGGCACCAGGTCCGCTTCGCATCGCCATATTCCAGGCGAGTTTCCGTCACCAACGCCTGATGAATCGAAAACATTCCTCTACTACAGGGATGATATTGTTCCCGAGCCAGGTGCCACCACTGCAGGCACCGCAACATCCACCGCAGGACCTCACACAAGCGATGCGCTCAATAAGGCCGATCCTCGAGTAGATAGTGATCTAGGCGGTTCGAAGACCGTTGGTGGAACAACCGCTCACCAAGACTTCAGTAACACCACAGCTGCACCACTCTCAACAGGTGCTGGACAACACGAACTGCGCCACACAGGAAGTCTTGACCAACCCCAATCACGCACCGAGGACCACCACCACGGCCGTGATGCCGCACTTGCTGCCGGTCTCGCTGCCGGCGCCGCTGGACTAGCATACGGAGCCCACCAAAAGCACGACACATCAGACGTCCACGGCAGTACACTACCACACGAACCCAGCCCATATAGCGCCAAACAGCTTGATCCGCGAGTAACAGGTGGCAAAGCACCGCTTGAGATGCAGAGATTCGATCCTCAAGCAAAGGTTGAGCCTCACCATGCTCTACAAACTTCCAATCCCACGGGTATTGCTTCTTCTTCTACCCAAGGTCCTAACGCTGGTGTTCTTGGAAGCGAGACGGCGACTGCTGGGCCTCGTTTGGATTCTAAGCGGCAGACTGAGCCGCAGAGTCATCATGGTGGAGCTGCTGCTGCTGGTGGGCTTACACACGGGTCTAGGAGTGGTCATCATAACGATCCTGTTGAAAGTAAGCCTTCGACTATAGATCCCTATTCTACAACTACTGAGCATGATGGCCCACAAAGTCACCATAGCTGGGATGCTGCGTTGCTTGGTGGAAGTGCAGCTACTGCCGCTGGTATTCATCATGCTACCAAGAATGATCACCATGGCGATGCTGTCGGAACTGAGAAGTCTACTACAGGTCGTCACAAGAGTTCTCTGCTTAACAAGCTAGACCCCCGTGTTCATAGCGACAAGTCAAAGGCCTCCCCAGATACTACCAACGTGTCAAGCGCACCAACAACTACCAAGCACGACGAATTACAAAGCCATCACGACCGAGACGCTGCTCTGGTCGCTGGAGGCGTAGCAACAGCAGGCGGTGCTCACAAAGCACTCCAACGCGAGAGTCTACAACGCAATGACACACCAGGAGCTGGAACTGCTGTCCTTCCTTCACAGTCTTCAACGACGACTGCCCACCAGCATGGTTCGAATGTCTCCGCACCACTTGCTGCTTCTTCATCTGACCCACATTCACCTTCGCACACCTCACCTCTCACTGGAACTGCTTCGGCTGGGTCAGAACGAACCATTGACGCCTCTACAGGTAAGAATGCAGGCGGCCACAAGACTTACAGCAGGCCACTGACCACTGATGGAACCCCATTTTATGGCGCAGTAGGAGCACCAGCACCTACCGCAGACACCAAATCGTTCCAACATGGCCAGCCCACCGTTGTCTCTTCCGAAAAAGACCACCACCATGGTCGTGACGCTGCCCTAGTCGGCGCAGGTGCTGCCACAGCAGGAGGCCTAGCACACACAACTCACCACGATAAAAGGTCAGACACAGTACCAACGACAGGTAATACTGCCCCGCACTACAGCGCCACAGCCAACGTGGTAGACCCAAGAGTCCAGTCCAACCCAACCCACCACGGAATCACTTCCACCACAGGACCCACGACAACTACTACAACTACCACCACCTCAGCAGGACCACACTATCCCTCCACCCTAAACCAAACAGCGCCCCACAAGGACCAACATCAATTTAGCCGCGACGCCGCTGTGCTCGGTGGAACGGGAGCAGCTGGATATGGCGCGTACGAAGCGGCGAAAGCGTATAGTGACCATCGCAGTACGCAGCCTGGTGCTTCGATGAATGATCAGCGGTTTGATCCTGCTTCTACTGGGGCTACTACTACTTCGAATCCTGTTCTAGGAAGTGGGCATCATGATGGTGGTGCGGCTTTTGCGGGACAGAGGCATGGTGATGGACAGTATGGATTGGGGTCGAGTCAGCCGTTGGGTGCTTCGGCTCATCAAGCACCGTTGGCTTCTTCGCAGCATAACGATCATCATGGCGACAACACTGGCCGTAATTTAGCCCTTGGCCCAGGTGCTGCTCTTGGTGCTGGTGGTCTTGGGGGAGCTGCCTACGCAGGACACAAGCACGGCGACGCCCAACATGTTCCAGCAACATCGGGCCAGCCATTGGCCTCGTCTCATCCACCACATAATACATTCGGACAAAAGGTTTACGATCCAAGTACTTCAACCTATCCTCAACAGGGTACCCTACCCCATAACACTCAAGATGCTACGCCAGGTACCATGCACAACCGCTACGACTCCATTCAAGACCCTCATCATAAGGATGACCATACCAAGCGCGATGCGGCCCTCGCAGGTACCGCTGGAGCAGCCACTGCAGGCGGAGCAGCATACGCATATTCGCACCACCAGGACAAAGCCGAGCAAGACCGTCTAAAGAAGGAGCAACACCAACACGATAAGGAGCAGCACAAGCTCGAAAAGGAGCAACACAAGCACGAAAAAGAGCAACACAAACACGACAAAGACACCGCCGAGCCCGACAAGAAACACGGCATCCTCTCCTTCCTCCACCGCGACAAAACCAAAAAAGATAAGTCCTCCGCAGACACTTCGCCTCGCCACTCAGCAGAAGTCCGCCGCTCCTCCGACGACCCAGACTCCCCCGCTGGAAAGCGAAATCCAAGTTGCACAAGGGCCCGCCCAAGGGCCATCCCGCGCGCGACGTGCTCGACCACCACCACGAGCTGGGCGAGGTGGGGAAGCGCGAACACGTCGGTACTGATGGGCCTTTTGGGGGAGGGAGTGAGGGGTATAGGGGTGTTGATCATGCTGCGTACCCGACGCAGACCGGACATGCTGCTTATCCTGCTCATGAAGATGGGGCTGGGCAGGTTGCTTATCCTACGAGTGCTGGTGCAGCGACTGAGCATGCTGCGTATCCTACTCACACTGGCACACCGACTGATCACGCTGCGTATCCCACACAGACTGGCCATACTGGTGTCGACGCACGTGGAAAGAGGACTGATGCACCGTACTAAAACAATCACATATCTGGATGGATATAATAACGTGGATTTCGAAACATCTATCAGGGGCGGGCCTTTTATTGTCAAAACATCATCTAGGTATATTGGATTGGGGGTTGGAACGTTTTGCTTACTTACACATATGCAATGATATCTAATGAGTTATATATACATGTGATAATTGAAACGATTTTGAACCTTTGAGTTGTGTCTTCAGGTTGATGACTTGTTTTTTTTTTTTTTACAAGTACACAACTTAAGACGCGTAAGTCATCTTATATAGTAGGCAACATTAATTTAATTCCGAACAAAAGTTTCTCATTTCTACAGAATAAGCAACAACAACAACACATACACATACACATTTAAACTGCGCCCCAGTGTAAACAAAAGATGAATAGGCGTGGTATGGTATGGTATCATCAATAACTAAACACAAAGAACAACAACGACGTCAACATCACTACACGCCGCCCTCCCCCTTTTCCCCCGCCCGCACCAAAACCCAAGCAAAACCCCAACCCCCCATCCATTTTCCCCACCACATGTCAGCAAAAGGCGTAGACAAAAACCAATTCATAGAATACCATTTCCTCGCCCCCACTACGCAACCATAGTTTGATGATACTCCGCCCCCTTCCCACCCGCCCCACCAAGCCTCGACCCAGGATTCACAGAAGCATGCGCAAGACTCGACTGCGCAGCCTCCTGCAAATGGACGTCGACGCTCTGATCGTGGGGGCGATCTCGTTCAGGGGGCGAGGTGCGGGGCGGGGGTATCCTTGTTGCGTGCGGGATGTCGTAGTGGGGGTGTAATTGTTGTTGTTGGGAGAGATCAGGTGCTTGTCGAGGGGGACGATGGGGATCTATTTGAATATCTATGGGGGTGAGGTGTGATAGGTGTTGTTGGGGTGTATGTTCGATGCGGCGGGGAGGAGAGAGCATGGGAGAAGCAGTACTTGCAGCGTCGCCGGATTCGTGGTCTGAGGTTTCGCTGTGCATGTTGCTGTTTGGGGCCATGGAGAAGCTGGCGCGGAGTTCGCCTTCGCGGACTTCTTTCCAGGAGCATTTGGCGTGCTTTTTTGTGCAGCCCATGCAGGCTGTGAGGTTTTTGAGACAGTCCATGTGGAGCCTTCGGCAGCGATCGCAGGGTGGGAGGATGCGCTCGCCCTTAGCTAGGGCTTCCATTCTGTGTACCATTTCGACCTTGAAGGACCCGCCGTCGTCTTTCTCTTGTGGCTGGCTGTTGCGTTGACTAGCTGCAGGTAGGAGACTGGAGGGGGTATTGGGAATAGGGACTGGAGAGTTCATCATAGACTGAAGCTCTGATTCATTCAGGTGTGAAGGAAGCTCCACGGGTTTGTGTGGCGCTCTTGAAGTGTTTGTCGACGGTGTAGAGGGATGTGAAATACCATGAGCAGATATCGAAGGTCGTCTGGCCTCTGTGGAGCCATGTGGTGGCTGAGACGAGGGGCGTCTTTCACTCAAAGTATGAAATTTTGAGAGCAATTCGTGACGGGTAGTCGATGAGGTGCCGTTGCCGTTGCCGTTGCTGTTGCTGTTGCTGTTGCCGGTGCCACTGCCATTCGCATTTCCACTGCCATTTGACTCGTGATGAGGTCGCGCATTGACTGCAACAAAGCCGCCAGGTGATGTTTGGGTAGGCTGTGGTTGCGGTACTGTGGGCTGGGCGTTGCTGCCGTTCATAAGTGCGACATTTGAAGGACTGGTAGGGCGAATGGGTGCTGCAGATGTTGCGTTTGCTCGACGGTCGAGGATAGCTTGTCTGCGACCTTTGAGTCTGTGGTTGAGCTGGCGTGTACGGGCGGCCACTGATTGAAGTTAGTGTGACTCGTAGATCTTTTTCATGCCCCCATCTCAAAGTGCATGGATTGGCTAGAGAAGATCAAACTCACCCTGATCAGCCAATTGACATATCTGGCCCAGATTCTTCTCCAAGATCTCAATTGTGCCCAATTCCTTCTCTTCGTCCTCGATGATAGGCTGCGGCGGGATCATCTTCTGCGGTATACCAGACGAGATGAGCACAAAATCCTCCTCAGAGATCTGGACGCGACATTGTTTGGTGTAGAATTGGCAGACCCGTATGCCCTCGCTCATCTGACCCAGCTGAAACTGCTCAGATTTGTTGCGCGCAAACTCAACGACATCCAGCCAAGTAACGGTTGTTCCATCCTTCCCATGGCTCTTCAGCACGCGCGGTGGGCCGTCGAACAGTCTCTCAAAACGCTTGATCAGGATGGGGCCCAGCGGTCTTGCGCCGAGATTGCAGGCCATGCTCTCATGGCGGTCCAGCACGCCCTGATAGTCGCCGAGCAGAGACAAGATGTTAGGCAGGGTGTCATCGTTTGTTATGAGGGGTAAATCCTCGTCGAGCTGTCTGGCAAGATAGTTGATCTGCAGATGGTTGTGCGTCTTGGCAGACTTGGGCAGAGGACCAGATGTCTGGTGCAGAGCGTCATGCGACGGGCTCCTTTTGCGCTTCAAGTCACCATGCGCAGCGGGCGCATGGTGTTGGGAAGCCATAGTGCGCTCACTCGCTGAGTGAGGGTCGAGGTTGGACATGGCTGGGCCTTGCGCGGAGCCACCAAGGTAGGCAGTTGGTTGAGGCGGACGGAGGAGCGGGCGGCAGTTGCGAGGGTGGAATGGAAATGGGTGGACACGCTAGCGAGGAGCCAGCTCAGAGGGACACAGCAGGGAGGCGTGCTAGAGCGCCATGCTAGAGGATGAACACAGGAACACAGTGACGGGGAAGAGAAGGAAGTGGCGAAAGAGAGAGACGGATAGATAGACGAAGATGGGCAAGAGTGTGGGCACTAACAGATCAACAGTGTCGCATTTGACGGCCCGTACGTTGCTCGTGGCTAGAACGGCTCGGTGGTAGAAGAGCACTGGGGGCGCGGAGAGCAGCACTTGAGCACTTGGGGCGAGAAGGGGGTGGGCTGCCAGCACTGGTTACGGAAATAAAGGCAAGTGGTCAGGGCGGAAACCAATCAAGTCCGAGTCCACTGACTTCCCGCCAGGCGGAGACAGGTCTGGGCTCACGGTTTGCCGCCCGTACCCCCAAGACACCATGGACATGGTAGATGGGCCGAACCTGAATGCCTGCCCTGGTGCCAGCCATGACATGGCAATATGACATTGGTTATCCTGTTATCCTGCACAGGCATGGCCTGCCCTCTACATACCCAGCAGATGGAAAAAGGGTGTGGGGGACAGGAGAATAGAGGAGGGGGGGAGGTGAAAATGCCGCAAGGACGCGTAGTCTACTTTGTCCGGCTTGGTTCTGCCGACTGTGCACACTGCTGCACAGTGGTCCAGCACTCGAAGCGGAGTTTCATCCTGCAGCGGAAACGGAGACCCCGCAGCTGGAGCTGGAAACATCAAATTACGAAATCACGTGACCAGCGGAACCCTGGCGCGGGGCTGTTGGAGAGCTGAGAGCTCAGAGCTTGCTGCACGTCACGGTTGCGAAAAAGCGCGTGCTTGCACCAAAAATCAACGCGCAATCCCAACTCTCGAGGCTCACAACATGTCTGAACGAGCTGCATTCCGCGGTGGACGCGGAGGAGGAAGGGGTGGCGATCGAGGCGGTAGAGGCGGTGGTGGCGGTGGTGGTGGCAGAGGTGGTGCTCATGGCGGCGGTGCAGGGGGACAGACAGAGCGACCCAAGAAAGAAAACATTCTCGACCTGAGCAAGTACATGGATAAAAGAATCACTGTTAAATTTAGTGGTGGTCGTGAAGGTAAGCAATAAGGAGAGGCGGAAGGAGCGATGCATAACTGACTTGCTCTCCAGTGATTGGCACACTCAAGGGCTTCGACCAGCTCATGAATCTTGTTCTCGATGACGTCAAGGAGGCATTGACAGGTATAGCAATACCAGCCCGTCCATGACCAACTTGACTAATCATGCTGTAGACGATGAAGGCAATATTCGATATCGCAAGCTCGGCCTGATAGTCGCTCGCGGCACCCTCCTTGTTGTAATCTCACCGGTTGATGGAAGCGAAGAGATTGCCAACCCCTTCATCCAAGAAGAAGAGGAGGAGGAGGAGTGAGGAGGAGTGAGGAGCAACGCATGTGCAATAAACCACATCGCCTCCACACGCATGACAGCGACATTGCACTGTGAGCATAGCAATGATTAAAGAGGAATAAGAGCAGGCCACGTATATCAAAGTAGTCTGGAAGAACCTGGCTGCTGCATGATACCCACAATATCAATCTATATGCCAAGCAAGTCGACATGATGGCCACTGGCCCAAGGCTACCGGCACGAGAGAAGCCAAATACCATAGTCTAGCATGCGCACAAATGAAACAAAAGCACATTTATCTACCTTCAACGTTGATATATTGGCTCATGTCCAATTTACTTGGTGATAGACGGCAACTTTTGAATCGTAGATTCGAGACTAGCAACACCAAACTAATTAGGAAGGGGCTATGGACTCGTGTAGGTACCTAGGTACCCAGTACCGTACCCAGCCCCACTACCCACTGCAAACACCTACGCCTGGCCTCATCAACTATAATTATGTCCTCTCACACCATCTCCTCGCCTGTACTGTATCACGATTCTCCTCAACAAATCTAGTTGACTACTTATAATGCATAGTGAATGCGACATCAAGCGACACGGCCCAAACTCTCTACCGTAAGTGTTCGCGCCTCAGGCAGACAGCCCCCAATCATCACTCAAACTAGTCGCCACAAAACGGACAGTAGATGCATCATCTACTTGTTGGTCAAAACGCTGTCACAGTGGCGGTGCATGCTGGCGTTCGGCTGTGCCGTTACCTGGTTGGTGAGAGCTGATTGATGATTCGTTTCAGACTGCCTGTTCCAGAGTGCGTAAGGCACCAGTGTTATTGAATATCCTCAGCTGCGCATTCCTACAACTCACCTTTGACAACAACCCCCTCTTCTTGAAACCTTACTTCTGCGCGTCGCGCACAATTCTCTCGCTTCTCTCTCATCTCTTCACCTTTACCAAACTGCACATTCCGCACTCCACATTACGAACTATCATCCATTCACCACAAAGTCCTTTCCTATTTACGTAAGCAGACTACGTCTTTGTACACCACGACAAACAAATAATACTGGAAGAGTTGTGCATCAGCTTGGTACTCTTCCAGTGCCACCTACCTGGGGTAGCAGTCGTTCAGTCTGCATATTCACCACAACGCCTTCCCGTCATGGAGATGGCCCCGCTCGATCGATTCGCGGTCTCATCTCTCAACGATGCCCTACTCGTTACTACAGCTGCTCTTATTCTCCCATTACTATTACTCTATGCCGGCATAAGATACAGAAATTCAAGGCGGAAACCTTTCCCATTCCTAAAACTACCCCAAGAGCTCCGAGACATGATCTACAATAACCTCATCGAAAACCCAGCCTATCCTCCACCACCGGCATGCCCAAAGCAAACCTCGAGAATGGATTGGATACGACCTTCACAATGGCTATCTGCCCCTCCTTCTCGCCGCCCCAAGCCCAGTAACTGGATCATGTTAGCCAACAAACAAATATTCAGAGAATACATGGATCTCCTCTGCAAGCGCGCAACCTTCGACCTCACCATTTCCCCCCTAACCCACCCATCCCCCGATTCCCAAATCGAAACTCTCCTCCTTATGCCCCCTTCCGCCCTCAAAGAACTCCGCTCCTGCAACCTCACCCTTGTCACAACATCAAACATGCTTGGCGTCTCCGATCCCCGCAACATGACCTCCTCTGAATGGACACTCGCCCGCCAAATCCGCCAAGAACTCTCTTCCCTCTCAAACATATCTTACCTCAGCCTCAACGCCAAAGCCATCGGTGATCCGCTCTGGAACCCACTGTGGATCTGGTATCATGCCTGCCAATCGTTCAAATACATGGGCACCCATCTATCGGATATGGGGCCCGTCGGGCCAAAGTTGGATCGCATTACCTTCTCGCTTGATACATGGTCGCCGGGAGAGAACTATTTGAAGAGGGAGGGAGACGTTTGGATGTGGTGTTGTATGCAGGGGCATGGGGTTGTGGTGGATGGGGGCGTGGATATGACGGTGAGGGAGTTTTGTGCGAAGATTTATCATGAATGCGGGGTTTGTGCGGCGGAGAAAGAAGGGGAGGAGCATGTGGATGTGGTAACTTGATGGTTTATTGGGGGTTGCTTGTGCTGCTAATATAGGTCAGTTGACCTGAGGTGTATGATTGGGTTGAAGTCAAGGTCTAATGGTATCTGGATAGCTTTGACGTTTGTAATATAATTGGAAATTGAACTTATATCGATGAACCATCCTATGCTACATCCGCTTCCTTCCTTCCTTCCTTCCTTCCCCAATTCCCTTTCCACCCTTAATTCTCCGCAAAGAACTCCCTCAACTTCTCATCCAACCACTTAACATCATCAGTACTCTGTCCAGGCCCCTACAAAAAAAAAGTCAGTAAAATCCAATCACCCCCTTCAAAACAACAAGGGGGGAAACAGCTCAAAAACTCACCCCAGCCCAATGCCCCCAAATCGACGGAAAAACCTCCAACCTCCCCACCCCCTCCCTCATCCCCCTAACCTCCACCTCGGAATCCTCGGGCGGAAAATACAAATCCGTCCTCGACGGACACACCAACGCCCTCGCCCTGATCCCGCGCATCGCAGCCCCAAAATCCCCGGCATACGGTTCCTGCGCCGCACAGTCCCCGGCCTGCCACGTATGCGCCATGCACAGCATATTCTCCGGGTCTTTGCTCAGCGCCCACTTCTCCCAGAAGAGCTCGAGGAAGGCGTTGAGGGTGGGGAATGCGAGGGTGGGCGCGGTGCGATAGAGGTGTTCGCGGTAGAAGGCTTGGCTGAAGCCCCAGCCTGCGTAGACGCGGCCGAGGGCGCGGAGGCCTGTGTCGCGCGGGGAGCGCATCATGCTTGATGGGGATGTGGTGAAGGCGGCGGGGTGTAGGCTTGTGGGCTGGCAGATGCCCTGGGAGGAGGTACCGATTGCGGCGTATAGTGCGGACTTGACGCCCTCGAGCATGACTTGGTTGTGTGGGGAGGTTTTGGCCGCACCGCAGAAGGGCACGATGAGGTCCATGAAGTCTGGGTATTGCGTGGCCCATTGGTAGGTTTGGCCGGCGCCCATGGACCAGCCGAGGACGGCGCGGGCGTGGGTTATGTGTAGGTGTTTGGTTAGTAGGGCGTGTTGGGCGCGGATGTTGTCGTAGAAGAGGATTGGGGGGAAGGGTCGGGTCGTGGTGTTGGAGGGAGAGGTGGATTGGCCGTTGCCGAAGAGGGCGGGGATTATGATGTAGTAGTTTTTGGGGTTGAGGGTTTTGTCCGGGCCGGTGAGCCAGAGGTTATCGGATATTACTGGGTTGGAGGTGAGCTGGGTAAAGGGGTGGTTTGGGGAGACTTGCGTCCTGAGTACCAGGTTGGGTAGATTATGGCTGGGAGGGATGGGTCGCCGAGGGTTTTGTAGGCGATGAATGCATCTTGTAGTTCTCCGCCGGATTTGAGGGCGAAGTTACCTAGTTTGTAGATTTGGTAGTCATCTTCGAGTTTCAAGTCGTCAAGTTTGGGGATATCGGACTGAGACATGTTGGTCAATTGGTACTGATCTCTGCGGCTCTGAAGCTGCTGAATGACCCTGATTTATATCTCCAAGCTCTTTTGGCAATATTTGTATATCAATTCAAGTTGAAATCAAGATGAAGCAACAATAGATATGCGAGACACTTCCGAAGCAACCCGACGATTCACTATTGGTAAGGGGGGCTCAATCCACTTCTGATTAACCAGCTCAATGTGGGCAGAACAATGGAGTCTATCCTATTGATATTTGTTTGAATTAAAAAAGGATGTTGTATTCAAAGACAGAGTAGAAGGTATCAGGGGTGACATGTGCAGACTCCCTTATCATGACGGTTGGCGGGGTAGTTCCAAGTCAATGGCGGGGTACATGGAGTGACCAGGAAACCGTGAGTAAGCGTCCTTGTCTCGCGGCAATATCAGCAAATCAAATCCATACAAAAACTGTGCCTGAGAGGTTGAAAGGATCCATTTCATATAAAATAAGATCCGAAAGTTTATTTTTCAGGTCTGAATACAGACCCGAGCCGCGAAAGGCTCGCGATACATTCTGTGTTTAAATGTCAAATGTAAATACGGAATTAGATCCGCAACTAACCTTGCGCAAAACGACATCATCCTCGGATATTTCAGGAACGTCCCATAGTCAAAAAAAGCGCAGATTATAAATATCAACAATAAATATTTACCTAACAACTTTCAGTACGGTAACATAGCTACTTAAAAATGGCCTCAGACAAGATGGACGCGGAGAAGGTGATACAACGTAATCCCCATGGGGACTTTAAAGCAGTAGAAGCATCTCGACCCCCCTTCGCGGCAAACGACTTTCATTACACCCAAGCACCCAAACCCGACTGGACGCCAGGATCCGGCCCCAATGAGCCATCATGTCTTGAGAAATCTCATCGCCAAATCAACCCTTACGCCGAGGGCCGACCCGTAGCCCATAACTACAAGATGCTGATCTCAGCCGTCGTTCCACGACCCGTAGGTTTTGCATCCACGATTAGCGCCGACGGCAAAAGTACAAATCTCGCTCCGTTCAGCTACTTCAACTTGGTGAATCATGATCCGCCCATGTTTATACTCGGCTTTGCTGGAGGCATGGACAAGGCGAAGGACACGCTGAAGAATCTACTCGACACCAAAGAGTGTGTCATCAACATAATCACTGAAGAATATGTCGAGGCCGCAAACTACACGTCTATCAATGCCCCCGTGGGAATCTCGGAATGGTCCTTCAGTGGCTTGCATCCAGCAAAAAGCACTTTCGTCAAGCCAGACCGGGTACAGGAAGCCGTCTTCAGTATTGAGGCAAAACTGGTCAGCACTACAGAGTGGACGTCAAAGAACCCGGCTACTCCGGGCAAGAAGACTGGTGTCACAGCTTTCGTCGAGGGCGTCAACTTCTGGGCCAGAGAAGACGCCATTGACAAACAGGGCGTGCTGCTTGATCCCGCGGTGAGTGTTGCTTTTTCTTGTACGACAATATGCAAAATGCTGATTTTGGATAGGTCATGAAGCCCATTTCGAGACTGGGAGGTATTTCTTATGGCCGCCTGACTCAGGCATTCGAATTAATAAGGCCTGAGTACAGTGAGGTGACTAAGGATCCTGAGGTTGCAAAGTTGGCGAAGGCAAAGGGGGAGGGTCAATCAGAGTAGTGTGCCCTATTTACCTCATTTGACTTTGGTCATGGTTTCTGACTTGCGGAAGGAAGCGAGGAAGGCTGTAGAGCGGATCATGGGTGTGTATAGAATTAGGCTAGATTTATACAAGGATACAATATGGTTGGCGAATCAAGAGGCTTGTTCGCCTAGAACTGGCAATCTCAGAATTAACCTTGTTATGTGGTATCTTGATGTCTAAGACATACACGATATGAGCCAAGACAATTCATAAAGACAACGGCGAAGAAGATCCGTAGCATTGACTTGATTACACTTGATTACATCGACTCGATGTACGTTCTCAGTCATTGATGGACAAATTAGGTTTAGCATGGCAAAACGACTCGCGGTTAGCATGCTACATTCAAGACAACTTGGCTAAGTCAAGCCGTTCACAACATCATTATGTCGTCTAAGATACTTTTGTCTATTTGTGCAATATGAACGGAAATGTTCCGAGCGCATTCGGCAATCTTAGCACGCCATCGGCCCGGAATCATGACGGTAAACGTACGCCTCGGCAAGCCGTTACACTAGATCCCATAAAATTACGTCGGGTAAAGATGCAATGGCGGCATCTATTTCGGACTTATCAGTACACTGCTGGCAATGCGTTGAGTTTGACCGGCAGTAGCGCCTGTACAAAGACCGGTGAGGCCTTGTGATCAGCAATGAAATGCATGCATGCAACCCATCCGTCGAATCAGCAACCTCTCATTTGCAGCAAAAACTGCAACGACAAACTAATCGTTCTTGGGGGAAACGTTTGCGTCTCATTTGCATATACGACAATGCCCCAAGTTGCCCTTATTTTTATATATCTCCAACTCGGAAGCCAGCAAGCAACTTCCGTGCGCTGGGACAAAGAATGCCCTTGCGCCTCAGGCGCAACACATCCAATTCCAGTCAGCAAATGCATCTTTAGTAGCTCCGCCATGCAATGACCTCTATTCGCTAAGCGATCCCGCATATAATACCCACCACCCGATACTCGATTCGCTGAGCGATCTAGCCTCTCATGCACCGGGACTCACCGTCCAGATGCGGGAACGCCACTCATGTCAGCGCCCCGCTTGCCGGTGGACAGAGATCAACATCAATCATTACCCACGAGCTCAGCGAAGAGGAGAAGCCGTTCGAGTATGACATCTCGTCTTTAGCTTTGGTCTCTGTTCCCTTTCCTTTTACCGCTGGATACATAATGGATAGCCCGGTCACGCGTCGGTTCTCGGCCAGCACGGAGGAACGCGTGGGTTTGCTGGCTTCACATCGCGATAGCGTTGCGAAGACTCAGCAATATGGCACTATTTTGGATACAGCTGAAGTAGAGGTGTTGCTGGGTGAGGAGGGGACGGCAGATGAGTTGCAGACGACGGCTGGCAAGGAAGCAAGGCTTCTTGTGAAGTATTCTGTCCCGTTGATGTTGACTTATCTTCTTCAGTACAATTTTAGTCTGGTCACTATTTTTGTCGTTGGACATATTGGGACAGATGAGTTGGGGGCTGTCAGTTTGGCGACTATGACTGCTAACATCACGGGATTGGCGGTGTATGAGGGCCTGGCTACGAGTCTAGATACCCTGTGCGCCCAAGCATATGGGTCTGGAAAGAAAGAGCTGGTTGGATTGCATTTGCAGCGCATGATTTTGTTCATGTTGCTAGTTACAATTCCCATCGGCAGTGTCTGGTTATCGTCTGGCTGGATCCTTGCCGCCCTGGTGCCAGAGAAGGAATTGGCCCACCTTGCTGGTCGATATCTTTCTATCCTCTTGGCCGGAGCTCCAGGTTACGCCATATTTGAAGCAGGGAAACGATTTACGCAGGCTCAGGGGCTTTTTAACGCAAGTCTTTTCGTGTTGCTCATCGCCACGCCCGTCAATATCTTTCTCAACTACCTATTCGTATTCACGCTCAAATGGAATCTTGAGGGTGCTGCGCTGGCAACTGTACTGTCACATAACCTTCTACCCGTTTTACTCTGGATCTACGTATACTTTGTGAATCCACACTCACTGGAATGCTGGGCAGGCTTCACTCGCAACGCGTTCAAGCACTGGGGACCAATGGCCAAACTCGCTATTCCGGGTATCGTCATGGTAGAGACGGAATGGTTGGTAAGTTGAGCACATATCATGAAGTAAGCCATATGTTAATAACTATGTGTAGGCATTTGACATCCTCACATTCTCAACAAGCTACCTGAGCACAGCACACCTTGCCGCACAAAGTATTGTTATGAGCCTCGGAGTCTCGATTTACCATGTCCCCTTCTCAGTCGGCGTAGCCGTCAGCACACGGCTTGGGAACTTGATCGGCGCGGGTTCTATCTCTGCCGCGCGAACAGCTACGCGCACGTATGTACTCGTATTTCTCATTATTGGTGTGGTCGACTTTACCTTGTTGACGGCGTTCCGTAACCTCCTTCCCAAAGCCTTTAGCACCGATCCAGAAGTCATATCCATTGTCTCCACGGTCCTGCCGCTCCTCGCAGTGTTCCAGTTCTGTGACAGCACCACGGCACTAGCAAATGCTATCCTACGTGGCCTGGGCCTCCAAGCGATTGGTGGATGTGCAAACTTGTTCGTTTACTACATCATCGCTGTACCTCTGGCGCTGTTCTTGTGCTTTTCTAAGGACTTGAAGTTGGTAGGTTTATGGGCTGGATGTGCAGTTGGAAGTCTCTGCATCACCATGTCTGAAGGAATCTACATATACTGCTACGATTGGAACAAGGCAATCGAGGACGCCAAGGCAAGAGAGGAGTAACAGCTTTCGCACACGTTTTAATGATTCGCTCTCGTTTAGTTTTGGGAAAAGTGGATTACACACAAGGTTATGATACACGGGTTGGCAGACAAAAAGGGTTTAAACGGCCGTAGATCACGAAACGCACTTAATAGATACGAGCAATAAGGAAACATGATCACATCATCTCATAAGACACGAACATGTGATATTCTATAACCGAACTTGTCAAATCCATTGCAAAACGAACAGTACATGGCGCGAACGAACGAACAAAAATCTAGGAAACTCATTCATCATAAACGTATTCGATACTTGTCCAAACGCGTACACATACTACGCCAAACAATTGTCTGCCGCCCCCGCCCCCCTCCATTACCCAATACCCTCTCTAAGAAAATATCCCTGTAGCGATTTCAAAAAGCCACAATTCGATTACCTATATAGCACAACCTGGTGCATTGTTCTCTTGTAGCCGCAGCGCTGTTACCAGCACCAATCGCTTCGCGCGAAGGCGCTTAAGTTTGTCTTCGATTCGCGCCGTCTCTGAAGCAAACTGCTCTTTGATGTGCGTTGGGATGCCCTGCGGCATCATCATGTGATTCATTGTGAGAGCAGACTGTGTCTGAGCTTTGAGTCGGGCCTCGAGTTGGCGAATGTATCCTTGCAATGTGTGTAGCTCCTCGCCTCCCGATGTGCGAATGGAAACTTGCTTTTTGAAACGCTCTGGTAAAGTTGAAGTTGAGAGATTTCGCTCTTGTGCGCTGGCTGTGGGACGAGCGGGTTGTGGGGCTGGTTGGTGGCGTCGATAATCCGAATCGGTGAGTGTCGGCTTATCCTGTGCTTGATTGGCTTCATTGAAACTCCGATCCGGTCGTAAGCCGATCACTTTATGTTCACTGTGGTGGCGAAGCTTTCCCATTTTGTTGACTTGGGATTGTGGACGTTGTTGTTGCTGCAAGATGTCTGCAGATATCGACTTGGGCTGAGTAGGGGGATGTGGCGTTGCAGTGCTTGCGAATGGTGGGAGATGCGAATCCATTGATAGGGAGCCCGGTGAAGGGCTTTTGTGAGTTGAGTTTCGCTGGTAGGATGGCGAATCTTGAATCTGAGGCGGTCCATGAACATTGCTGAATTGGGGAGTAGAACCTGATCTCCGATCTGAAACTTGATTTGAACCACAAGCCTGCTCATTTCTTACAGCCCGCCCTCTTCTTTCACTGTATACGTGTTCTTTAAGCAAGTCCTTTGCTTGTTGCATTGCCGATTGAGCATTGTTGTACCGATTGATTACATCTTCCTTTTTAGTCTCACGCGCATAGACTGGCTGTGAACTTGACTTCAGCGAGCTCTGCTCAGACAAAGCGAGGTTCTGTCGAAGCCGACCTAATGTCTCGCATAATATGGTGCATTTCTTGCACACATGTTGCATATTATCAGAAGAGCTGCTATGGGGTCTCTGATAAGACCCAGATGTCATATAAATATGTTTCACTCCTTTGGTATTGTCACCACATACTGATGTAACAGTTTGATTCTGTAGTGACAGTGCGCAATCACGATTCTGTTGCCAGAGTTGAATTTTCTCGTCAGCAGTCATTGATCGGTTGAAATTGGAAAATAAAGAGGGCCCTTCAAATGGCTCAAAGTCGACAGATTTTTGTTTGTGCAGTTCCGTTGGCATAGTAGATGCTCTCGCGAGTGGTCTTAGTATTGATTTCGGACTTTCAGATGATATTCCTGGCGCACACAGGAGCGGTGGTTGCTCTTGACACTTTCTTCTTTGTGGTGGAAGTCTGGGAATTGCGAAAAGGTTGTCGACCTTTCCTCCTGATCGGATGATTTCTAGCATTGCATCGCCCTTGGGCGCAGTGGTAAGGTTCTCGTACCCAGTTGATGTAATCAGAAGATCGTCTTCAATACGAACACCGCCAATTGGGAGGTAGCGCTGCACTACGTCAAGATTGATGTACTTGGAGTGGATGGGTGAGGGTAGATAGACATGTTGGAGCGCATATGCAGAAAAGTAGCTGTAATAGTGTGAGCACGAACCATGATGAATGCTATAGGCTTGCTCACATTCCAGGTTCCACTGTGACGATCATACCCTCCTCTAGATGGCTACTCTGTGGATCTGTCGGAGCATGACACGTTTGGTAGTCGTAAACTGGAAGATGAAAGTTTTCTGGATATAACGATGGTGCCTACGTTTGATTAGCGAGTGACCAGCAAAGCAACATGGAGTATGTTGTGCGTACCTGTTCAAATACCGGCCTGCCTCTTCGAACGCTCATTAACTCTGCCTGACCTACATCATGCACATCCAAGCCTACATGATGACCTAGACCATGAGGAAAGAACGCCCTACTCGTACCGGATTTATAGATTTCTTCCTTTGTACCGTTATGCAAGATACCAAGAGCCAACAGACCGTCAATCGCGACCTGGTGCGCCAAGATATGAACATCAAGGTATCTTACCCCAGGGGCTAACCGCTTGATACAAGATTCCTGCATGCGCTCTACAAGCTTGTAGATATTCTCCGCCTCCTGAGTTGGCCATGAACATGAGAGCGGAAAAGTGCGTGTGATGTCGCTCGCATACATTTTATACTCACAGCCAGCATCCAGACACATCAGTTGGCGATCCTCAAAGTCCTCATTGTTGGCACTGTAGTGTAGTGTTCCAGCGTTCGGTCCTGAAGCAGCAATAGGGTCGTAAGCTTGATTTTTCGCCTGTAGCGACACACAAACATCAAGGAAGATGCCCTCAACCTGAGCCTCGTTTCTAAACTTCAAGATATTCGCTAGAACTTTTCTATGTGCTGTAGAGCTGATATCATTTGCCTTTCGTACAAGGCTAATCTCGTGCTCATCTTTGATCATACGTGCGAGATTCATGGCTGGCTTTAAAGATGTTGCGTCTATGGCGTACTTCGCTTGGGTTCCTAGTTGAAGTTGGGACGACTGTGAATTATGGAGGGAATAGAGGTTGCCTCGATTGCCGCTGTGGTTGAACCAGTCCAGGATAAAATCCGAAACTTCGTCAGAATAGTAAACTTCGTCAACATCGTACTTGATGAGTGCTTCTGCAAGTGTCGAACCGCGGCCATCGTAGATTATGCGGCTTTCATTTATCCTGGGAATAAAAAGTGACAACGTATCATGTTGAACGTCATATGTCAGGTGGCAATTTGGCTCATCGCACCTTCGTCTCATCAGCATCCACTTCAGCTTACTAGTGATCATCGACGAACCCGCTCATGTAGTAAAAGTAACGTCGCTGGTGGAATGGCGCAGGCAGATCGCTGTCCTCGAAATTCTTCCCCACTTGGCCTGGGAGGTAGATGAGACCCTGCTCAACCCCCAATTTCTCTTGTACACGCCTCGCATGTTGTTTTGCTAAGAAATCATCAGATCTATACTTAATATTGTGTACGGTGGCTGATCTTTTACCTGGATACTTCTCAAGAGGCGTCTCAGCCTCGATGTGCAGCCAGCACTCTTTGGCCTCCCAATTCAACCGCTCAGCTAAACTTGTTGCGTCGAGTACTTCCATCCTGACTCTCTCACCTTAACTCCGAAAACTGAAATTGAATCTAGAAGATGCCGCAAAGCAAGATGCGATGGACTGTTTAAGCGTGAATATGTCACAGTCGACCGGTGAAGACTTAGGTGGCTATCCCGTGCACGCACCGACTAGCAGCCAAGCGAACTTCCGGTCAAGATTTTTACCGGCCTACCTATATTCGCAGCGAGTCAAACTACTTTTGGCCCCGTGCTTCATTTGTCCTTCCTGACACAACAACGCCCTTAAACAACATATAAAGCCGAAGAAGGGTGATAGAATAAGGGAAGTGCGGTGAGGCAAGCAGGATGTTGCCCACGGTGAGTTCTCGTGAGCCCCGCATCATGGCCCCCGAATTTTGCAAGCCTGTGCGACATCAAGCATTTGCTCTGTCTATGGGGACTGGTGTTCAACAGGTGTTCCTTATTAGCAGCTAGAGGGAAAATGCTTTATGGATTGCGGATCGGTGAAGCGCAATATGGGCAAAAATCCGATCGTGGCAAATTTGAAAACATTTGATTGGTCAACCGTTGACCGGTGAAGAGATGGCTGGCACTGGTTGGACACTCATGTCACACATCACACCAACCAGGAAAACGCTGCATCAGGCATGCAGCTACGCCCCGTAAATGCGCGTTAGCATTACTTCCCACGGGTCATTTGAGCTCCACAAGTAGTGTCCTTGACGAGAGCCTGCCCCGAAAAGCTTATTTATGAATAGCAGCAATGCGCTCTCCTCTACTGAATTAACACCAAGGGCTATCACAATACATATGAACAAGTTCATGATATCCTTGCAGATAGCTAATCGGCCCTACATCAGTAGCTCAACGCCGCATGAAAGAGCTCGCTACTGATTACCTCCCTCCCACAAGTTTATATTTCGTCAAAACTATGTAACGAATCTCGTGGACACGCTGATATGCTTGGTGGCTTCATCACGCCTCTCATTGCCTTTGTTGTCCATTTCGGAGTTTTATTTGTGACAAAGACATCCATGCAGCGGTCATTAAACCATGAGCAAGTGAAGTATTTTTAAAACTGAGAGTTCAGTAATTGAGGTATTGCTTCACGTACTTTCAAGACGCGTGCAATTGGGTATCACGTAGAATTGATGAGCCTGACCTATCTTGACTTTGTCAGTGTATCACCTACTTGTTGACACAGTATCAAACCCTTTTTCGACTCTTGTGGGATTAAGGTTCCAACCAACTGGTTACGCCTGCGCAACCAGCATTTTGGCAGATGCAACGCAATTAAAGCCTGTAATTGAACTAGTCAACATTGAAGAGTCGTCAAAGGCGGGGAAGGGGGGGATTAAGACTTGGTGAAAACACATCCTCCCAAAAGTTCAATAAAACATACACTATGTAACATTAGTCGGAGAGTAGGAAATGAATATGGAAATGTCATTGGGATTATAAGGTAAAATAATATCTTTTTTGCAGGCGATTGAGTGAAACAGTTCCCTTGTCGTTCCGGGACTTGTCCAAGACTTCGTATCAATTAGACCAGCACCCGCTGAACGGTTGGGGATACAAAGCTCTTGCTTTATCAAAAATTTGCCATTATTTGGGCCTTCATTTGTGGGCGACATCTTGTCGCAATATAAACGCTCTAATGGAACGTTCCATACCTATAGCCCTAGGGTCAGGGAAATGGAGGTTTGACCGGAAGAATGGAGCTTTTCGTTGATTTCAAGACTCTGTTCCTCTACGCTTCCTCCCGAAATGACCCATTTAAATTAACCTTGACATAGGTCGGATTTCGGGGGCTTTTTGGCGCTTTTTTAGGCCTGATAGCCGGTCATTGAGATGTAGAAACCAGTCTACAATGCTATTGCCAAGATCCCAAAAAGTTTGATTGGGCAATTTCCTACTATCTAAAGTGTGCTAGGCGCGACTTGGGCATTTCAGCTTCTAGTTGAGTTGGCCAAGCTCGAAGTCTACCTTCCATCCACTTTTTCCGATAAACTTGTCATAAATCATCAAACACAAGTCATTGAAGTTGACAAGATGTCGTTCTGGAATTTCGTCAAGACTAGTATCACCGAAGTGATCGACAAGGCTGCCACCGGGCTAGAGCTATATGAGTACGGAAATCTGCCCACCAAGAGATCGATCCGTCTTTTATCTTTTGCGGAAGATGAAGATTGGACATACTCAATATCTATGACTGTATTCAAGCTTCATGAGGCGCCGCCCTTCAGTGCATTATCATATACTTGGGACACTCCGTATCATTTTCCTCATATGGATGAGGACTCATTATTATCAGCTTGGGATAGTTACAAATACTGGCACGACGCATACTCGAGGTCAACTACCTTCAAGTGCGATAACAAGCGAATTATTGTCCGACCAAGATAAAACCTGATCATTGTGTCCAAGCGCCTCTGGAATCCCACATAACCATTGAAGAAACATAAATACATATGGGCGGATGCTATCTGCATTAATCAGGCTGATTTGGATGAACGAAAGGCACAGGTTCTGTCGATGAGTGACATCTACCAACGCGCTATGACAGTGATCGCATGGCTCAGTGAGGACCTCCCGAACACAACTATGGCAATCGAAGGGTTCTACAAATTGGCTACAATACCATTTTACAAGCATGAGGAGATGCAAAATATGAGCCTGGAGGAGCCCGCTACTTACGAAGCTTTGGGCATAGATTTTATCGACTCTAAGCAATTGCGCTGTGTCGCTGGATTTTTGGGGCGCAAGTAAGTTTTGCTCTACTAACACTGCAAGATTTAAGAGATTATATGTGTTAATTAGTAGTGCTAGGTGGTTCGGTCGTTTGTGGATCGTTCAGGAAGCCGTCTTCGCACAAGATATCATCTTTCTATGCGGCAACTACATGATCGAGCAGGAGACGCTCATTGGCATGGGCAAACTGCTTATACTGAGTGGCTGGTCGCAGCAAATCATAGACCACGTCTCAGTATATCACGAAGCTCATATGCCACCTCCTGGTGGTGTTGCTTCACTGGCGCTTATGCGTGAAGATATGAAGGGCGCGAGAGAGCGCCGGCTGCTCAACATTATGGCCTCTACGCGTGGTCGCCAGGCCACCAATCCTTTAGATAACGTTTATAGTATGCTCAATGTGCTTGCACTTGTCCCGGGTAAAGAACCAGTCGAACTCGAAGTTCAACCAGATTACAAACAGAGTGTATCCACCGTGATGGAGGACACAACGAGGATGCTGATCCGGTATGAAAGCAACCTCGATGTCCTTCACCAGGTTCAAGACCGCTCCACTATCTCCTCAATAGACTATAGCAGCACAAGAACCGCCTCATGGACCGTATGCTAGGGTTTACGTATGAAGCCGATGCCTCTAATGATGCTCAGTCAATTCCCCGCTGTCTGGAGCCCTTCAGGATCATCGATGTCAAAAGAAGTTTCTGACACTGATATCTCACATCAGCTTACTTTCCGCGCTGCCCGTATTGGCACTATCGAGAATATCGCTGACAAATTCCATGCTACTTTGTTGCCACAAATCGAGCTAGCTCTTCAGTTATGTGGCCAGCCTTATGGGGTGCACACAACCCAAAGCCTCAGCAAAATTCTCTGGCGCACTACACTCGCCGATTGCGCTGGTTTGCAACACCCCGCGCCTCAACATCTTAGCGATGCATGGGTAGACTTCATGCTTAACGGCCACGACGATTACAGCAGAGACACCATGGAGCACGGTATCGGAAGTTTGTGGCAGAGCCAGCAGGATGACATTCTTCTAAAATCTATTGATTAGATGTGGGCTGCGGATCCGAAGAGCAACCTTCCGACAGCAGAACAAGTGGTCAATCTATTATCGATCTTGAGGGGGGGGAGCATAGCTGGAGGGACTACACCGGAAGACTTGAAATTGGAAATGCTCACGGCCGCTCAAATCGTGGACCCATTCATAAGTGCGGCAATGCAATCTCGGCGGCTCGCAAGGACAGATGATTTTCTTGCACTTGTACCAGAATCGACAGAAGCTTCGGACAGTATTTGGATCATCCCCGGGATGTCAACGCCATTTGTGTTTCGAAGTAATCAGAGTGGTTATTATGAATTCGTAGGAGAAGCTTATGTGCATGGCATTATGGGAGGGGAGTTGGCTGAAACCCTCCAATTTGAGGAGATCACTTTATATTAAATAGGTCAACCCTGGTCGTTCTAAGACGTGATAGAAAAAATATTCCAGTCAACAACTTACACACTCAATCGCTAATTAGCGACTCTTTCTCAGAAATCTAAAGGCATTATGCTCCTGAAAACACTACAAGATCCATTACCATTGGAAAAATGCCTATTCAAGTGCAGCTACATAGATTGTGCAAAACAGCCCAACCAATACGATACTTATAGACACAACCAAGAATATATGAGCATTCCTTCCCTACCTAAAACACTTTTATGTTCTAAACCCTTGGGTAACACTGAAAGGAGCAGAAGAGAAACCTTGGGAATGTGGTAGCTTAAGTTAGAGGGACATTTACAGATGTAGTAGCTAGCTCAGCTATAAACACATGATCATTAGAATATGAGACATCTTCTTCAAAAGTGCTACGGATTACATCCCTAGGACCGCTTTTGCCCTAACCCGCTTAATATCGCTTAACGCATGCGTGGAGATAGGGACTACGCGTAATGCGCCTTTCATCGTCCTATCCCTCACAATATTAGACATGACCATTCAAGCCCCAAGTACAAAACTTTAATTGCTCTTCTAGTCGAGGAGAGTGTAAGAGTATGGAAGGTGGTCCACTAGTGGACGGTCCGTGCGCTAATATCGTCTTTGGGGGTGAAGGGGAATCCAGAACACTCTTGACAAACGCTGCAACGTTAAATGCGTCAATTACATCATAAGAACTAACCTTATCGTAGCTGCTGCCTATACCTTGTGTCTCATTGGCGTCTCATTGGCCGTTCTTGATAGAGCGACATCGGTCTTACCTCCACATGTGACCTAACATTCACTCCCGTCGCTGGACTCTAGCTATTGTTAAACAGCGTGAACTACCACACCATTAGCGGGGACTAGCGCCAAATAGTGGGACACGGGCCACCTCCCTCTCCCTATATAAACCCCCCCTCCCCCCCAGCTGCCCCTCCCCCCAGCTGCTTGCTCTCTTTTCTTTTCCGCCAGGTACCTCCCCTTCTCCTTCCCCTTCTCATTCCCCTTCCCCTTCCACTACTTTTTCTCAAGAACGGCTAACCTACTCAGCTACACGGGGTGCAACGAAAGTTGGCACCCCAACACCAGATAAAGCACGCATGATGATCGGCTCATGCGTGTAGCGTTTCCATGTAATGCAACTGGTGCTTGACCACGGTCGAGACGTCTTCAAGTGATTCTCCCGTTGGTTAAGATATACTTTGTGACTTGGGGGCTGTGGTTTGATGGACATTACTCCAACCATGTTGGAAACAGCTAGGGAATGTAGGCCCGCATATCCTATATCTTGGTTGCCTGCTTGCAGGCCGCTTCGTACTGTGGCTTTTTGGTCATTGAGGTTTTTTTCATTGGGTCACTGTCCTTTGGATAGTGCTTGAGGAAGAAAAACCGGTCGACTTTTAACATATCTAAACCGCTCTGCAAAACCAATGGCCCATATAAGTGCAATCACATCTCGAGCTCATTCTAATTAGAGATTGCACAGAACTGCAGTGTTCGTGGTGCTGTGAGTATCAAGCCATTTGTGCCTTTAATATCTTCGCATGATTGTCTTTGTTGTAACCTATAAGACCTTCGTTTATCTTCGCATTTCGTAATTCACTATATCAACATCTTATTTGACCACTCACCTCGTGAAACAAATCGCAAATACCTACCCCTCTGAATACTACAAAAGTAGGCGATAGCATGACCGATACCTAGCGTAAATATAAAGAATACGCAAGTGACAGTCTCGAGTCCTCATGATAGACGCATAGAGACAAGCTGACCTGCGATCTTAGTACTTGACTATTACCGTTGTCTTAGCCGCGCCCATGTCGTTGGATCTGCTTCCTGTTCTGGCAAAGGATGAGAAGAACTAATTCAAGGTGTAGATAAACAATTAGCAAGTGTGATGAATAATATGAACATACGGTTGCAGGAACACGAGCGGAAGAGGACGTGATTCATAAGGCATAGAAACATTATCGAGAATAGATTGACGGAGGACCTAGAGCCAGTGAAGAGGAAGAACGTGACACATACAGTCGAGCTGTCTCTAGCATCAGGTTATCATCGTGGAAGAACACGCAAGATTCGAAATAGAGATGTACATATAATTCACAGCCATCGAAACTTGTAAACATGTAGATTGTTAACAAGAGGCAGATGCGGCATTTCGAAATGGACTTGATACACCGTAGCTGATTATACTGGAAACATCAAGGTGTGGGAAAACACAAGACGCGTTTGAAACTAGCCTAACCCTCATCACCCTCGCTGTCTTCATCGTCATCATCTTCGTCATCATCTTCCTCATCATCCTCTTGGTAATCATCACTATCGTCATCCTCATCATTGTCAGCCATGTCCTCGTCAACTTTGACGACGTCTGGAGGCCATAAAACAAAAACTTCCTCTTCAAATTCTTTCAAGAGCGCTTCCGTATTCTTTCCTTCGCCCTCCTTCACTTTGAGCATTGGGGCGTCGTCATCGCCTGGGCGCTTGAAGTTAACGTAGGTGCCGCCCTGTTTGAGCATGCCTGCTTTCAAATGCCTCAGTTGCAGCCGAGGTAACTTCCCAAGCGCTCTGAAGAAATGAGCCCACAAATTAGGTTTCAAATCCCAGACCACATTTGCCCGGCCGCCGTTCAACGCAACCTTCCAAAGGCTGAGGTTTTGTAGGGTAGGGGCTAATTTCTGGATGATGTCGAGTAGTGTCGTTGGAGAAACCATGACCTGTCCAAAATCGAATGTTGTCAAGTGTGCGAAGTCAACTGCAGGAGGTTCATAAAAGTCGGCTATCTGCGACACTGAGGGAGATTTTGAGTGACTCAGCCACTTTATAAATCTCTCATTGTCGACAGAATCATGGACCTGGAAATTCAAACGAAGGTGGGTAAGCTGTGACGTCAAATGTAAAAACCGACAAAGGGAACGGCATGTTGGCAATTGCGGGGGAACACTGGAAGTATAAGCCTGCTGGAAATCGCTATGGTCTGAGGTGATGTTGAGAAGGAGTGTCTTCAGGCTACGAAGAAGCGGTTCGAGCGTTGGCTGAACATGTTCGGGAATGTTAAAAGCGTTACTTGAAAGTGCGTTATGGCGCAGCAAGGCTTCTATTGTATGTGGAGTTTGATTCGACTTCCCTAGTGCATAGAGGAGAATTTGGAACACAGAGGAGGTAAAGCTAGCTCCCATCTGCGGCACGAAAGATGGGTGGCTACTATACTGAATCGGGTGGCCAGTTTCATTCTGCACCGTGGTTGCACCCCAAGAGCTCCAGCTGATACCATCTCTCAAACGTTGATTGCTATTGAAGTCGCGAATGCCGACAGTTTGAAGATTCTGCAAGTTCTGGAAGGCTTCAGTGAGCATTTCTCGGCCAGCGCCGGTCACAAGTAGAGACTTCTGGTCCTCCCCGCCTTGGATATAGCGTGCAGCTGCTTCGGCGTCTCTGAAGTAGTGGTAAGGAGTATCATAAGCATTGGTTGCTATGATGACATGCGTCAGCTTCTTCGAGAAACTAACATGTTTTGAGATGTCGACGAGCGCTTGTAGGCTCTTGAATGTAAGCATAAACTGCTTTTTAGAGAAGAACTCCTGGGAGAACCATTCGTAGAGGGACTTCTCTATCTGTTTGCAAGTGAGGCGAAGCGCGCCCAGATCTGGAGTAGGAAGGAATGTAGATACTGAAACTAACAGCTCCAGCGGAATGGTAAGTAAAGAAGCCATTATTTAATGGGAGTATTGATGTTGTTGAACAGATTTTAATGATGGGAAATGGTTGCTGAGCTGTGTCGTCTTTTATCATGTGCCGTCGTGTCGTACTCGCGAAGGCAGAAGGGGTGTACTAGCCTCTTCGGGCTGCTGCCTGCGTCGTGCCTGACCAGAGGCGCGCTGACCTCACTACAGTCGTGTTGTTCAAATAGCCGACATTTCTTCCATTTCGTAGTACTATCACCCTCAATAACTGCAATCGCAATCATGGCTCGCAAAGCGGCCCAAAAGAAGGCTGTCAAGGCTCCACCCCTAGATGGGTGCTCAATTGCCACGTCCGGGAAATTTCCCGGCACCACCCAAGGAGCACTTGCGGAACGCGTCACGTCACTTGGTGGGACTGTTGCAGCGAAAGTCACATCGGATACAAATTTCCTGATTGCCACGGAGAAAGACTACGAAGCAAATTCCACCAAGGTGAAGGCTGCCACTACCCACAGTGTTCCTGTTGTCACGCTTGAATGGTTGGACGAGTGCGAATCTACAGGTAAACATCCATCAAACCCATCAACGGTATGCGCCCTAGCTAAAACAAACGAAAGACACCAAAGTAGATGAGACACAGTATCTTCTGTCGACGTCTAGTACAGCCGCAGCTGCTCCTGTGAAGAACCAGGCCAATGGTTCGAAGAAACGCGCCGCAACATCTAACCCTTCACCCGCGACTCAAGATGCGTCGCAGGCCAAGAAGCCAAAGATTGTAGAGGATGCCAAAGTTGGTGACGGCCAAAACGCAAAATCCAAAACCATTGCAGTCTCTCTAGATGAGTGGTGCCCCCTTGCTAACTACAAGGTCTGGATCGACCCTGATGGCTTGATTTGGGATGCCTCGCTAAATCAGACCAATGCATCACACAACAACAATAAATTCTACAAAGTTCAGGTGCGCGATATCAATTAGTTCTTATGCTCTTACCCAAACTGATCGGCGCTAGATGCTTCACGATGGTTCTGGCTCTGATTTCAAGACATGGACGCGCTGGGGTCGGGTCGGCGAAAAGGGTCAGACAGCAATGCTTGGAGGTGGATCCTATAGCGATGCGAAAATGAATTTTGAGAAGAAATTCAAAGACAAATCCGGGCACCGATGGGCTGATCGCGGTGAGCAGCCCAAACCTGGCAAGTATGCATACGTCGAGAAATCATACAACCCCGACTCAGATGAAGAAGACGATGATGATGCCGACGCTGCAAGAGACGGAGAAGAGGAGAAGGCCAGCAAAGTTCCAATTGCAGAATGCACCCTCGAACCACAGGTACAGGACTTGATGAAACTCATTTTCAACCAGACATTTTTCGATGCCACCATGTCCGAACTCAATTACGATGCTAACAAATTGCCCCTGGGAAAACTTAGCAAAGGCACTATTGCTCGAGGTTTTCAGGCGCTCAAAGATCTTGCTGTTATGATAGATACTCCAAATACAGGCTCACCGGCTGATATAGAACGGCTATCCAACCTCTTCTACTCAGTCATTCCCCACGCCTTTGGCCGCAACCGCCCGCCAGTCATCCACAATAAAGATCTCCTTAAGAAGGAAATCGACCTTCTCGAGAGTCTGTCAGACATGAAGGAAGCCGCAGCCATGCTCAAGAGCAGTCTCAAAGACGATGGCGGCATCCATCAACTCGACCGCCAATTCCAGGGTCTAAAGATGAACGAAATGTCACCCCTCGATCAAACGAGCACCGAGTTCACCGAGCTCGCAACCTACCTCAACGACTCCAAGGGCGCCACCCACTACCTAAACTACAAAGTCGAGGAAATCTTCCGCATCGAACGACAAGGCGAATTCGACCGCTTCGAGCAAAGCGAATATGCAAAGGTAAAATCAAGCAACCGTCGCCTCCTCTGGCACGGTTCCCGCGTCACCAACTTCGGCGGCATCCTCGGTCAGGGTCTGCGTATCGCACCACCTGAAGCACCCGTGTCAGGCTACATGTTTGGCAAGGGAATCTACCTCGCGGATATGAGCAGCAAGTCTGCTAATTACTGTTGCTCATACACGTCCAATAACACAGCTCTCCTCCTTCTATGTGAAGCGGAGCTCGGCGATCCCATGCACGAACTCACTAACTCGTCGTACTCTGCTGGCGAAGACGCGAAGGCGAAGGGCATGTGCTCGACGTGGGGTAAGGGTATGACGGGACCGAGCAAATGGAAGGATGCAAAGTGTGTCAATCCTGCGTTGAAAGGTTGCATGATGGTAAGTCTTTCCATCTATCCCCTGTCTTGGATGTGTTCCGTTGCTAATGACTTGTTTTATAGCCTGATGTTTCTGTTCCCCCTGATGCTACAAATGTGCCGAATGCTTATCTGCAGTACAACGAATTCATCGCGTATGATGTGGCGCAGATTCGTTTGAGGTACTTGTTCCGTGTTAACATGACTTAAGTATGGGAAGGGGTTTACTGGAAACGGTGATGCTGGCCATGTTATGTGTGTTTTATGTATGGGAACTGGGATAAAAGTCATCAGATTTATTGCTGTATCGTACCTTACGTAGCATAGCAATGCTGAACTTCGTCATGACATGAGTCAAGTAGCGCATGAATGGTGTGTGTGTTTGATGGCGCTGGTGCGTGTTTACACTACCGGCATACTATATGCCATCATCGAAGCGTGACCCCTTGCAGGCCAAGTAATATACGCCGAGCCGCTCGACTTTGCCTCATAATTTAAGGGATATGTCGTCCTCATATGTTTGTCCCCTTACACTTTACCCAAGCGGCTTTCGACCCGCGCACGAAGTACACTTGCTTACTTTACCCCGTATCACACACCGTCCAAAACAACCTCAACCCTAACTCAATCCTGTCCGTCCCCCAATTGATCCTCATCCCCTTCATCCCCACCAAGCCCATCATCCCCCATACTAAACCGCATAAACTTCTCACCCTTCGCATCAGCTACACATTCGTCAGCACCCATTGGACACCTAGAAAAGAAAGGGGGAAAATTGTAAACTTACTTCCCCACTCAACAACCTGACCATCCTGCACCTCACAATTCTTCAAAGAAGTCCTATCCCCATCCTTCGCCGCACCCCCCTCAATTTTACACCGCCGCCCCAAAATACAATCCGTGAGTTGCACATTAGGCCCAACGTCAACATTATCCATGAGCAAGCAGCGCAGCAAGCGCGCCCCCTCAGCGATTTTGCAATTATAGCCGATGACGCATTCTTTGATGTTTGTTTTTTCTTCGACGATGACGTTCGAGGCGAGGAGGGAGTTTTCGGCTTCGACGCGGCATTTGCGGGGGATGGAGTCTTTGTGGGCGATTTTAGAGGCGTGGGCGAAGGGAGAGGCGGAGTCTTTGTCGGCCTCGTCGAGGGCGGGGAGTTTGGCGAGGCGGAGGGATATGGTGAGGAGCAGGTGGGCGGTGTCGACGCGGCGGATGAGAGGGGCGGTGGGTGTTGAGGGTTGGACGTATGCGAGGAGTGGGGGGATGATTAGTCTGGGCTTTTGTGTAAGGGATTTTGCGGCTTCGGGGATGTTGGATGATTCGAGGACTCGTGATGCTAATGTTGTTGGTGTTGTTTGAGTATCACTTCCTGAGGTAACGCCGGCGTAGGTTGTGCTGAATTTTGATACGTCAATTTCTTCATCGAGGACTTGGGAGCCATTTTCAGATTCTTCGTCTTCGCCTTGAAGGATTTGTCGTAGACCGAGTTTGTCACCTAGGCCGTCTTGCCAACCAGCTTTTGCCCACCACCCTAGGACATCTTCGCTCACACTTTCGAATGTTTCGTTCTTGGCCATCATTTCGGCGGCCCAGTATGGGAAGAAGTAAATGTGCGCATCGCGATAGGTCGTAAGCATCCTTATGCGGGCATGCTTCCGAATAAGTGAATGTCTTATTGGCAATACTTTGTTCTCATCTGTGATGTCGTTCAGTGTGTCGGTGGGAACAGAGTAGACAAGGTTCGACATATGGCGTCGTGCTGAGTCTACTGGAGGCGATACGATTGGTGTGTGTAGAGGTACAGTTGCGATGAAATCCGTCTCTTCGCCCTTGATGCTCCCTTCACCTTTCGTCTGGTACCATACGCCGAGCCCACCTCTTCGACCAAGTTTCTCGCCTCCAGGACCAAAAGCAATTTTACTACCATTATGGCCCAGTCTACCAGTCGCGGCTCCAAATCCAGCTTGCTCGATCATCCAAGCATCAGCCAGAGCTGTGCCATCTAGCTCGCATATGAGATCACATGGCAATATGATGAAGTCGCCCTTGATGACACTCTTTACTTCAGGTAAGCGGAAAATGTCGCTGGTACCGGTCTCGTGGGTCAGAGTTTGGGGTGCAATGATGTCTGGCCTTGGTGTGGGGAGAGATGTAAGGTGGGGGTTCTGGGACATGGCGGCCTCGATGGCTTCTAATGACTCTGGTGGGGTGATGATTGTGATATCTACTATACTTTAGCGAGACTGCTCCTTCTCTCTTTCATGTTTTTATGATAAGAGTATCGCACTTGAAACTCCCATGCGATAACACCATTCTAACGGATACCAGACCATGGGTCTGTTCGCAATGGGGAGAAGAGCCTTTGGAATATCCTTGGGCGTAGATGTGAAAGTACTGAAGGAGGCGCCAGGCCCACATAGCACAATGGCCTGAAAGCCCGGAGCGGGCAGTACTGCGTGTGGCATGGTGTTGGGTAAGTGTTGTGTAAGTAGATTGAAATTATGCAGGTACAGACACGGTACAGACACGGTGGGATGTCATGTAAGAGTCACCCCGCTGAAATGTTGGTGGACATGACTCGCGGGTCAGGTCCGAGGTAGCTGCACATGCCTCGCTCCCGAGTCCCAGCCCCCGAAACAAGGATTGAGTAGAACAACAACAACCACGGCCCATCTGTCGGCTCTGCGCTCCACACCACAACCTTCACCACACCTCGCTTCACGATACCATGAAATAAGCCGTCACCGGCCATGTCCTTCAACTATAACCGCTACGATCGCCAACAATCGTCGTCCAGTCGCAGAAGCACGCTCGGCTACTGGGTACCACTTACCTTTACTGTTGTTGTTGCGACAGCTGGACTCGCCGCCTGGGTCTGGTCTGCACGTGAAGATCACGAGGATGCCGCCTCCGACGATGATTTGAGTTATGGCGAGGACAGTAGCAGAGAAAAGTCGCATGGCAAGCCGCCTGGACCCCAGGGCTCGCGCGATGCCATGTCTCAGGGCGTGGTAAGGGAAAACGACAAGGACCTCCTATCGCGCGCCCAGGGTATCATTCGTAGGACACCCAGCCCACAACAGCTGTACGACACCGTTAGTAAGAAGACGGCAGCTGGATGGGCCGCCGCTGGAGCTGCAGCCGGTGCGGCGCTCGCTAGCATCCGTGAAGAAGATAAAGACGACGCATATGGCGACCACAGTAGGTGGAGCGAGGAAGCTGCCATACGGCGCAATGTTGAAGCCCAATCTTCCCAGAGCGCTGCTGCAGTCGATACCCAGACCAGATCCTTCGCCACATCAGTAAAGAACCCTCCAGCAGCTGGCGGCAAACGGAAGACGGTTGTTCTCGTTGTTTCAGCCGAGTCGCTCATGGACAGCCACCACCACGACGACACCTATCGCTCTGAAAACGCCGTAAGTAAAAGCCAGTCTACTTCAGAAACAATACTAACCCCCACAGACCATCCTCTCCCACCTCCCAGACACCGACTTCAGCCGCATCAAGCTCTTCGTCCTCGTTTACTCACCCTCTCTACGCTCCCGCCCACAATCGCGCACCGGCACATCCTCCCTCGGCGGCTCCTACTCCGCCATCTCAACCCCAGCACCCACACCCGGTGAGGAGCTCTCCAACATCGACCCCCACCCCGAAGACTTTACAGTCTACACACCAGCCCTCTCCGCCCGCAGCTCAGACGCCCACCTCTGGAACACCCTCCACGCCCAAGCTCTCCGTCTGGTCGAAAACCCCGCCATGGTCATGCCCTTCAGCACCCCCAGCGGCTTCGTCCACATGCTCCGCCACATCGGCCCCGAGCTCGTCTATGTCGTCGACGCCCTCAGCGGCACAAGCGGCAGCAACATCGAAGACCTCAAGCGCTGGGTCGGCCAAATAATCGTTGTCGTCGGCAGCGATGGCACCGGTCTCAGTGGCCTCGTCGATACTGACGATGAGGGCCATTCCAAATCCAAGGGCAAGGCTACAGAGCACTCCAGCTCAAAGTGGTGGGAAGCCGCTGACATGGTTGGCCTCGGCAAGGGTGTCGAAGTCGTCGATGCGTCTAGGCTTACGGACGATTACGAAAGGAGGGTCGGCGGTCGCGAGTAAAAAAATATACATATCTATATATTATTTTTATGCCACACGTCGTTTTCCATTGTATTGCTGGTCTTGCAACTCAATTCGCTTCCAAAGCGAGTTTAGACGCTTCTTTCTGCATGTGTGGAATTGTTTTTTTCCTTTTTTGCTTTATTGGCATGTATGCGAAGTTTACGAGATAACGTGGTTGATAACCTGGGTTATGTTGGCCTTTGGGTGGACTAGGGCCTTTTTTTGTATGTAGAGAATAGGAAGATACCTTTATCCTGATTTGACGTTGTTTCTGTGAAAACTGAAAGGTTTCTTGAAGTTCCATGGCATTTGGTAATCTGCTGGAATACTTTGTCCCTGTCCTCCTAAAATATCGATTAAGATTATATCCTATCTTATGTCAGTGAGGAAGGTAAGGAGTGGTAAATAGGCCATGAGCTGGCAAGCGAGCTTAGACCACAGCATAGGTCGATCATGTGATTATGAGGAATGATTACCAAGTTGTCACAGTAGTACAGACATGATAGAAAAATATGTTGAATTCATAATGTGTTCATAGTAATGCTAGGAAGCCATGTCTCATTTCCAACTCCATATACCTTACTCATACGTGCGGTACCTATCAAAAAATGTTAGCAAAATCCTCTCATCATGAACGATACACATACGCAAACCGTTCTTTATACGGAGGCGGCGTTCCGTCGTCAACCTCCACCTCCTTTGCCGCAACAACAGGTTGCACCCTCCTTCTCCTCTCACCAATAACCGCTGCAACAACCCACAAAAGCCACATGATACCAGCCACAACGCCATATGCGATCATCTGGCTCCGAGACGGACCGAAAGCTAGGAACCCAGGTGCCTCTGATGCCAATAACATGCCTAGCCCACCATTAATCATACCAAGCGTAATTGCAATTCTCCCAAGCCAAATATGTCCATACGACCACACAGTCCGGCGATTGTGTTTACGGAACTTCACATGGTGCACGAAGCCCAAAATCGGTTGGAAAAACAGGAGAGAAAAGACGATGATGCCGATGACAGGATGGTAGGAAGTAATTAAATCTATCGGCATGTTATTTACCATCCAGATACCGATGGCGAAGGCGGCGATGTACACAATGTATGCAAAGATTTGGAAGATGCCGTGGAGGAGCCATACGCCAGGAAAAGAGGAGATGCGGATTAGGATGGCGCCGATGGGGAAGAAGATGACGAATGCAAGGGAGGCGAGGACGCCATGGGCTATGAGAATCTTTTGGCGGCTTTCGATGAAGAGTTGGGATGGGTTGTTGCTGTATCCTTCTGGGCCGAAGCCGCCAGAGCCAGAACCTCCAGGGCCAAAGCCTCCAGGGCCGAAGCCGTCATCGTCGTTGGGGTCTGGGGGGCCGTATCTTCCTCTTCCTCCTCTACGACCGTCATATTGTGCTAATACTACAGTTGCTATTGCTGTTACTATGTTAGCTATGATTTGACAAGTACCCATTGGGGTGAATTGGGTATAAGTAATTACCTAAGCAAAGAATAGCTGATCTTGTAAGCGACATCATGATGAAATACCGAGCCTTCAACAAAAGGCAGAGAAACTTGCTATGTTCGTTTCGAACAAGAGATCAAAGGAACGCATGTATACTTATCCACACATGCCCAGCCCCCCGCATGTCATGCCCGATTTACCGTACACCGCAGCACTCACTACAGCCAAGAGTAACATACTTACAGATAAGCCTATGACGAAGCCCTTGCTGGTGAAAGTGACGTTGAATCGCAGCTCAAACAATTTGAGATTACGCGTCAAGGACTATCCTCGCAACGAGAGTGGTTGAAAACGGAGGAGCTAGTCGTACTGGGGTCGGCACTGGGTGGTGGAGAGCCGGATGTATGAGATGTCGGTGAAACGTGGGCATGAAGGTCCGATTGCCAATGTACAGCCTGAACAACCCCGCCCAACACCAACGTAATCAGACGCAAGATAGCTCCCGCTTCAAGCATTGCACCGGTATTTGATATGGGGAAATGCGAAAGAAGGAGGTTATGGTAGAGCATAATGGGACCGATTTTGTCCAGGAGTACGTATTCTTGCCAGGAGCCAAGCAAGCCTTGCTTTGGGCACAACAATTGCCGTTTGTGAGATCAACAGATTCTCAAGGGATCAACCATGTAAGGACAAATGTTGTCACTGATGCTTAGAATCGGGTGATACTTGAAATCGGGCAAACGTTGAGTTTGGCTGAAAAGGGCATTCCTGGTGTCCAGGGGCGAAGCATTTACCTGGTGTGTAACGGTATGTAACTGTGTAACAGGAAAAGGGTATAATTAACTGTGTAAGCCATCTCAGCCCATTCTTTTTCGCTTCGTCTGCTGAGGTTGAAAGACAAGTAAAAGAAACGAGAGATATGTGCAGACAGATGTTACTTACAGCACAAATGCATAGAATGAACTGCTCAAAATCATTATGCTTTCGCCACCGCCGCGGTCAATACTTACGTAATTATACGAACGCACTTCGGGTCTCTTCTACGGGCATGAATAGCAGCACCGGTTTCAACATGCCTGGATGTCTTCAAATTTCAAGGCATCAGTGCCACGTGATATCGTTGAGACGTTCGGGACTCTAGGACAAGAGACAAGCACGTGCGCACGCGAAGGCGGACATATGACCCAGGTTCTTAGGCGGCACGCGCTCGAATCTACACACGGGCAATGCGCGCGGTGACTCCTTCTGATCTAGGTAAATACCCTGATGAGTTGGAAGAACAGTTGAGTGCCTACGCCGCAGGCTTCAGTTTCGATACAAGGTCCTGGTCGTAAAGTTAAATGTGGCTTGAGCGGCAAGGCATCCTTCGCGATATGTACTCAACAAGATCCTGGAGCTGGATAACATAGGTTTCCTGAAATCGAAGGGCAACTGAATAACGGCTGCATAGACTTCAGGATCATTTGTGTTTCGGCAGTGCCTCCACCAACTGATCCAAGTTCTGAAATGAGCCTTGGTAGCCGTGCCGGGCCATGTGGGTACGATGACGCCTGGTAATCGATACTTGGATTGGTCATATTCTGCCTGGGATATTGAAGGACACAACTAGTATCTTTCTGCGTACGGTGGTAGTAGTCACTGAGGGAGCAATTGTGACTCGCACAGCCACAGGCAGCCGAGACTTCAACGCCATATCAGGAGCGAAGGAGCGAGGACAGGACCGATTGAGCCTTGACATACAAAGCGCGCGCCCTTCTATTATCACCAAGTCAGTGTGAGTCGAGGAAGAGGGGTGTAAAACTGATTTGTTGATGACTTGTGCAAGTAATAAGTCAATGACTCCTTGTCAAACCGATGTTCGGATGCCCAAGCTTCGCCACAGATGGGGTCATCTGACCAATCATAAGACGGCACGGATCAACAGCGGGTCCGATTCGTTGTCATGCAGGCATTATCCGCCCTCACACCATCTTGCGTGCGGCTCTGAGTCACTGCAGCCTTGTGACTGATCCACTCCGAGATATCAAACATAGTCTTATATAAGTCTCGGCGAGTTCTCCTCACTATGGTTCTCAATTTCGAGATCATCAGTAGTCTTCGCTTTGCGAAGGCCGCTTTTCGCCATTTCTGTTCCCACTATTTTCAATCAACCAGTACACTTCAATATGGGCAAACGACACAACAGGAAGCGGACGAGAAGCCGTCCGCGGCATCGCGACGGCAACTCACAAACCCCGAATCAAAATCATATTCGAAGTCTTTCAATTGATACAACATCTTCGCAAGCAACGATTAATTCTTCTTTTCATTATTCCCCCTACTTTCATAATACCAAAACTCCGGCGGATCACTGGCACTCAACGTACTTCGCGTGGCAAACCAGGCTTCAACAGGAGCAGGAGCAGCAGCGGATGTTGGAGACTCAGCGGCTTCGCTTTTTCGGTGGTGAACCAGGCGAAGAAGTAAGCCTTCTTGAACCCATGCTGCAAGTAGTCATGAATCTCTTCGACGGCAACACCGACTACGAAGATCCATGACATTTTCTTACTGCACACTTTTTCACAGCATCTCCTCTCCATCTCTTCACTAGTGTAGCGGACGGTTTGGCTTATGCATTTGAATTTCAGAATGGATAACTGCTCTTGCTCCATTGGGCTTTTGTCCATAGCAATACACCGCTCCTCTCAATCAACACATGGCGCACGATGCGCAATCATGCCGTTGTTTCAAGTTGCTGAAACACGATAATCACCAAACGAAACAAGCCAAAACATCTCGACGACGATGAACTCCGGTAGCCGGCTGGAGGCGTGGGATACATCTGAGTGCGGGCTTGTAACAGTGAAAACATGCTTCCCCTGGCTCGGCTGGGTCAGTGTAGATGCATGTTGGATCGGTCCAATATCGCTCAGCCCTAGGACTCCGGCTTTCATGCATGGGCGGTGGAATTGGGCAAATAGTAGAAGAGGCGGCTTGATGCACGCTTGGTGTCGTTACTGGCTTGAGTCTCTGGCTCGCAAGTACATGGCTTCTAGCTTGAGCGTCGCAGTCTCTATGATATCTGAATAAGTCATGCATAGGTGGTGGAGGAGTCATCGCGTCTGGATCAGCGAACACGGCGTGTCTGTGGTCAACATGCGATACACGGAATCGTATTGTTCAAGGAGGAAATATGGCCTTATACCCCGACGTAGCGTATATATGTATTATGCCAGATCTTTATCTTAGCACCACATCTTTATTGCATTGGTATGTTATGTGAGCGATATATTCCTAACGATGCGTAATTTAGCTCTCGGAGCGTCAATAGGCCGGGATTGAGGCCGACTTTAAACTAGGATAACAGAGCAGCGTCCGGACGTTCTGTGATCAAATTTCCGAACCCAAATTTATGGAAAGCTCTTGTCAATGCCCTCAAATGATTTTTCTGCTCATGCCCCCCTTTCATGGAGGTAAATCCAGGATATTATGCCGATCGCGAATGTACGTGTTATTTCTTGAAGTCTTCAAAATCACTAGACGAACTATCGCACAAAACCGAATTTCACGCCCAATCAAGACCAAGACCCAAATAAAGTTTCGCCATTACCATCGCTCCTGGGCCAGATTCCCCCATTTTGATTCGTCATACAGGTGTGCAGGGTATCTCGAACGCTGTTTTCCTGCGTTCCCTTGATTCAAAGGTTGGCTCCCGAGCCCTAGATATGCCACCACGATTCCTTACAGCCTAGATACCAGCTGGGCACGAGGGTATGACAATGTCACGATAGTGGTATAGTATTTGCCCCGAAAGGAGAAAATCACAGGCTTGGAATTTGCTAAATATTGTCAACATTTCCCCACCTGACCGGCACATAATGAGTAATGATGGTTGCTTTTACGTGAACTCAATCAGCAGGCAGATGAACAAATATTTTTGCCCTTGCGAACCTTCAATACTGACGGGTTGTTAAGTGCAAGAGCTTCCGTGTCTTCACCCTGTGCCACAAACACTGAAATTGGATGTACAATGACGATCAATTTAGCATCATTAGTGAATAAGAATTGCAGCTTCAAGATAGAATATCCAGTGCCAGGGTTTCGCGATAAGTAATTACTATCGTGAAATCTCATAGATGTTACTACATATACTATATAAAAGAAAGTTTGCTCGTAGAAATCTGCGTACTCTGAGCATGCTAACCCAGAAATATAATTTAGTCATCGGAGTTTTGCCATTTACGTAGTGACTCTGCTCTAATAAAGGTGATTGTGATACACTGCTCCGTTTTTCGTCGCCATCAACAAGTTTTGCAATCAAAAGCATCAAGTAATTTAAGCAGCTGCTATCTTTTCAACAGCGTTTTTCGAGGCCGTTAGTTTAGCTGTCAACAATTTTGCGAATACTTCCCTTTTTGCGGTTAAGCGTTTTTGCTTTCTCTACCCACTTATTCTTGAGGGAATGAAGAGCTGCCATTCTACTGGTATATTTTGTACCAAAAACGTCTGCATCAAGACATTTATCGCTACTGCGTCAGTCTGTGAACCAGCAAAGCAGATGAGCAGTCACCTTTTAGTTTTCAGATTCAGAAAAAGGTTTATATCGCAGAAATGCGCCTATTACCTAATTTCACAGATTCTGCTACCTTATAATCAGTCTGGTGGTTCAAGATACCTAGGAGGATTCGGCGAGTATTGCTAATTGGAGATGTTGTTAGGTTACTATTAGATGCCGCAATAGGTAAAATTAGGATGTTCATCGCCAATTGTGTTGCAATTGATCAAGGGATTCAATCTTCTTTCAAGGTTTATCAATTTTCTTGAGGAGTTTTTAGCGGCTCGACGAAATAGTGCGGGCGACACACTTGAGTAGCAGTCAAACACACAGCATCAAGGCTACAAATCATCACACGTATACTAAGGTTATATGAAGTCGAGTATAGATTGTCTCCGGTACTATGTTCGAAATATATGGAGCTGGGAGACATTCGAGCCATCGATTGTCTTATTTACAATCATGCATGGCGCCTCAGATAATTCAATAACAAGCCATGACCACTCTGCCCCAACCTAACTAGGTAGTACATACTGTACATGCACCTGGGCATAGACGCACACCAAGGAGGGTGGTTATAGGCCAGCGCGTCCATACTAATGTCGGGACACCGGTGACCGGGTATTGGTCACTTGCATCAGCCTTACCAGGTATCTTCAAGTAAGCCATGCTGACGCATCCAAGCGTGCTCGCCCCGAACACGTAGGTCAACAAACCTCAGCCGCACATTCATGCGTTGATTTCTTTGATGCCCATTTGCTGAATAAAGAATTGGGTTCTCACTTTCCCAATCTCCACATGTGTTATATACTACCTTGTGCACCCCTGGAGTCGTGTAAGCACAGGTATCCTGGCTCGGTCTTGTTTCATAGGAACAAAGCAGAGATTATCGGCGCAACAAGCTTCAACTTCAACAAAAGTCAGAATTTAGCGTTATGCACGTCCCCTTTCTGTCCCTGACTGATGTCCACATACGCCGACATCTTTTTTTATCACCCGAAATAGCTACTGCGATCGTCGTCAATACGGGCTGACCCGTAACGCTTGATCATGCTAACGGGTACAAAGTCATCTATGATGCCGCAGTGCCCGGAAACCTGCTTGACTTTGTCTTCTCAAATTGCAGCCTTCTGCGCATAGCTAAAATATAGTTTTTGATTTCTAGCCTTGCGAGACGACATGGATTCGCCGAAATGGAGGCTAATGCTTTCAGTTGCTTGTCTGGGCAGCACAGTAGCCGCGGCGTGTAGTGGAGATTTGTATGATGTTATCGTTGTTGGTAAGGATCGCCCCGTGCAACCAAGAAAGCAATAGCTGATATCGATCAAGGATCCGGCCCTGCTGGCATCGTTGTTGCAGACCGCATGAGTGAGGCTGGAAAGAAGACCCTACTTCTCGAACAGGGCGGCCCTTCCTATCATATCACTGGCGGCACCGCACGACCAGCCTGGCTCAGCGGCACAGAACTCAGCCGTGTGGACGTACCCGGGCTTTATAAATCCATATTTACGATTCCTGATGGCAATCTTATGTGCACTGCAAACTTAACGAACGGTTATCAAGGATGTACAGTCGGTGGAAGTACAGCAATCAATGCCGGACTCTTCTTCCAACCCCCTGCCAGCGATTGGGATCGCTACTTTCCGGACTGTTGGAAGAATGCAGATATGCAAGACGCGATTAAGAAGGTTAGATCGAAACAGCCTTCCACTGACAACCCCTCTCAAGACGGGAAGAGATATCTACAAAGCGGTTACGTTGCGGCAAAAGAATGGCTGGTTGACGGCACTGGATACAAGGAGGTTGGGCTCAACGATAATGCTGAACATCACGACAAACGTAAAATGTTTGGTCATCCAGTTTACAATTACGAGGGTGGCCAAAGAAGCGGTCCAGTAAAGACGTATTTACAGTCTGCACTGAAGCGGGAGAACTTTTCGTTCAAGACAGGCGCACGCGTCTTGCGCGTTCTCCGAGATGGAGATACAGCAACCGGCGTCGAGGTGCAGCAGACCGGCGAGAAAGCCAATTCCAGTATGGAGCTATGCGTTAAGAAGGGAGGTAACGTCATTTTGTCGGCCGGTGCGCTGCTAAGCCCTCAGGTCTTGATGTGGTCCGGTATTGGGGATCCGGAAATTCTGACAAACATTTCAGCACTAGGCTTGATAAAAGCTGAGCCCCAGGATTGGATCAACAATACCGCTGTAGGAGATAAGGCCTTCGATAATCCCAATACTTTCATCGAACTGTACTCAGAGTCCATCTCTTCCTATACCCACAACTACTCCGACCCAATTCCTGCAGACCGTGATCTCTACTTGAATTCACGTTCAGGACCCTACTCGTTCGCTTCTCAAACTAGCGCATTCTGGGACTATATCGAACAAGGAGATGATGGCGTCATGTGTCAGGGTACGATCGATAGCTCTGGCGCTATGGACTATACCAAGAACGGTACTATAACGCTAAACGTTTACGGGACTTCTGGACTGCGGTCGTTTGGGCGCGTTACCCTTGACGCGAAAGGCATTGCGCTTCCATCATCCAACTTCTACACTGACAAGCGCGATGCTGAAGCCGTGGGGACCTTCCTTCACAATATTTTTGCAAAGCTGCCTTCGTCGCTGACACCGCTTAATATCGCAAAGAACTCGACATTAGAACAGCTTACCACTTGGGTGAGCACTCCTAGTCCGTATACCATGGGCAACGTGCAGCATTGGAGCAGTACTTGTCGCATCGGAACTTGTGTAGACAAGGACGCGAAGGTAATTGGTATGAAGAACATTTTCGTAGTAGACGCATCTATTAGTGCGCCGCTGACAACAAATCCTGTTATGGGAACAATGATCGTTGCTGAGAGAGCAGTAGAGAGAATATTAGCGTTAGGTAAATAAATAGTTTGATAGTTTGGGGGTTACATATATATAGCTGCTGGAGGTAATGTGGAGGTCATGACAGGCGACTGCGTAGCTCGCTCATTCTTCTCAAATACATATCCCCGATACCCCACCGTCTCGCAAACCATTCTAAAATCTTCCGAAAACCTTGAATATCACCTTCTCCAACAATATCGTCATTTACGTAATCTCGCGTTTCCAGTACCACTAGACCTGCCCTTAAGACACAGCATAAACCTGCGAATGGTAGGTGTGGCACTTCAGCTTCGCATGATATCTTCTCTATTGCAACGCGTACCATATCCCATGACATGCGGCGTGAGTACTTGAGTGCCAGTTGAACTTTGGCGAATTCGGGTGTTGGTGACTCGGGGGTATGAGCTTGCTCGAGGGTGTTGGAGAGATGTTGTATCTGTGAAGCTTGGAGAAGGATGTGTGAACTGTCAAAACGTTAGTCCTTAGGTTAAACAGCATAGTATTGCACGATACCATACCAAAAGGCCATGGCAATGGCGTCACAATGAAGCCACGTGTGGGGCAGCGGCTTTTCAACAAGCATCATAATACAGGCCTGAATGAGGTCGTCCACTTGATCGTACGACTTCTCAACGTCTAAGTCATGATATCGTGCGTGTATATATTCCATAACATGTCCAGACGCTATGGCTACCGCAGATCGGAAATGCACCTTTCTGGGGCAGCTAGCATAAGGGTTTGGTGGGGGAGGTGGGATAACGGGGCCGATTGCATTTTCTACGGCTTTGCAGATGGAATCATGGGAAAGAAGAGTGAGTTGAGTTGTGGAAATGGTAATGGAAACTGGCATCATACTACAAATGTTAGCTTCTTCACTTGTATTTCCAACATCGGAGCAACATACCGGTCAAGCATTACCATACTCGCTTGCATCCATGCTATAACATCTATTAGTCTAGAGTCTTTCGCCCTTCTTGCCTTTAGCTCCAACATCCTGAACAAAGCAACGCAACTCGCCAGTGTCTGAGACGCTTGTGCTTGCAGCCCATGTCCAACTTCATAGACTGTGATGAGCATACCAATCTGCACAATCTCAAGATCCAAATGGAATTTACTCTGTAATAGGGCAAGCGCTTGCTTCGTCGTACGATACAATTCACATTGCGTGGTATGTTCCCGATACGGGCACGTACGCCTTGTAATAAGCCACAAACACAAGTACAGAACTGGGCTTTTGACACCATATCCATGCTTAATTTGCTGTGATAGGTCGTTCGCACACCCTCGCAGATAATCCTCGGGTAATATTGGACACCATTGCTGAATGCAGGGGCCGAACTCTTCTAACGAAACAGGCAAATCAACCTTTGCAAAGCCCAAGAGGGAGGTTAGTACTTCCGAGAACTCGGTAGCTAGACTGTAATTTTGTGGGTCATCTATGCATGCTGCAACAGCGCGAAGAAGCTCCGTTGACCCGCGTGGTGTTAGATCTGCATGCGAACACTTTTTGTGTTGCAGTATCAGGGAGCCAGGTTCATGAATTTCTTGATTCGGCTGATCCTTGTAAGGTGTATAATCGCAATACTGTCCTTTCCTGCGAAATATCAGTTATAGTGCTCCTTGACAGATCGAAAATGGCTCGGGATTGATAAGTAATCGACTGAGAGAAGGGCAGCCTTACGCAGCACATCGCTTGCATGTGGGTACTGTCCGATCACACCCTTGTTTCCTCGTCCTACAATACGCACACACATTTGAAGCTTTTTGTGTAACTGGGATCAAATCTGGGACAAGATTCATGTTTCCACCTGGTGGTATACTGAAATTCGTCTTGATACCTAGGTAACTGAAAATGTAGCGGCCGTTGCATATTTCTAGGAGCGGCCGATGCAGATCCAATTAAATTTGCTTCGATTGAAAGTAATCAAGTTTTCTGATTACAAAAGATGGCATTTCGAAAGCTGGGTGGAGGGACATGCCGAGGGTGGTGCAGCGATCTAGCGTATATTAGGTCTAGGTCCTCTACATGGATTGCCACAAAAGCAACACCGGATAAAGTTGAAGCACCTGTGAAGTAACTCAGTTGAAGGCTGTAATTACGAAAATTTCATACAATAAAAGACTGCAGCTTTCGACAGGAGTAGTGACTCGAGGACCATGGTCATAGTGGATGCGAACTCCTGTGCATAGTACAGGGCTACCTAGGTAGAGGTAATTCAGACTTGGTTCATCCAAAAAGTAACGGTAAAAACTTGAAGCACACAATCTTGAAGACGGGAGTGGTACAGTAGCTAGCGAATTCGGCTTCACCCCCGCAGGCAGCTACAACACAGCTTTGTGCTTCTTGCCCCGCACTACCCTTGTTATGCTTAGCAGAAACGATTCCTTCTTAGTTTTAGCGCCTTCGCTTAAGTCCTAGCTTGCCGGACGTCAATACTGTATCATCACGTTAGAGACTAGGATAGTTATTTACTAGAAATATCGTACAAAGAAGTGAAGGTCCTTAATCAAACAATAGCTTGTGAGGTACAAATGCCGCGCCACTGGGCTACACGCCCTAGAAAAGGTACGGTATACCGAATACTCTAGCAGACTGCTGTGCGAGGTACTTCATACAGGCGTGATAACTTATAACTAACTACCGTGATTCTTCAGCATAACATGTTGTGGCACTTATCACACAGCTAAGTAGGCGTCGATATAACACGAGCACTTGCTGGAAGATTCTATGTGGCAAAGAAGTACAGCATAAAGGTAGGTACATCCCCAGCCCTCTATGAGTGCTGAGTTGATAGAAATAGAAGAGAAAAAGTATAGAAGATCTTTCTAACAGTCAACATTACTTAATGCGACCTATCCAGACTTTTCCATTGCCAGTACCCACACCTATATATTTACCTGACACAGCTGTACAGCTTGGCCGATACTCTGAAGGCAGCCACAACAGCCTTTGAGAATTAATAGATATCCACATCTTACCTACGCTAATGTTTAAATCCTGGTGTAAGGGCTGTTGACTTTTATTTTTAACTTTGCTAGAGTATTGTAGGTTAAAGACAGATGTAAGGTTGGAACCACTATAGCACTTGAGCGTCTGCAGGCACGCGCCGCTGCTCGCATCCCAGATCTTAACAGTGCTATCCCACGACGTAGACGCTAGCCGAGTTGAGTCGTGCGAGAAGACTACTGAGTTGACCCAACTGCTATGGCCCTTGAGCGTCTGTAGGCACGCGCCACTGCTCGCATCCCAGATCTTGATGGTGCTATCGCTCGACGCGGACGCTAGCCGAGTCGAGTTGTGCGAGAAGACTACTGAGCTAACGATGTTGCTATGGCCCTTGAGCGTCTGTAGGCACGCGCCACTGCTCGCATCCCAGATCTTGATGGTGCTATCCCACGACGCAGACGCTAGCCGAGTCGAGTTGTGCGAGAAGACTACTGAGTTGACCCAACTGCTATGGCTCTTGAGCGTCTGTAGGCACGCGCCACTGCTCGCATCCCAGATCTTAACAGTGCTATCGTACGACGCAGACGCTAGCCGAGTTGAGTCGTGCGAGAAGACTACTGAGTTGACCCAACTGCTATGGCTCTTGAGCGTCTGTAGGCACGCGCCGCTGCTCGCATCCCAGATCTTAACAGTGCTATCGTACGACGCAGACGCTAGCCGAGTTGAGTCGTGCGAGAAGACTACTGAGCTAACGATGTTGCTATGGCCCTTGAGCATCTGCAGGCACGCGCCGTTGCTCGCATCCCAGATTTTAACAGTGCTATCCCACGATGTAGACGCTAGCCGAGTCGAGTCGTGCGAGAAGACTACTGAGCTAACGATGTTGCTATGGCCCTTGAGCGTCTGCAGGCACGCGCCGCTGCTCGCATCCCAGATTTTAACAGTGCTATCCCACGATGTAGACGCTAGCCGAGTCGAGTCATGCGAGAAGACTACTGAGTTAACGATGTTGCTATGGCCCTTGAGCGTCTGCAGGCACGTGCCACTGCTCGCATCCCAGATCTTGATGGTGCTATCCCTCGACGCAGACGCTAGCCGAGTCGAGTCGTGCGAGAAGACTACTGAGTTGACCCAGTAGCTATGGCCCTTGAGCGTCTGTAGGCACGCGCCACTGCTCGCATCCCAGATCTTGATGGTGCTATCGCTCGACGCAGACGCTAGCCGAGTCGAGTTGTGCGAGAAGACTACTGAGCTAACGATGTTGCTATGGCCCTTGAGCGTCTGCAGGCACGCGCCACTGCTCGCATCCCAGATCTTAACAGTGCTATCCCACGACGTAGACGCTAGCCGAGTTGAGTCGTGCGAGAAGACTACTGAGCTAACGATGTTGCTATGGCCCTTGAGCGTCTGTAGGCACGCGCCACTGCTCGCATCCCAGATCTTGATGGTGCTATCCCTCGACGCAGACGCTAGCCGAGTCGAGTCGTGCGAGAAGACTACTGAGTTGACCCAGTAGCTATGGCCCTTGAGCGTCTGTAGGCACGCGCCACTGCTCGCATCCCAGATCTTGATGGTGCTATCCCTCGACGCAGACGCTAGCCGAGTCGAGTCGTGCGAGAAGACTACTGAGCTAACGATGTTGCTATGGCCCTCGAGCGTCTGCAGGCATGCACTCCAATTGTCGCTCATACCTGGTATGATCGTAATGTATTCTAGCTCTTCATGTTTAAAAAGATTTCTAATCAAGCTCTTCTTTGGACTAAACAACAATGCTGATGCATACACCTGAAGAGCGCTATTCTCGATAGCTCCCTTATGGTACATAATAAATCGACGTGCATCCTTAACAAGCGATGCAAACATATTCACTTCTCCCCTTCCCTAGCTGATGTTAGCAAAATAGTAACCTTATTTACAACGTTGCAGAAACATACCTGGGTAAGTGTCCACAGCTTGTCTATAGCAACTACACCTTTTGACACGCTCTTGCACAGGCTTAGAGCTTCTAGCCAATACACAAACTTCTCCCGCAGGAACATGTCGACAATACCTCCGTCATACATTGCATCGTTGTAGCTCGCCGAAGACGTGAGGTTCGAGTCGCATAGGTGGTCGATCCAGTACTCGCATGCATATGCAATCTTTGCGAGCGTATTGTTCTTTATCTGCTTTACTACACCGTCTGTTCGCGCTCGTGACTTCTCCAGACCACACATGTCTCTTCGCAGTGTGCTGCGCATTGCATCAAGCAGGTGATACGTCACCCGCCCGTGCCCTTCCGTCGCCGCGCTGTCGGACAACTCCCGGCCCTTGCCTGACGTAAAGTAGTCTTTGGCAGACAAGTGTATGAATGATACCGTATTGTGGCGCACAGCGAGAAAGGAGCAGCAGTGGCTGACGAGGTTGGAGACTGCCTGAGTGCTGTCAAACTGATCGCCTGGCAGGCCAGCAAATACAACAAGCTCCAAGAGATGCAGCGGCCGGAAGGCCGCAGTGACTGATCGGAGAACGGCTTTGCAGTACTCTACTGTTGTAGTATCCTTCTGTGTCAAGATCTGTGCCATCATGCGATCGTACAACGGATCAAGTCCGGTTGGCATTGCTTGCAGCACCTCCCGTGTACGATAGAGCGGCAAACTCTCTAGCTCTTTACACACAAGCGACACCCATAGAAACGTGCCCTCGGCCCTGTCGCAGAGCACCTGCTGAACCTCTGCTTCCAGCCGAGCATCAAAGTTCTTCGCAGTCGCCAAGTGCCGCACCTTGAAGTTGATAAATGCCGCCACTGCCTTCGACACATAACTTGCGTGAACCTCAAGGCTGACCTTAATGCCAGTCGAGTCTGGCTGCAGATATCGCTCAATATCTGGTACGTTGCGGCTTGTCACCAGCCACTTGACCCTCGATCGCCGCGCAAGGCTGTCTTCAGTGACGATGCGAAGTAAAGTAGACAAACCAGAAGTGCACTCGTCGAGGGCATCGACCAGCAAGTATGTCGTTGGCAGAGTCGGATCGTTGAGCACATCGGACAGTACCTGTCTTACTGCATGGATAGCATCAGGCCCTTCGAACAGTGCTCGACCTACAGCCTCATATCGATTCAGCACATGGCGCATCAACTGCTTTCGTTCAGCGACGAGCATGTAGATAAGCCCGCGAAGGACTGATACTGCATTATTAAGTTCTGGCCGGGTGCTTTGGCAGAAGAAGTAGGCTAGCAGGCATGGCTGAAACCCGAGCTTCAGTTTGGACAGCATCTTCGACATTGTCCTTGACGGTAATCGAGCCTTGGGTCCTTGCGACAGCTCAGCGATGAGGCCCATCGTCATCATCGTCTTGCCTTTGCCAGGGTCGCCTCTGACCCACAGCAGCTGCGGGCCATCCTGCCTCCTCCACTGCTGGAAGCTGGCATTGTCTAGGATCCATGCATAGCAGTCCTTGAGCAGCTTGTCCTTGTCCCCTTCGATCCTCGTCCGGTCTTCGCGCGGTCGGTAACTCGCAGGTCGCGGAGGCACTGGTGGGCGGTCGGTCCGACAGTGCTATCAACGTTGCTGGGAAAGTGCACGTCGCCGTTTACATTGCCATAGATGATGTTCCCTCCGTCTGCTTGGTTATTGCTATAGGCTGTGTTGTGGGCTGCCGTGGGCTGCATCGTTGTGGCCCGCGCGCTACTGCTTGGCCTTTAGTTGGTCCACCTCCTCACGCGGTGAAGTAGGAAGGATGCGTAGCACTGAGCACTGTAAGTACAGTAAAATCACTGCATAGTATATTAATAAATCGCAAAGAACTTGCAGAGACAACAATAGCAACTAAGCGTCGACGAGATAGCCGTGCCGTTCTCTCAGCCTCAGCTGATCGGTACTGTATTTATCTGTAGGTGGCATGCCTTCGCCTGAGGCACCACAAATTCGCGCCAGCTTAATCGTCCTCCAAACACAGTAGAAATTGGTCATTATACCACTGCTCGCATAGACTGGCCAAATAATATCCAAAACACTCGATTAGAGTTGGAAACACCTTACACATAGCAAGCGATCTGTCCGTGGTGGACTAATCAGCCGTCCGATTATGCCAGCCAGAACTCACACGGGCTACCTTACTAAGTATTTTATAGCCTCACATTGATAACCGATCGCATACACAACTGTGTCGACCGCTGTGTTTCGCAGAAGACGAAAGCGAGATTATTCGTCGCATAGGATATTACAAGGCCCGGCGCCTAACCTTGCAGCATCTCAGCATGATCTTATTCGCGATATGATTCTGGATGGAACGCTCACAGCTACTCAGATGGCCACAGGGGCTGGTTGCAGCGAGCGATCAGTCAAAGCAATACGACCGAATCTTCGCCATTCAACACCACGAAGGCATCTGCGAATGGTCGTGGGAGGCGGTCTTCCATCACGCCGCCCATGCTAGACGCGCTATGCGAGCCCCTGCTCGAAAAGCCGGGGCTATATTAGGAGGAGATGGCTGTCTTTTTGTGGGACGGGTTTGAGGCTCTAGTCTCTATATTCAGCATCAGTAGAGCTTTATGCTCGATAGGGTGGTCCAAGGCAGCACGGCAGATTGCCAGAGAGCAGAACGCAGACCTGCGAGACTTCTACCTCCACAACTTGACACAATTTTCCCCCTATCATCTTGTCTTCATCGATGAGTCTGGGTGCGACAAACGTATCGGATTCAGGCGAACAGGCTGGTCTCCTCATGGAATTGCACCAGTTCAAATTGGTCGTTCTCATCGTGACCAGAGATACCAGATTCTGCCAGCGTACACGCAAGACGGGATTCTGCTCTCACGTGTATTCCAGGGCTCAAGGGATAGCGAAGTGTTGGAAGATTATATAGAGCAGTTGCTTTCTCTTTGTGATAGGTGGTCCGAGCCAAAGTCTGTGCTTGTGATGGACAACGCGTCCTTCCATCGTACAGAGCGGCTTGAGCACATGTGCCTTGAAGTTAGCGTAAAACTCGTGTACCTACCGCCGTACTCACTAGACCTGAATCCTATTGAGGAGTTCTTTGCTGAACTGAAGGCGTTTATTAAGAAGAATTGGTATGCTTTCGAGGATGCACCACAACAGGGCCTTGACACGTATCTCAAGTGGTGTGTTGATATTGTAGGCGGCAAACAGGATAGCACACGAGGTCACTTTAGACATGCAGGCATTACTGTAGAAGAATTTTAGAATTTTCGACCTCTACAGCAAAGAGCAAAAGGTCTTCATCCCAAATGCAACAAACGATAAATTATCCCACTTCTATTCGTTCTATTATATAACAGCTTCAGCCAACTTTATATCCTTCACCCAGTACTCAATATCGCGCACAAAGCGCCAAGTAATGCCTCTTCTAACACCCTTTTCGACGAAGAAGGCTGCGTCTTGATCCTCATAGATCTGTTGCAGGTCAAGTCCCTCTGCTGGGGCTATGTCTCGGACTGTTCGGATGTCTGCCTTCAATGACTCACTTCTCACTTGCAAGAGCTGCCATTCGGTGTAGTCTTTCACGGCAAGATCCCACAGCCCAGGAATATTAAGACGAGGCACTGAATACGTTTCTGCTTGTTGATTGGGCGGTGTGTAGGTTGGTCCGGGAAGCACGTTCGTTATAGTGATTGGAGGGGTCTCCTGTGTAGACCTTCTAGGAGACTTTTGCTGTCTCTCAAGCCGCTGCTGCTCCTCTGCATATAATTGCTGACGGATGCCTTCTGGAATATCGTTGTGGCTTTGTAGCTCGCCACCTTACTGTATATATCTTATCAAGCCTTTTAGATGGTGCGTCATTGACGTGCCACAGGTGCTTACATTGAATTTTCGTCATGATTTTCTCACTTGCTGTCGCAACAGTATAATGCCAGGAGTATAATTGCTTTTAGATTTTGCGCAGTGTTTGTTATTATAGGCCAGATCGGGCTCCACCACTGTCCCTATTGATACTTACAGACTAATACTGCATGCATCGTAAGAGGAAACGAAAAGAAGGTCAAGCCCAAAGCGAGTCTTTAACATGACTCAATTGCTATTCCGCATGAAAGTAGTGAGTGAATTTCCGTCTACGTTTCCATATACCGCTACTGTTGCCTTACCACTTGCCTCGTTGCTTTCGTAACTATGTTTATTGCTATCACTTTGCGCTTGTCCGACATCGCCGTAGATTGCCTTCGCCTCGGCAAGAACCTTGTTGTTTCTAAAAGAATGGCCTGTCATCCGGGTTGCTCCATTGGCTGCTGCTTGAGAGAGGGAAAGGCACTGCATAAGAGCTGCCTTCTGCTGCTCCTCAACCGCTCTCTTCTGAGCAACCATCTGCAGCTCTTCTTCACTCTCCGATTCCAGCGTTAGCAACTTGTCCAACCGTGAATTAACCATTTCGAGGCCAACCGTGATTTGATCTTTGGCAGTCGCCATCTTCTTTTCGAGTGTGTGGAAGGTATCCCTGTCAGGATGTGTAGACGTACTGTGTAATCAGTCAATTATTTATGATCGTCACCTAAGGGTTCTTACAGTAAGGCCACGTCTAGTGCAAGAGCAAGGCTTGCCTTCCAACTAACAACCTTCATGTGGAAGTCCTTAATGCTCTTGCTTTGAAACTTCAACTTAACTCCATCCCTAAAGCTTCTTTTTCCATCTTGGGAGTGTACGGTGAGGCCATTCACCTTATCTTTGAAAGCCTTACACGCGAGATCACAACCCTGCAGCGTTTGCTCTATAGCCGTTAAGCATGTCAACTGCGATTCGCCTAACGTTGCCGCACGTTTGGGCAAGCTCGTTTTCAACGAATCCAAAATATGACTGAGGGTGTTGATTTCTTGATTGAGGCCTTGGAACTCAGAGGGCGCGTCGCGGATTGTCAAGATCAACTCATATAATGCTTTGCTGCTGGAATAGGCGAGGCCAGCGATTGTCACTACGCTCGCGATAATACTGAGAGGATCCGCCATGGCTTTTTGAGGCAAGAAGCACAAAGCTGTGTTGCAGCTACCTGCGGGGGTGAAGCCGAATTCGCTAGCTACTGTATCAACTGAATACCAATCGCTTACTTCAAAACCACTGGTCATGGGAACATAGATTGACTAGACACAGCAAACAGCACAAATACGCCCATCGAGAATATACCTAAATCATCACTGCTACCACACCGGCATCACGTCTAACACATTGGGGAAAGGAACCTTTTACAAACTCGCGCTCGTCATCCCCGCCAATCCCCACGCCGCCACCACCAAGCTCGTCAACCCCCTCTCTACCGCCTTCTTTTTCACACCTTCTCTAACACATACCCACACATCCATTGCGCCCAGGAATCCTAAAAATGACATAACCGTATCAACAGCTGCGTAATCTCCCCTTGCGTAAAATACTAGCACCATCATCCCAATCGCATGGATGCGCGAAGTATATAGTAAAAATGGCGATTGTGCAGATGAAGATGTGGCAATGTGGTCTGGGAGCCCATATAAGCGCATACCAAATGGCGTGTTGAAATATGTGGGTATGCATGCGCAGGTTATAGATGTTCCTATGAATAGAGGTGGAATGTGGCGGAGGGGAAGGCCTAAGAAAGACATTACGATCTTGATATGCAGTAGATAGGAGAGAGAGAAGGAGATATTGAGTAGAGTTTTGGTGTGGCATGGTGAATTTGATGAGGATCAGCTCTTACATGTGGGTGGGTTGCCTCACACTTGGCACGCTAGTCGTGGTACAGTTCGACTTCAGTACCGAAAAGGAGGGGTTCCTCGAGTGAGTAAATGTTACTCTAACAAATTTTACAGTTGTTGAGGATAAAAGGTGTTTTAGCATGGTACGTTCAATTCAAGGTATTTAGACCATATCACACCAAAACCATTGCATAGAGTGCTACCTAGGTATCATATGTTGGAATGCGATCTTTTCACAGTCTGGTACACAGTCTGGCAAGTTCGGAGTCACATCATAGGTAGTTAAGGACATGGTAATAGCATTACATCATAAAATTTCAAATAAAAAGACAAAACTATATGCCTAAGTCATCAATTCCACTCCCCCTCATATATCACTCACTTGTGAGCTCATCGCCTGATTTTCTTACAGTTCGGCATCATGATTGAGCTTATCAAGCGCCAAAAACATAGCCATTAAAGCATCCAAGGCCTTTTCCTTCGTAGGAAAGTCTGGGAGATCATAAAACTCCTCCTCTCCCGTATCAGATCTGACTAAACGGCCAGTGTACCCCTTTTTCCCGTTGGAATAATCGTGGTATAGGGTAATAGATGATTGCTGAATTGTATATCTCATGAAACACATTCGCCGGAAGTAAGCGCGGAGGATATCTACTCAGTTGTTAAGAAGTGTGTTGATGCAAAGAAGAGGTTTGTCGAATAACATACCTGCAAATTCGTCCTCGATGCCGTTTTGTTCAGTTTCTTGTTCTTGGTTGTTGAGCGTGAGACGGATTGGTTGGGAAATCCTCTCAGCGGTATTTCTGTCTTCGTCTTTGCAAGCATCAAGCACGTCACGAATTGTGTAACGGAGCCCTTCCAGATTGTCCGCTGGTGCGTGGTCATTGTGGTACCTCAGGTCCTCCATTAACATACTAAAGGCTTCAAAGGGTTTGATGTGTTTTAGAGATATTACGGTATCTGATTCACTCGCATCCTTTTCCTCAACGGACAAAATACAAACGTATTTTATACTTTGGCCTAGCTCAGATTCTAACCTGTCAACAGTAATTTTCGCTCTGGCATCATGAAAACCTTTTTCCGTGATATATGTCATGAGAATATCTGTTCAGTTGTTATCGAATGCTCTAATCTGAAAAGAGGCGTTTTTGAGTGGCCTACTTTTGTAGAGAATAACTTTGCTCATGTTGAAATCGAAGGCAGAATTCACGTCCTGGAATTTAGGTGGCACCTCTCCATGACTGGATCTCTTGCAGCAATGTAGCCCGCGTGTGATGACTTCTGAGTAGGCTTCAGACATGATGTGCTTAGAATGCAAGATTTGAAATCAGCAGCTGGAAGTTCGACGTCGTGGAGCTTGCAAGGAGGATATTGTTGAGCAAAGCTCCGATGGCGTACTGCTCTCGTTTTATATAAGTTTATGACTCCCCGTGCATAGTCAGGTAGGAGCATTAGTGCTCAAAGTAATGTTGACCTTGAACACCTAGTCATCCGCCTATGACAATTTCTACAAGGTTTTGCTAATTCTATGACGCAGACTACATAGCCAAGCAGGGTGCACTAGGTGACGTGAAGAACGCAGTGAGCGTTGAAATTTGAGTCTTAAGGTCTATAGGTGCTTACCGCAGGTAGCGCTTGTATGAAGGAAAAATGAGTAATTGGAGTCTTGACAGTGCAACATACAGGAACCACGCATTCTCAAGATGAGCTTGGTATATCCTGAATTCCTAATCCATAGCCCACGCCTCCATGAACTCTTTCCCTCATTCCTACTTCTCCCTTCCCCACACCATTCTTTCGGGCCTGAATAACAGCATGAAGACATCGCCCCACAGCCTCGAGATCTCCGAGCAATGTTATATGCCCACGATCGCTCGAGACAACCCCACCACTAGCGACGGAGTAGCCCTCAGGAACCATAGCTGCCCGCGCTAGCACAACACCGTCACCACTTGCAAATGCAAGTTCATCGTACACATCTGCACGAGGAATGGCTTCCCGAGACTCTACTTTGGCCCCATAGACTGTGGGCGTACTTTTACCGTAGATGAGAGCAATGGGTGGGTACGAGTTTGACTTCGTGTGGGCAGGCAAGTAGTCAAGTTCTTGTTTGAACTTTTTGACCTCAGTGAGCGTGCGTGTTAAATATTCAACAGCTTGGTCGTATGGTATTGTGACTGCTGTAGCAGGATTTGGATCTGAGGCGGATTGTGTGGATGATTGCTGGCCTTGAGCCATTTGTGGAGCCATTCCAGCGCCTTCAGCACCATCTTCAGCTACCTTGTCCGCTGCATTGCGAGCCACGTCTACCGCGCCTTTAGCAGTATCGCCGACTGAAAAATTTGTATGTGAGCCTTTCGACGTACTAAACTTACGACTCGGGAAGGCGGGAAGTGCTTGCGACATTGCGCTTAACAGTCCACTTACACTGAGACTGCTGTCTTTAGGTTGCTCTGGACGTGGTAGAGCTGGTCCGAGACAAGGTGATAGGCGACATTCAGTCCATGTTTTGGGATCGAAAAAGTCGACAGGGTACTCCTCCTTGGTGTGCTTGTTGATGAAACACTTACCATCGAGGGGTAGAAGTGCATACGATGTCCGGATACTGAAATTGACTTGAGCGGTCAGCACTCGCGAGGAAAAAAGAACATCGTCTCCATTGCGAAAAGGTCCGAGAATGTTAATACATCTTTGAGGTACGCCGGCGTACACAACGCCAGATACAAGGTCAGGCCGTTTGTTGATGACATGGCGCGTGATTAACCCACCAAGCGAGTGAGCGACGACAACTGCGCCTCGTTTCTCACGGGGGACAGTTGGCTGGTTGCATGGAAGCGACTCTAAGAACTCGATCATCCGGCGACTAAGATAGTGCGGCGAAAGACGCCAGTCGTAGCCATAGTCATGTATCGTTAGCTTCCCGGCTTTGGCATTCTCACATGCTCGCAGGCGCTTGAACAGTCGCTTTGAGATATCGACGGGCCCGATGTGCCTTAGCATACCACTTGGAATAATAGTCTTTTCCATACGTTCATCAGCACCAGCGTCAAATGGCACCTCCAAATCAACTTTGCGCAGGTTGAGGCCGACCTTAATGGGAACCCAAAGCTGTCGATTTGGAGGTTCAGCAGAGCGTAGGACGGATCCTCGATAGCCTCCTAGAATGACCAAGTCTCCCTCCAATTCCTGCAAAGCTTGTGCGAAGAAGGGATGTGACTCGCTATCTCCAACAATAGCATTGTTCGGTCGCTTCACCTTTGGTTTTGTCGACACGCCTTCTGGGCTGGGGAAGAAGTTCGCGCTAGAAAGGCAACTTTATGTGTGGGATCTTCCTCTAAGGTTCGCGACCTCGTAGGAATGCCGCCGTTGCGGCTTCTGAATAGGTCTTCCCTGTAATTGAAATTGAAGTTGGGTAATGTAGGGCTCGGAAATTTAAAGTTTGCATCTTGCCAACTGTCTCTGATGGCTTTTAGTCTGTTGTTTACCTGCTCCTGCACGCTTTCAAAACGGGAGTCATCGCCTAGTGAGGATGCGAAAGACTTGGTTCGATAGACGAGCAGCGAACCTTCAGAATTCGACCGGCGTAATCTAGGCGCTGGCCGTTCGCGAGAGATTCGGGGCAGCGGAGCAGCAATAGTAGTGTTATTATTGGTAGCAAAGTCGCGCTGGAGTATAGGTGTAGTATTGGGTGGTAGTGTAGACTGATGATGGACATTCTCGTGTGGGCCGGGGAGTCCAGGACTATTTGTACAATTACCGCGTCTTCGTCGGTCAGCCGTACCTGGCACTGTATGGTCGCTAAGAGATAAGGCTGAGAAGCTGGGCAGGGAAAAGTGTAGGTCTCGGTAGGTTTTGGGCATAGATGGTAGGGTGAAGGGCATGTATTTGCGCATAGTCTCCCCCATTGAACTGCTAGAAGAGGCACGCCGTCGCAAGCCAGATTGAAGGTTGTTTCGGAGTAGGGAGCGGTGGTCACCCGCCACCTTGTCAGAGAAGGTTTTTGGCCCTGCTCGCCATGGTGAAGGGAGTCGTACTCCAGGATCAGGCCCTTCCCATTGCGGCTCGGTTGCGCCTGCTGTTGTGAGACCGTCTTGAAATCCTCATTGGCATCCTGACCCTCGCCGTTCAAGGGTGCATATCGTGCATCTCGTACCACAGCTGTGTTTGGTAGAGACTCAGTGCGTTCCTCGAATCCATCAAAGAGGCCGCCACCGTCAATTTCATCCAGCGCCGCCGCTTTCTCAGCAGCCGGCGTTTTAGGCGAAGTCAGGCGCGTTTGCTGCTCTCCAATGCTGATGCCAATTGCTGACTGCACAGTTTCCAGCTGCAGCGATCGCTCTTCGGGGAGTTCGTCTTCTGACGGTGTGAGGTCATCATCGTCGAGGGTGGGAGCAAATTGGATATTGGCGAGCGCATCCTCGTGGGGTGTAGCTGCTTGTGCCCTCCCTATAGGGCTCTCTGTGGCTGCCATATTTAATTGAGGTGATTAGTGTTTCTACGTGCTCCATGAGTACACCATGTCATTAAGGCGGGCTGGCTGATGCCGCCCGCTGTGGCAGTGTCAACATCCGCGCGCCGCCGGTTGCAACAACAGCCACAGGCTATGAGATCATACACTTTATCCTGAAGTGAGGTAAGGTTAGTCCAAGTCAGATCAGCAGTGATTCTAGGCAAACAAATCAAAAGATGATGGCAATGTCGTTAGTTTTAGGAGGTAGTGTGCAATCTTCGTCTATACCCACTGCCCGGGTTACCTGCAACCACTTCCAGTCACTCGCCAAGCCTCAACTGCATTTCGCTCCACACCCACGAGCTATCCTTCTCCTTCTCCCACCACGCTTGTCCGGCTACCCAGCATTGACAGAATATTCAATTATTGCATGTAGAGTTTCAAATCGGTTTTTGGCCAACACACACCCAAAAACCTCAAGCAGAACCCATTGCGCCTATGATCAGGCGCATCATGGTATGATACTGTGTACACCAACTCTTATTAATGATGGGACGAGCGCGAAGCAGCATGTTCATCGTCAACTCTTTTTGCCATTCATTCCCTTTTCCTCCACATCTTTAGTATCCTTTTTGCGGGGCAACGGAAATATCAGCCGACATCTACCAGACCGCCTGACACACGTAAGGTCCTCCTTTTACTCATCCAATCGAGTACGAAGGCTCGTGATGCGGGCGAACTCGGATAGTTGACACCTGCAATAACAACGCAAAAAAGGCAAAATCTCGCACTCAACAATTCACCTTTCCGGCAACCGATGACAGCCGAGGAGTGGTCGTAAAATATCCGTCCAAAATCCATCATGTCGATGGTTGTTTCATATGCAAGTCGCTTCAAGCGGTATAGCGAGATGAGCTGACATGCCGAACTGCGATATATCTCAACGGACCGCATTGGAATCGACTGACCGAGAGCTGTGTTGCATAATTGCCAAGGCCGTAATTGGCCTATATACTCATAGCTGAACACCGTGCGATTCTTTCCAATATCAACTATATAGCTCAAAACTCCTAGAACCTCCAAAAATCATGTCTAGATTCATTGTCCTTCCATCGCCACTACCTTCGAGCTCAATTGCTCTAGGCCAACTCATCGCCGACCCTACTCATGCTGAGGTCATTTCCTTTAATCCTTCCACAAAACCAACTGGCCAGCATTCAGACATACAATCGAAGTATCAAAGAACTATCGTCCAAGACGAGTATGGTCACTTACTCTCCACGCCATTCAGTCCAGGTTATCCTGCACGAGGCAGCCTGTTTACTTTGAGCGCCGAGCAATCGTCACATATTTCCCTTACTCAACCAACAACCACCTTCAATGCTATTCGTAACGATGCAACCGCTCGTTCCGTCCTTCGGAAATCAGCTCAAAAACACCAACCACTTTATTACGTCACCGGCATCCAAACACTCAAGGCTCCCGTGCTCAAACATGCGACCGCTAAGGGAGACGTAGCCGAGGCTCCGGCAACTGGGCTCCGGTTACCCATCCATGTGAGACGGGTGGATTCCGTCACTAATATCGACAACGATAATATAAACGAGAAACTAGAAGACAGCATCTTTGCTGTCGAGCTCCTAAAGGTCAGATGCCGTGTTGGTGCGGCTAGCGAACCACATTCCCTCCAGGATATCGGCTATGATTGGTCCTACCATTCACTTGGTGATGAAGACCTTCAGCTTTCTATTGGCTTAGGACATGCCTTAGATGCTGCAGAGCTGAATAGGCTTGCTGGTGCTGTTGCTGGCGAGGACTTCACGGATGACAGTTGGGGTTCGCGGTCAGATGATGATGGTATTGGTGGATTTTGAGCCGTATCCATGTCTTCGCCAAACTCTATGTTTTCACAACTTGTGTACTTCGATAGGCAACGACTTTGTTAATACGAACTTAATGCTGCAGTAGTTATGGAATCTACGCCTCACGATTCCTAGCATGCGTTTGTGTCATAATTCAACGTCTTACATTAATTTCTTTTCTATTCGAGTCATTGCACGTTCTGTCCTACCTCTTCGCTAGCAATACTAGCGTACAGGATTCACCAAATCAACTTCGAGAGTATCGCATGTTATTAGTCACACGAGTGAGCCCCGCTAGCTGTTGACTGCCTAACATAGCACATGGCCGGAGCGTGATCGTACCTCAATAACTTTGCGATACTCAACCCGTGCTAATGGATCCTTGGTGTGTGGTACAACGAAGGCAGAAACTATGTCGTGTGATTTGCGATATTGACAAACTTTTCCAATGGCTGAGATACTACTTACCAGTCTGTGTTTGTAAATGTCACATTACATGTTCTTGGGCCAAACTTCAAAATATAAGGCCTTTTTGTGGCCTAAGTGGGTAACTGGTGGTGCAAAGCCCTCTTCTCAGGTACTGTTCCTCTCACCATCATGTCATATTCAACAGTCTAAGCCCATAAGTCAGCGCTAGTTCAAGGATATGTACTGTATACGGCTTCTCAATTGGCTAGATGCGTTGTTACAGTTAATAATTCATTGGTGAGTATGTGCTCGAAGCAGTGACCTCGCTAAGGTGGATTTGAAGAGCTCGAATCACAGTGAGGCATAGCATCACCGAGAGACGGCTACACTGAGTTATGGCCTTTCTCTACTACGAATGCGCCAGATCATACCACAGTGAACAGTTGAAAAGATCTACTCTACTATAAAGCAGAAGCTGCCCACCCTCGTTGTCTTGCCAAATCAAACCCAGCACCAAGCCATCCACCTCCGACTTTCAGAAACCATGGTTGTGGTCACAAAAACCAGCCGATATAACGCAGTTTCTGGACTGGGTCTGTGTAAGACTTGTGATCGACCGGATTCTCTATATAATGCGGTCAATTTAGTTGAGAAACTCATGGAGCCTTACAAAGGTAGAGCTCTCCTATCACATAGCTCCTTGACCGTGTGACTTACTGTTCCCGAATAGACCGCGTTGAAAAATATTTCTCAGATCTCTATGAGGAGGAAACGGACATACAGTATGAAATCAGGCTTCTGCCATGGCCGCTTGAGTGCCAACGTTCCTACAAAAAGGGTACGGAAGGGGAATGTAAGCAGCGTGACAAGTTTGATGGCGAGGAAGACGAATGCTGGTACGCCGTCGTTTTGAGCTACTGTCGCAAGTATGGAATACGAATCCATGCGCAAGGTCCCCATATCAGGGGAAATCAGCGCGAATCACTTGTACGGTTATACCAGGTTATCAACAGCATTGTTCGTGAGAAGGGTGAAAGGGAGGTGGATGCCGTAGGTGATCTGAGCAAGGCAATTGAAAACATGACGGCGGAAGACAATAAACCTAAATATGCAGAGGGATTCTACCAATGGTGAAGGGGCTACTATGGCCCTCAGCTAGGCTCTCACTACCTTAGTTTGGATCATTAGATGGGTTGCTATGTATAATTTCTAACTGAGGCACCTTAGTTGGCATCATGACCATTCCTACATAATTATCTGTAGAAGATATTATTTTGCCCATAATATCAACATGTCCCCAAATTGCTGTCATTTGAGCTGGCATTTTCTATCATATCTTTGTCCGCATTTGGCTGTTCAGGAGGTGGTAGACACTAAATTTGGCTCTGGGTATGCGCGATCAACACTTTATCTCACGGAAAAATGCAAGCCATCTCATACAACATAGAATCTTGAATCGTTGTCTCAATATGACCTGTAGCTGCCCACAGGTTTATAAACCTCCCTCCATCTTATGCTTTGTTTCATCCTGTATAGCAAATGAGTGACTCAACATCCAAGTTCCTAGCATCTTCTGCGACCGTTCGTTCCAACCCTTGCTCCCAATATCTCATACCCACATCTTATTTGCCAATCAGCACATTCCATCAAATCTCAAATTTCCAAACTTACCTTCTAGCAATTGCACTGGCAGTAAATCGTCATACCAAACCAAACACAAGGACAAGCAGGATTGCACCTGGCCTTCTCTTGCTCACGCTTTACCATCTCAATAGTATTATCGGCGGGGTATGTCATGAGGTCAGAGCTGGGGCTCGGGTGGGCGGCGACAAGGGCCAAGATGCTAAGAATTGGGAGGGCGAGGGATGTAAACTGCATTTTGGAAATTTGAGGTAGTGCTGTAGTGTGTTGAAGAGTGAAATTAGATGATGTGTGGCTTGATGAGACTTGAAGGTGAGGCCGTGGGTTTATATACATATCTATTGTCTTCTTCATGAGTATCCTCTCAAAGCTGGTGCAGCGATGCTCTATGCATTTCTCGTGAAGCATCAGTCGGACCGTGTCACCGACGACCCGATATTCCATCACTGATTGTATCTAGAAGTACTTCCGGAGGAGGAGTCAGGTCGGCGACTATTGATCTTCAGCCTGAAGACTATGAGGGCAACATTGGCTAGGTAGCTCTGCAGCATGCGTGTTGCTTACAATGCATCGGGTTAGTTCAGTGGTGCTCATCTCAAAACCAACGCGATTGGCATACTGGTTTATGCAAAGAGCTCGGGCCGCGTAAGTGGCGTTTTTTATCAGAGCAAGCCGGTGGTTTGAAGTATGAGATAGGAAGGAGGCTTGGTTCGAACGATGCCCCAGGTTGTCACAACAATATAGTGGAAGAGGTGAGATAATGGTGGCTAATTCGGTGGTCTTCGATGCTTGATCTAATCAAGCCTCAAGACTTGCTTGGCGGCCACTGGAGGTTTGTCCTTCACTCACTGTTCATACACCAACCATGTTACAGTGGCTTGTTCTTTTATCCCATTCTTTCTATATCATCTTATTGAGAGAAATTACGTACGTAGAAAGTATGCTTTAAGATGAGGGGGTTGAAAAGAAAGCTTCTCGGTCCGCATTTGTGTCATATCGTCTCTCCATCGCAGCATCCCACATTGCATCCCAAGCCGCACACTGGTGTGCTGTTCCCCAACCATCAAACCCAGGCTCATTTAGCCTCACAGAATGCTCTAATGAGAGGTCCCCTGCACACATGATAGCTTGCCGAAGATAATCGAAACAGTGATCCACATGGGATTCATGGACAGCTGCGTTCCTCTTTCCGTGGTGTGGTTCAGTCTCCGCCTCGATGAATCCCTCTAACTTGCCAAGTCGAATTCGAATAGAGTCCTCCATTTTCGTAAGCCTTATGTTGTCTGAAGTATGTGCGCAAACTCACGAGACAGTGTAACTGGTGCCACATCGACATCGAGTATACCTCGGCGTTGGAGTCGTTACGATTCTTGTAACTCCCAGGTAGGAGGTACTTTTGCGGTTGATCTATTGAGACAATACCTCCATCATCTTTATGCTTTTTAGTTGCTTCAGGCGTATCAAGCGGTTCGAAAAGCTTACTGGGCACGAGTGACAACCACGCCGATTTCCCAGCGTCTCTTGCTGTGTAATGGAATCGCGAATCAGGGTTAAAAGTGATAATACGTGATGGAGCTGCATACTCAGTATATTCCACGATGGCCGGCCCCCGGATCTTACCTATAGAGAATGGTAGTGGATATGCTGCATGATGCCCGTGTATCGCAACTTTTCGTGAAATTGCCCAAACAAAAGCAGCCGTAGTTGTAATCCAAAGTACAAAAGCGACTGCAGAAACACTCTTGTAAAATGTAGAATGGGAGTCGTCTCGTGATACCCAACTTTCATTTGCCTCCTTTTCGTCGTTGTTAAACTCTGTGAGAGAGTCGTCCCGGATTTGACTGTAAGCCATTTCTGAGGAGTAGGTAGTGTTTTTGGTAGTTCTTCAAAATCAAAGAACCTACTTGATAGTCTAGTCACTAGACTGAATGTACATAGTGCTGACAATCACTGCATGAGCTACTGCTCACAACGATGGACTTGGTCCGTCCTCCTAGTGACGTCTCGGGGTTCAACCAAAACTCTGCAAGGTATTGCTGATGGTGCATATGCTAGGCCCTCTTGGTGTAATGCTCCACGTATTTGGGCGGCACCATCAGCACGCCGGAGGCCGTTGTGGCCACCAGCCGCTATCAAGCCCGGGGAGCGGGCCGCAGTACGTTGAATAAACATATATCAGCCTATTTTCGTATAGATCTGAACTAGTAATGACCTCTGCAGTGCAAAGTGTACAGTTGCGGTAGGTAACTGTGCAGGTGTCGTTTCGCGAAGCCGTCGGAACAGCCTGGGTATTTTTAGCGCTGATTGGTCATTCCTAGGTATCTAGTCACCACGTGACTTACAGATTGTTTTTGCAACCAAATAGGAAGACATCATGAACCACATAATCGTACTCTCCAATTATTTCTGTATAGTGCCTAACATTGATGGAAGAGGATGATTAGAGCAAACATCGTTGTATTGCCTGAAACAGGGAAGTGGGCATTTTTAGATTCATCCTCATATTAACCGTGTCGATATACACAATGAATGTGCAACTTCGCCGTTTCAGCTCTCAATGGAGTTCGTGCCGGCTCGCCGCCGACTAGGCCAGAAAAAGAAGCACAGGAGCGACTAGTCCTACTTCAGTCAATGATAGAATTCCAGAAGTCCATACTAACTTGGTATATACGATATTTGAAAAAGAAATAAACCCTTGTAATGCTCCTTTTGACATGCACCTTTGACTAGAAACTAGAAACCCAGTTTTCAATTAATAAATTCGATTATCACGCCCCAATGTGCTACAATTATTCACCTCGACAGGTACACCAAAGTCAAATTTAGTCAGCCGTGTGTTTCTACAGTTTTAACTTCGCGTACAGCTTCCTCTCAGTTAGTACATATGTTTTACCCAAAGTTTAACTATACAGGGTTATCATTTAGTCTGATATAGCACAGACATTTAGATTCCTCTGAATCGTGATCTTTCAATTGAAATTTATCACAGTCTTCCAAAAAGTAAGTTTATTATTCAGTCGCAAGTGGTTGAGGTCTAGCCCTTCATTCATCTCTAAAAGCTAGTAATAGCTATGGACTTTCTAGATGGGCGATGAAGGCTAGCCAAGTATGTAAAGGTATAGTCTCTCTGCCCCCGGGCTGCCTTGAGCCCTATCAGTTGAAATTCGTAGTTTTGAAAACGATGTAAGCACTACCTATTATTACTAGTGCATGTTATTCACACTGAGCCATAAAAGGTGAGAGCATTTGATGGAAATGATAACCAGGACACGCTAGTAGGATATTTAAAGCACACCACATAGTGAAAAGTCAGCATCCTTTGGAGACATGAGACATCAATCCAACAACTCTTCACTTAAAGAAGCAAAAGAAAAGCCTAAAACTTTCACCACCTACCTGATTTGCTACAACAGCGATTCGAACTTCCTCCCTCGGGGAGTAAGAAACAGCAAAAAGAATCAGCCGAACCTATGAAGAAGGACCTACGCGGGCGCCACCCACGCAGACCTTCTATTGACTGACTGAAAACTGTGAAGACACAGGTTTATCTCGACCGATAGGCCGTCCGGACTTCAGGCGCCGGCATTATGGAAGGGTTGTAAATATTATTGTACATATAGCGACGTATGTGAGCAAACGAGTATGAGTATGATGTAATTTGCCGTGGGCAAATTACCAAAGTGAAAGAATGCCAGCTCACCAAAGTGATAAGTCGCTTTCACCTAGGTGACCTTCACGAGATTAGCCTAACACTCCAAACCAGGCTATAGAGTACTCTTGCATCGTCGCATTCCCAGTAAAGCCCTTTCCTACACGCTCGAATTTGGCATATTTGCTACTGGTTGGGCTTGTGTTGGTCATAATTAGCAGACACCATAGTGCTGATTTGGAGTTGAGATGGAAACCATAATAATATAACACTCGCTTCTATTATCAAGGACTAGGCCAATTAGGGCCAGGTCGAGCCAACTGGCGCCAGTAAGGCGCACAACTAGCTATATAAGGACAAGCAAGTCTACACTGTTGCAAGATAGCGATTACTCTATCTATGAATACAGACCAAGTTACCCTCTTCTCATCTATTACTATAGCACCCCAATCTCAGCGTTCTAACATCTATCACATTGCAAGCATTCGCTCTCACGAACCATACCAAAAAGTTTGTTTATTACTTGCGGCTGCATTCTACCGCTTCGGTGAACAATGCTCAACTAAAATCAGAATCCTCCAAGCCCGTGTGCACTCCGCGGAGGCTAGACGCGGGCCATTGACAGCAACGGAGCGGGCGCAGACGGTCGTTTCGAAAGAACCGCTCAAATCCTCAAAGGACGGCACAAAGCCCTTTTTTGTGGCGCTGTTGCCCACCTCATGAGTCAGTTTAGAGTATGGCTGAGCGCGCTCCCCACGTGGAAATACAAAGAACAAAGAACAGGGCACTTAGACCGGGTCGGCAGGGCAACCTAGGCCGCTCAAGCTTCAGATCATTCTGGAGAACCCTTGTGAAGGCTGACTACACGGACTATTGTAATGTTCTGGAGAAAGTTGTTGTGGGTGGAGGCGGAGTTCACGTGGGAAGCTGTTAGCCACAACAACATGATGGCTAGAGCTCACATATGGGTATTGTTATATCAAAGAAACTGATCAATGCGCGGCTGCCGTTTAAGCACAGTAGTGTGATAGCTCCGCAAGGCGAGCAACGAATAATGGTACAGGGTCCTGCTTTCGCATATGCAGGTTCATCACGCACCGTACCGAACACCAATTTGAGCCTAGGTACTGTCCATAGCGTGTAGATCATATTTTTTTTGGCTAGAGATTATTAATCATAGCGTAGATGTTGGCGTCGGTATTGCCGTAGTGAGACTTGCATTTGGTTGCCGCGTTTGCCGGCGTCTCGCGTCAGTGCTAAATGCCAACATCGTGGCTTGGGTATTGAAATGAATTGATCGCCCAGGTATCTATGCTATGAGCTTAAAGCTTTGAACAGCAACAACTATAAATCTGATATCGCACATACTCTCCGAATCCTTGGCGATGTAACGGTCCCGAGGTTGACAGCGGCTCAGATCGACCTGGGAATATATCATCCGATCAAGCTCGATCGATGTACCTTGAAGCGCGTAAGTTGGTAAAAGCTCCCAAAAGAAACCACCTCGCCTCACCAGAGTGTGAATCCTAGAACGAAGTGGCCTGATATCTAGGTAATGGATCCCAGGGCTTCGCCTCCCCATGCCGCCTCGGCGAGCTTGTATTTTCTTCTGAGATCGAAAGCCTTTGACATAACGGTATGGATCTGCGAATACGAATATGGTTCGATGTCTCCGTCATCTTTGTCCCAAGTTTGCCTCGACGTTGCAAAAGCAGTGAGGCTGCATACGGTAGGCCTTCAGGAAGCGCAGCAGTGACGATCATTATCACACCGTTTCATCGAATATGGGGATAAGCACACCGTTCCGTTAGACCGGCTTAAGCGCTTTGGAGAGCCGTTTGTCTTCGATTACGTAGTACGACCAATCGCGGAGACTAAATTCATGCCTCAAATATGCACGAAATGTGTACAAGACCTCTGAACCTATGGATTAATATCACAGCTGCGCGGATGCCGGAGTGTGGCTCGGCACATTTTTCATGTGAAAATGATGCTATTATTGCAGTATGATTCCTTCGCCTCACCTACGAACCCTTGTCCCAGCTCTCCCACTTTTTCAAACACTGTAGTGCAAGGTAGCCGCAGGAGTATGGGCATGCATATGGGGACACCCGTTTGTCACATACATGCATATCGCTTACCCATGCTGCGATACCAAGGAATTCAGACCAGCTCTAGTTGATGTGTATAATTGGGTAGTGTGAATCGCCAGACCGATCAACGTTTTCCATCCACGTTCGAATTCAGTAAGGGGGATCTGTCACTTAGGGCCGCGAGCTTGCAGATGCAGTACGTTTAGCCCGATCCTGAGCCAGTCGGAATTCTGCCAAGAGGGGCGCCGCGATCACCAAGCAGATTTGATTTTTTTGCTAGCTTCGCGTATTAACAAAGGTTTTTTCTTAATGGTGGCAATCACAATTGAGGTTATGGAGCAAGTTTTGGAGTGGAATAAATACAGATTTTACTATGAGCAGCTATTGAGTTTAGAATGCTTATAGACCTAGTAGGATATTCCAAACTGCAAATGTGATGGTGAAACTCTATTGTAGGTACAAACAGATAGCCGACCAGTAATTCCACATGCCTCCCCAACACCGGAAAAGCAGACCCATGGTAACAACCGAACTTGCCCATAAAATTATTCACAACTTCGCTCTAATCATGTTGTTGGTGTTGTTGATGCTGTGCATCTTGTGTTTACCCTTTTGCTCCAACAGCCTCTGCTTCAATCTTCTCAACAACTTCTTCTCCTTTGGGCCAAGGATGATCTTCAAGTCCGCCAAGCTCATCTTGTCATTCTTACCGCGTCTACCACCTCTGTGGAGGTGAGTCCAATAATGATCCCTCAAATTGTCGCCACGTGAAAACGCGCGCCCACATTGAGGTACCTTGCAACAATAGTTTCGTTCGTCTCCATGTACAGTCTTGATGTGACGACGGAGATGCTCAGGTCGAACGAAACGCTGACCGCAAAGACGACCTTTGGCATCAGGTGTGTCTCTCAGGGGACAAGCATAGTGGCGCTGCTCAGGTTGCGTCAGGGGGTCAGTGATCATAGACCATCTGCCGAGCTTGAGAACAGGTGTAGTTAAAGACTCTTTTTGTTTGGAGCCTAAGCTCGAACGAGAGTCTTTTCGTTGACCATAGCTTGAACTCTCATATCCGTCCCCGGAACTATCGCTGTCCGAGTCACTCCCAGTGGTAACGTCGTCCGTGTCACAAGCTCTGAATGGCGCTGAATCGGAGAAATTATGAGCAGAATTGTATTCTGAAGCCGGCTCAATGAACGAAGTTGTGACACCGCTTGTGGATGGTTGTACATAATAGTCCATCGGTGGCAGAGGGGGGCCCCCATAGCTACTACCATTCCACATGGAAGCTGGCAAATGAGGGGGAGGCAGCTGTACGTTATTGGCCTCAGTCTCAGCAAATTGTTGCGACCATGTAAGCTCCGAGTTATGCATATAGCTCGAGTCTCTGGCTGCATAGTCTCCGACAAGTGGGATTGAATGGTCAATCATCTGGTACATTGGGGTTTGATCAATGTACTGTTGTGGTGTTGAGATGCTCTCTGAACCGCTGGGTGGCGAGTTACTTGACATAGGGCTAGCGCCAGAAGATACATCAAGAAGCCACGGATGAAAAGAAAGGTCTGATCCCGTAACCACTTGTGACTGATGATAGTTTTCTGGTGCAGCCCCAGAATTATTATCGTGAAGTGGCGTCTGGGAGCGATGATCTTCAAGTCCCTGAGAACCGTAACGAAACATCTCGGAAGATGCTGAGAAGTTTGCCATATCGTGAAAAGAGTTGGGATCGAATGATGATACTCTTTGCTGAATCATAGTGTGTGGAGGTTTTGGAGTGGTTGGCAAGATCAAATATGTTCTTGCTTATTTTTGAATTATGGGAATGTAGAAGATGAAATAGAATTCTTGAATAATTTCAAATCGATTCAATGTTGGAATGGATGTGATGTTGTAATCTGGGATCGTGCTGCGGCACAGAAGGATCTAATATAGGGGCGTTGGAAACGGAATCACGCCTAGATCTGCTGCAGTAGGGTACACAACTTAGCCCCAATTTCAAAGGATGCTAATGATCGGTCAATACGAAAACTGTTCCAGCGCTCTGGTACCTGAGCTCTCATCTCTCTTAGCGTAAACAACAATGAACAAAGCGGGTGGAATATGGGTGGGATATGCCGTCTTGTATTCAATAGGTTGATACTCAAACAAGCTTTGATCCGCCACAGAGGGGCTAACCTACTCTAACCCATAATTTGATCCAAATCATGAGAGACTCAAATGGACTGTTGAATGCGTAATTGTAAATCTCTAGCATCCCGTTTGCACTTGATCGTATACGCCGCCTCAGCCTTGTTACATCGATAGGAGTAATTTCTATTTCAGATGAGGCTTATTCCCTGTACGCTGATGGGGTGATTGCCGCGCGGTCAGCCTCTTCCTGCGTGGGGCGGCTACCTACACATGTCGGCCATGGCGCTTAGGCTGAGGTCCCCATTGACGGGCTAAATTCATTAGACGCTAACGGGGGGATTCGATTCAGAGCGACTTTGGCATACGCGACATGGGATCGCAAGGAGCAAGCGACGTGCATGCCGCTAACATCAAGGATAACATCGTCAGCTTCGCAGCCCCACGGCATGGCGACCGCGGAGGCGAGGCATGGCAGGTTCAATCATCAATGCGTCATATACGAGCCGTGCTCACTTGGTTTCTTTGAAGTTTGTTGGTAAAGTTGTTTCAATGTCACCCATGTGGCTTCTACTCAGGCTTTGTGCCCATGTTGCTGCAACATTCTTGTGTCTGCAGATAGATAGTCGACAGATTTGAAACAGCAGCAGTACCTAACACTCGGCGGTGTCGGAATGTCCTCGACAATATGCCTCTCCAATTATGATGTGGAACGAATGTGGCGTCTGTTCAGCTAATTAGGTAGTTATCCAGAGTACTGGGATTCTTGCTTCTTTGATCATAACGGATCGGCCTCTGTGGAATGTGCATGTGGGCGTAATACGCCACTGATTGTGCAGATTATAACAACAATAAGCTGGTTGCGTAGGTCGATTTGAAACAGACCTGGGGTAGGTAGGTATTGCTGGGACATTCTTGCATGCATGGTCTACCAAAGTGCACAAGATGATATGGAGTCGAGTCATACCTAAAATGGTCATACCCAAGGCCATGTGACGGATAAACGAGATGCGAACAAGAAGTTGTAAACAAAGTCACTTGCTATAAAGTCTCCGTAAAGGCTCCGATTTGTGTGAAGCCTCGTTAGACCGCGCCAAAGAATATGCGCATTACACTTTACTTTTCGGCTAGGCTGTAGCAACATTTTCTTGGCCTTGGTTGGTGAGTTAGACGACTGTTTTATGCATTGAGCGGGTGCAAGACCCGGATGGATGGCCTTGGACATGTTGCCGTCCCGGACTCGACGAGCAGCAACGAGCAGCATTGTTCCCGGGTATATGTATACATCCAGGATGGAGCATGTTATTCCCAGACGTACCTTCTTCATTCGGTTTAGAGAGAGGATGGGGATAAAAGCAATTGCAGAGGCGCAAGCCTTACATAGGTAGGTAGTACGCCTTGAATTTGATGTTGAGCGGTAGAGCGTTGAGAGGCTGAGAACGCTAGATCCGGGCAGAGCACCGAGCAGGATACACGGGCTAGACGCGTGCTAGTCGGGATCAACGAAACCCGAAACCCGCTTAGGTATTCCTGGCGCTTATCCACAGCTCGGTCCTGACGTTAGAAAACGCCTCCCCAATCAACTGATTAAATAAAATGGAATCATATCGCTCTTGGCTCGTGTCAAGGAAGAGGCAATGGAGGTACAGCAGGTTGAGGGTTACTGTACCCGCGAGGCGCGGCTGGAAGGTGATTGGACAATATTGGGCTACCGGCACCCGCATCGGCTGACCATCACGTGTGCGTGCCGGTGCAGTTCCAGACACGGCTACCACGGTTTCAACCACTCGCGGAAGCTAACATTTTCGTCGTCTCCTCAATCCATCAATTCAACAACCTTGGTCCCAATCGCTACTCATCTCCACAATTGTAGGGTAGCTTTATTATTTTCCCGCCCAGATGATCCATCGTGTTTACCTAGTAAATCCTCGCTTCACTCTCCCCTCCATCGAGACATTGCCAAGATATCGCCGACCTGATCGCTACGCTACCCATCCTAGATGTACCCTGATCAAAATGATTACTTAACTCGAACTCGACTCCGTTACATCTCTTTACTCCACACCATGGTTCTTGGTACCAAGACCCTAGCCTAAGCGCCCATGCATAGCATGAATTTATCCCTAGGCACCTAGACTCAATCTCACTCACTACTCATGCCTGCAACGTCATCCTCATTTCATCCTTTCTCGGATCGGTTCCACCGAATCTATCGGGCCAGGAGAAAAAAGCCACCGAGACATACTCTCCAGAGTCCACACGTATTAAAACTGTGCATGATCGTCACCATACTGTTTTATCAGAGTAGATTCTCTGCCCCATGATACCCTGGAGGCGTTTCTAGAACCTCACAGTCAATCTTCAATATTACCGAGGCCATGGGCACTTACTACCGCTAAGAATATATGCATTCTTTCAGATCTAAGCATCAAGTTTTGTCTCTAGCTATCTATGACTTCATGGAGCATACGCAGCAAATGCATACACATTACTAGTGTGCATCTATATAACTTTTTCCCAACAAAAACATTACTCGTCTGGACAATGATTGGAAATTTCGGGATAGGCTTTTTCCACATTGGCTTCAGTTTTCTGTTTTGATGTTCAATGAAAAGCGAATAGTTGAGGACGTGTTGCTGAAATGTTGGAAAATGCATGTTTAGGTTGCTCAAGGTGTCATACACTCTCTATTTAACCAGAGCACGGTGCTGTTACATCATGGTGCCTAAAATATTACCCTCACACATCTAGCAGCTGACACATTACGATAAAACGATATCTCCTACGCTATTCTTTAAAGAGTGTACGCTCTAAAATGTCGCATATACCTAATGGCCAGATATCACATGCAATTTATAAACATAGTGTGACCAATAGAAATCAATTCCGCAAAACATTACCAGAAATAAAGGATCTCCCAAAAGTACTGTTTCCATAAACTTACATGCAAATCATTCTATGACGTCCACTTCAGAGCTACCTTCTTTGTTAAATGTATCAAGCAAAACCCTAGGTTGTCCTCTCTAACTTTTGGTGGCCCCGTATCTCGATAACCTTTCAAGTTATATATCTTATATATAATTGGACTGTGATTTTTCAACCATTGCTCATTACATAGACCTTATACATATCGAAATCAATACCATAAAGGGAGAGCTTACCCCCAAATACAACGGTAGAATACTTTCCATATTCTTCTCCATTCTTTTTTACTAGTACGTAGTGCTGCGACTAATAAAAACTGGGGCGTAATATTTTAGCGCATATAGAACTTAACCTTGGAACAGGGCGCCATTGCACGACGTTTGTTTTCCTAGTAATTCGTCGATGGCTTTATACATGGTGTTCGAGTTAGAATGTATCCCCACGAAATATGAGTTTCAGATGAGAAAGGATGTAGAACCTAGGTGGAGCATGACTCTTATGGATAGGGGGGTACCCTACTAGAAGGATAGCGAAAGTATTCAGCGGACCTCTAAGGTGAGGGCAATTGAACTTCCTATTCGAAAACCACGACAACCTTTTGAACGCTTGCTGATTATATTTATAAAACTCTTCAGTACTGGAGTCTACATGACGAGGGCTGTTAAGTTGCAATTAATTAGTGTTGCCTATTTTAAGTTTAGAAATATTTATTCCATAATTAGTATAATTAAATTATGCGGTGAGAAACATCTAGCAATAGAGCTATGTTGTGTGCATTCTACATCTGGGGGTAACTCACCTCATGCCTTGAATACAGTCTGTAGAAAAATCAGTTCATAGCGGGAACTAAGGTGTTTCAGTAATATCAAGCGTCATGGTTATTTTCACTGTTCCTTTGTCAACATGCTCGGCACTATAAGCCGAGCGCAGGGAGCAGCGAAAAGTTTTATTTAAATTCAGCTTCTTTTTCTTAACTGCTCCGACAAGATCAACCAAGAAATAGACAGCTATGAGCCTATCTGTACGAGTTGTGTGGCAGTTTTTAGTGCTTCTCGTGACTACCGGGTTTTGGTTGACAGTCTTTCAATCTGACGAAGAGAACAGTTTCTATCGATATTGTTCATCCCTTAAAAAGGTAACTGAAAATTTATACGTGGTATAACTCCGTGGTGGGCTTGGTCTGCGATGTCCACTGAAATGACTTTCGCCGCTCGAGTAGATGTAACAGCGCAATGAATTTCGTCTGAACAGTGCTAGGGTTTAATTGCTGCTACAATTCATCGGGAGCCGACCTGCAGTTTTGGGAGAGTGGAGGTAAGCCATGTCGACCGGATGCCTTCACTGCTTGCCGAATCAGTCACTATCAGGCGGTCCTAACTGATTGAAGTATTTGCTTGCTGGCAGAAATTTCTAACAGAGACGACATACCTTTTATATAATTTATGTGCTAAAATTTGCAATAATTTGGCCCATCAATCGGAAATGTTGAATGATTAGCATGAAACTAAGCACCGCCTGGGAGTGCGATCCACGTCTAGTGGTGCGCCTTAGATCTACCCATATCAAGTGGCATAGGCAGCGTACACCGTATGTGTGCTTCACTTGACTACCATCGTCCTCTTCCTCGGCCACGCCAATCACCGCCATCGCCCCTCCCTCTTCCTCTGCCATAGCCAGGCTCTCTTTCTGGAGGTGCTTCGCCTCTTCGCCACTCTCCGGACGGTACACCTCCACTCGGTCGTCTGTCTTCATATCTGCCTCCTCTTCCTCCCCTACCTCCTCCAAAATCACCCCGTCCACCGAAACCGTTCTCCCGCCCACGTCCGCCATACGAGCCAGGTAGAGGTCCTCCTCTACCAGGTGCAGAAAGTGGTGGTGGAGCGGCTGGAACTCCACCATCAGGTAGCGGAGGTAGTATAGCGCAGGTGACGTAGTCCCCGATGAAGAACTTGACGTCAGCTAGAGTCTTATCTGGGTCGCCGTCCAACTGTTTGAGCGCCTCAACGACGGTCGCACCTTCTTCACCGTCCATTTCCATGTTGTCATTTTGTGTACGCGCGCCTACAATAACGGAACCAATATCTCGAGAAATGAAGCGCCCCGGTGCATTGGGTCGATTGGAGCCGTGAATGTCAGGATAGACAAGCCGGAATGCGATGCGCGCGCCAGCGTAGGGTTGAGGTAACTGGGTTGGCACTGCCGAAAGGAGTAATTTACATAGTTCGCGTAAAGTACAGCTCTGCCAAGTGTAGATTTGAAGATGTGTCGGAAGTCGTGGGAGGGATGGATCGAATTCGTCGAGTCTGGGTGAGAAAGTTAGTATAGAGGCGCGCAATAAGCAAGCTACTGGGCTATACCTATGGAAAGATTGTTGCTTGAAGAAAAGTCGTAACAGAAACGGTGTTGTGGTTTGCCTATCAATCTTTGCTGGAGCTTCAGCTGCCATGTTGGGCGTTACAGATATGCTATTGACACGAGACTGGAGGGGCTGCGAGGCCGAAGTTGCAGGTGAGCGTGAAACTGCGCGACGCGGAGAGATGCCGCTAGTGTCGCTTCTTGGCAAACGCAAACACTCCATAGTGAATCTACATCAACATTATACCACAAACCGCTAAACTTATTTAACAGCATCCAAGTGTTTTCCAAGCAGGTCGCCATTATGGACTTCGCAAAGCTAATGTCGGCGCAAATCAAGAAGGGCAAGGAGTCTGCACCATCAACAACCTCGAGCAACAAGAAGTATGCCAAGCGCAGCGAACTTGAGGCGCAACGACAAACAATATACCAGGCTGAACAGGAGGCTATAGAGAAAGCACGACATGAAAAGTTGGCACGAAAACGCAAAGCGGAGGAGGAAGAAGCGGAAAGGGACCAAGAGCGACAGGAGAAGCGGAGACAGATGGCAGAGGAGTCCAGGCGTATAAGAGAGGAGGAAGAGGAGGTAGAAGAGAGGAAAAGAAGGAAACGATTGGGCCTACCTGATTTACCACCGAGGGAGAAATTAGGGGCGATAATGGTACACCCATACCTGAGGAGGAAGACCTAGACGATAAAGAGCTGATTTCAAAACTACGAGCGCTTGACGAACCAGCCCGGATATTTGGCGAAACACACAGACAGCGCCTGAAGCGATACAAGAAACGCATTGGTGCAGACAGCCTAGCAGCTATTATGACAGACGGCCCCATACCCACAACCCTACAACTGGTGCCAGAGAAGGACATGAAGGTGCAAGCCACAATTCCGCAGGATAAGCAAGGCCGGGAGTTTTTGTTCAGACAACTGGCAAGCTACTTCACCATGGTGCTGAAAGAATGGGACGTCACGCTAGCACGCAGAGAGCTGGAGGTCATAGAAAGCTACCAAGGCAAACAAGCTTATGCTGCCATGGTACAAGCGCGTGAGAACATGCGCCCACTTTTTAAGAAGCTAGAGAAGTTTGATCTTCCTGAGAGCATTCTGAAGCCTGTTGTCGAGATTGTGTTGGCTGCACAAGAACGACGTTACGTAGATGCGAACGACGGTTACCTTAGACTCAGCATCGGCAACGCAGCATGGCCAATTGGTGTCACCATGGTGGGCATTCATGAAAGAAGCGCGAGGGAGAAGCTGCATGAAAGTGATAAGAATGCTGCACACATTATGAGTGATGAGATTACAAGAAAGTTCTTACAGAGTATCAAGCGATGCTTGAGTTTTGCACAGACTCGGTGGCCACCAACTGATCAGTTACAGCTCATGGGATGAGTTTCCAATCAGGCTTTAAAAGCAAACATTCGAAAACCCCCAGCCGTAGGCAGGTCTGAATTTAGGAATCATGTTTCGAAATAAAGCAAGAAAACTAGTCACTCAAATTGTGATTTATTTTGTCCAAGGCGAACAACATACCATGACACGTCTTGAAGGTAGTTTGCAGCTGTAGGCGACCATCATATTGACATTCAAACATTTTTAAAAAAATGAACTCAGTATCTTTTCAAAGTTAATGCTTGAATGATCGCACCTTCTTTTTTAACCTGAACGCGCACTCACGTGCGGGGCAAATCGCAAGCTTACATAGCCTCATCAAGTCTTGCACCATCAACTACAAAGTTGGCCACGCTCATATCCATTCATTGAGAATTTTCTTTGGTCTATGTATCTGCATCTCCATTACCAGTAAACTCATATAGTTGCTCAATCTTTGTGTCGCTAGAACTATGCACGAAGTCATCACTCTACAATTCGGGGAACAAAGCAATTATCTCGGAACACACTTCTGGAATACGCAAGTGAGTACACTACCTACAGTCCACTAATATCATTCTATTGTATCTGTATTTCTAAACCTAGACTTGTATAATGTATATACGGCGCTGACATGCGATGTGGGGCGGCCGCGTACGCTTTGCTTCGTCATCGTATTACCTTTCGTACATAACACCCCCTCACTTCACCATATCAGACGTCATGTCTCTCTAGTGAAACTCAAATACCTTTCTCTTATCTACTGACATCTACATAAGGAATCGTACTTCACCTACCCTCCGGAGCCTGAGTCGCCTGTCAATCATGACATTCAATTTCGACCTGGCATCGCCCCTGATGGCTCGGATACCTTCACACCAAGGGCTTTGATCTACGACTTGAAGGGCGCCTTCGGGAGCATGAGGAGAATAAATGCACTCTATGAGCCTAAGGATGACCGCAGCATACTTGATCAGAAACGAGTATGGCCTTCGAAACCTATCATCCAACGCGCTCAGCCCATCCCACAATCAGCTTACCAGGAACACCTTGATGCAAACTTGGATCCACCAACTTTGAGTGCCTCGACTGTAAAATACTGGTCCGATTATAATCGAGTCTTCTATCACCCGAAGTCTATCGTTCAGCTATCGGAATTTGATGTGAATGATAAGCTCAAGCCATTCGAAAAGTGGGAAGTCGGCATGGAACTATTTGAAAAGCTTGAGAGAGAGGTTGATCTCGTAGACCGAGATCTGCGACCATTTGTGGAAGAGTGTGATGGCATTCAGGGACTGCAAATATTCACTGGCGTTGATGATGCCTGGGGTGGATGGGCATCTGGATGGCTGGAGAGATTGCGTGATGAATATGGCAAGTTAAGCATATGGGTCTGGGGCCTGGGAGAGCACGGTACAAGAGTCGCGGTTGGAAGAGTATATCTTTGAAAGTCTCATAGAATCGGTCAGGACTAACGATATTCAGGAGAAAAGGATGCAACAGATTGTGAACTCAGCCCGGTCACTACAAATCTTAAGCGAGCAATCATCAGCTTACATTCCCATTTCGAGCCATCCAACTACACAGCCTTCATATCTGTCCCTTGATCCCACATCGCCATGGCATGTCGGCGCACTTCAGGTTATTGGGGTGGAGAGCATGACCTTATCCTCTCGTCTCAGGACGTGTATCGGTGGTCGAGGCACACTTCGCGATCTTGAGGATACTATCAACAGCACCGGAAAACGGCGGATAGCGAAATTTGAAATGAGCATTGCAGACCCTGAGGTGCTGTCAGATAATGTGCCAAAGGCAACTGAGAAAATCGAGAAAACTAATTCGATGACGCCACAGCAAACAAGGGAAGACAGCACACATCTTAGTGGTTTCGATATAGACGTCTTTTCGAGAGACTACAGGGTAAGTTCTAAATCCGGAAAAAAGGAGCATATTTTTGGCAGAGCCGAGGTTTCTCGGGGAGATTGGAATCTCTCACAAAATGGTGACATGCGGGATCCCCACGATAGGTTTGACCAGGGGCCATCATTACAAAGGTAAGCTGCCAAACTTTCCCATGCTCGGCGACATCCTGGATACGAAAGATAATGAACTCGACGACGTCTTTTTAGTGTCACCTGACAAGATACGAGCATGGCTCGACACCAGTCGTATACTTTATTGCTTGGCCCACATGACTAACTTTCTCAGGTATACCGCACCCGTACTTTTCCCGCTACTTGACAGCTATCCTACGTCAATATTTGATATTGGGTCTGGACAAGCGACCAAGCTCGCTGTCCACGCGGGACTTACTACAAGCACAGCGGTTGCCGATCAAATACGAGTAATTGAGCAAGTTGTCAAGCGATTAGTGGGCATAGAAGAAAGAGAAGCACTTTGTAACGAGCTGCATGTCATCGCAGAAGAATACGACGAGGGATGGGACAGTGGTACTGACAGTGATAACGATGCTTAGATGGGAGCCCTGCTTTCAATCTACACTTGGAAGACATACGTTCAATCATAGCTGGCACTATGTCCATATGCTAGCAGTTGATGCCTGATGCTGACTTGACCTAAGTCGCATCATCCTGGTCGATTATGCATAATCACGAGCTATCGATAACGAGATGCACCGATGCGGCGCTTCCAATATTTTGGAGCGGCATGACTAGGGTGGAGCAAGATTTCTGGATTATTCAAGCCACTCCGAAAACCACCCTAGACCAGATCCAAGCGGTGAAGCAGGGTTGATTTTTGACTGCTCTTCCTCATGCAGCGATGACGCCAACTGTTATTCGATCGGATGATAGACTTTCGCTGCGAGGAACCGTAAGATGGCCATGGCATACAGGAAATATCGCAGCGCGGCCAGTCACACTATCGAATTCTGTTTGTGATATTGATTGAGAGCAACGGAAGGCACAATACTGATAATCGACTTGGCCATAGTTCGTTTCGCTGGCCAACACATCCGCCATGCGCTTGTAACGCGGGGCCATTGTACAGTTTTTCTAACTGGCCACCTCTGCGGAGAAAGCCTTATTTCTCAGGTACTGACTGCGGTGGTGAGTGAGAAGCGAATCGTCGTTTCGCTCTCACGCATACGGGCTGCATCTTGACGGTCCACGATAAGAGCTTATCAACGCACTTACGGTGGCACCGGCATCTTGTGCAGGCACCAGGTACAACGTTATGAAGCCCAACAGCCAGCGTAAAAAGTGGAGCAAATGTGTTGATAGTGTAAAGCATTACAGTGTGAGGAAACAAAGAATCTGCGTTGTGCGGGGTATGGATTGGAGGCTCATGTTGCTGGGGCACCCCCGACCATTTTCCCAGCCACCAACCATATTTCGTGGCGCACGACACCCTGGTTTTTCGATAATGGTGCTTGCAGAACATCGCGTTAGCCCTTCACTATCGCCGGTCTGCCGGTCAGCAAAGGTACCCTGTTGCCGAGTGGACTGGTAGTCGTGCTCTGTGGTGCCACACAATGGTGATAATAATCAGCACACGGTCCAGCCTCCACCCAGCCTCAAAACTGTCTCCCATCGCTTTCGTAATGCCTCGGGGCTAGTCGTGTGTGCACGGGTCAATATGTTGACTGGAGAACAGTATTGCTCCGTAAGGCTGTACCGAATCAACTCTCAAAGAAACACGATCCCGCCTACCCCGAAATCATGAAAAAGTTGCTTTGATGGCCAATGTGGTTGTACTGAAATAGCCACTAACAAGCTTTGTAAGTTTCAAACCGTCCTAACGGCGGCACGAGTCACGACGTGGCTGACCGTCCGTGCTTCGGCTTTCCTTGTCGAGGCAACAGTTTGATAACTCGGTCGCATTGCATCATACTATGGTCCCTTGACATAGTTGATTTGTGCTTGTTCAGTCCAGCAAACCTACCTATTGGTCAGGCTGCGGTGTTTATCGATGATCAGCATTATGGGCCAACAAGGACTACAAGGCAGCTCTCGAAGTCAAGTTCTAGTCCCTAACGGTTCCCATGCCATCTCACAAGTTTTGGTACGCTGGCTGGGAAACACTGCACGTACAACAACGATTTGAGAGTACTGCAGGCTGTCATGCATGAGGTTGAATGCTGACGATGCAGCATCCTAGCAAGCTTTATGCAGCCCACTAGCCTCCGATCTGGCTATTGGCCTCAGAAACCGGAGTTTACCACTAGCTGGGATAAAATTGCCCATCACACTACAGCTTGAACTGTTTTATGGTTTCCTCATTGAGCGAGCCTTACCACATCCCTGAAGATACAATCCATGGGTACGAGAGCTCAAGCCACCCGTGGAAACCATTGTCCTCCGCTGATATGGAAGAACAACTAGGGGTCCCTTGGCGTATGCAACGTTATTGACGTCAGGGCAAACTGGGAGGCTGGTTATGTGAGTGGCTGTAATGCACCTCAGCGAGCATATTAGGATCATCTCACCCCTCCATCTTGCCATCGTATATCTTGATCACTTCGCCTCGACAGCAGTAACTCTTTCGCTACGGTTACTCTGTTCCTTTCACTTGTATCTGGTGCATCACTCACCACTTCCTATCGTTCAAGCACACAACACTCGTTGCCTGAGCTAAGATGAAGATTCACGTGTTGGCCCTCGCGGCCACAGCCGTCGCCGTCCCTTGGAGAGGAGATATCAAACCTAGAGGTGATTACAAGCCACTTCCAACTGGCTATGTTCCAACACCTGTATGTTTTCTGGACGAGTGCAATAAACATTCATGATACTGATTAACAACAGACCCCGGATTACCCTGTGTATCCTCCCATCAAGCCAAGCAGCTCCAAAGCTCCGGAGTACCCTCAGTACCCTCCAGTCTTGCCAAGCTCCAAGGTACCAGACTATCCTCAGTACCCTCCAGTAAAGCCCAGCAGCTCCAAGGTTCCGGATTATCCCGAGTATCCCCCGGTGAAGCCCACATCCAAGGTGCCAGAATACCCTGAGTACCCTCCAATGAAGCCCACCTCCAAGATGCCAGAGTATCCTCAGTACCCTCCAACGAAGCCTACCTCCAAGATGCCAGAGTATCCTCAGTACCCTCCAACGAAGCCCACCTCCAAGATGCCAGAGTACCCTCAGTACCCTCCAACGAAGCCCACCTCCAAGATGCCAGAGTATCCTCACCTTCCACCACCACCACCACCACCCGTGTATGGCAACAGCACCACTCCTTGCCCAACATCAACGCCACCCCCTCCACCGCCACCACCCGTGTATGGCAACAGTACCACTCCTTGCCCACCATCGTCGACTCCTAAGCCACCACCTCCCCCTCCATCCTCGCTACCACCATATACACCAACGCCGCCAAAGCCCTCTTCGCACCCACCACCACCACCCCCATACACACCAACGCCACCAAAGCCTACATCTCAGGCACCTCCCCCGCCACCTGCCTCTTCAGAAACACCAAAGCCCCCGGCCTCGACGCCCGTCCGTCCTCCTCCTGCCGCTACTACATCTACTCCTGCTCAGTTCACAGGCGCCGCTGGAATGACCAACCCCGGTGTTGCCGTCATCGTTGGTGCTCTCGCTCTTGCCGCCATGGTCTAGATACCAGTATATCTGACAAATCTTGTACATTTCAAATCATTCACATCTCTCCTTTAATTGAGAACGTTTTACGACACCTTTACTTGACGACTCTCTACAATTGGGACCCGGATATTGCATACAGGAAACTAGATGAGTCGATTACACTCCCTTGCCTACCAAGTGGTTGGAATAATACCTTTCTTTGTTTGGGGAGCATGATTAGCATGCTAGCTTGAGTGTGGGACTAAGTAATTGCACATACCCAAAAAGTATGTATTGTTACTGTAGGCTTGGTGTTGTGGAGGAGTGTTGTTGCGCAAATATCAGAATTGGTAATGTTTTACGAACGCTTGTAGCTCCAGTAGTATAATGAAGATGGATAAGCTATGGTACGATTTTGAGCCACTTGTTATACACCGTGCTTGGTTCTGTCTCTTGTGATCCCTTGTGTTATACTAATAGTACTATGTTGCATTGTATTTTGTTGACTGCACGTAATACGGTTTGGCTTTCTCGTCACGTGTAGGTGTGTAAATTTGTCTCACTGTCGACGTAAGCTTCTCTCCTCGTCTGGCATTATAATTGCTTTCACAATGATATTCTAGAACACAAAGGCGGCAAAGCAAGCTCGGGCGAGAATCGCTTTGTGGAACGTTTTCATCGCCCATATCTGAACGTGGAACGGGTGTAGCCATCTACATTGAGTTTCTCAGATGCGGAAATGAGAAAATATTCCCATGTACAACCATGTCTCTTGTATCCATAGTTCTATTATTCGCAATACACAAGCCATCCGCTTGGATAGAGATTCCACAACCACCAATTATAATTCGAAAAGAAGTAGAATATAGGACAAGCACAATGATAGGTATGGAACAGTGGAGATTACTTTGGGGCTGAGGTAACACAGAATCAACCCATTTTACGAATTTTATTTGGTGGCGTGAGTGAGGTATGTGCCCTATTTACTTACCAAGACACGGCACCTTTACTATAGTTAAGTTTTCCATTCGACTCGTGATACTCATTGATATTTGTGCATCTAAAGTGTTCGAGTCCTGATAGTAATGGGATCATATGTTTAGCTACTGAAATTACTAGTTCAATGTATGGGAAAGAATCTAAAGCCATAAAAGTTTTACTGTTATAAGCTTATTATGACTATTCAAACTGCATTCGAAAACACGAAAATATTGATTAGGAATTTCTTGCAATAGTTTCAATTGCTTCTTTGAGATTAGCTTGTGACAATGGCACTTAGCAGGACCACTACGCTGATGAATTGCTCTACCAGTGCACCTCTATCTCATTTGATATTCTTCTGTTCGAACTCATTGCTTATATCATCTTGATATATTTGACTGAAACGTTTGGATTAGACTTTCAATTGACCTTACGCGTCATGGGTATTGCGCGATGGTAGTTGAGTTTAAAGATACAAAATGTAGAGAGAAGTACAAACTTGTTAAAAATCCTAAATATGAGACTACAGCGATGTGATGCGGCATTCCAAATATTACTACATGGGGTCTAGGAGTTGATGGTGTGCGTACTTGGCATCCACAAGGAGCAGAAAAATAACACCCCTGTAGCTCGACAACGGCGTCTGAGTTGTTGCAGACGAGGTAAGAACACGCAATAAAAGAATGCGTATGTTTAAGCTGTAAGTGGAATGGGGCCGACAGGATGTTCGGGTGTACCCTGGTGGTAATATCACCTCAACTAACTCGCCATGTGTAGAAAATATGCAGGTTCAAGTAATCCGAGTGCCAATGTATATGATTAGGAAGCTAGTATAACCTGCTTACAAAACCTATTCAAGGAGTACTACTTTTGAGCTACATTTGGCGGAAAAACTAATCTAAACCCCTGGATATAGATAACAAGGAAGTCCCCATATATTTTGGAGATCTTTTAGTACTGTTAAATCCTTGAAATTACCATCGTAAGTGTTAATGCCCATGCGATATACCCCAGTTGGCACGCCTTGGACCCCACGATAGGTGGCACCGTTGCATCGTCGATTTGTTTCAAGCACCAGACGGTAATGCTTGTCAAATGCAGATCGGAATAAAGTTCAATGTTGTACAGTGCTGATTCCCGCATATCATGGCAAAAAATGCTTAGGCTATTTACTCGTTTGCACTTCTCAATGTGTACAAGCAGTCTGACATGCGCCCGTCACAGCTCCACACTGTTTAAGCTGTATCTAGTAATTTACCGAAAGTAAGCAAAATATCTTCATTGCTTACCGTTTAGATTAGGCTTCCCGGTAGGCTACAATTGCCAATAACCTCGCCACCTTTAGTTCGTGTTGGCTTGAGCACCCAAGGCAAACTTGAGCCTCAGCCTTACAGAGTATGTCGTCTGAAGGAGCGGTGGAAGCCTAGGGAACCCCGGTCGGAAAACGCAAGGGTTAATCACCGAGCAAAAATACGCTAGCCTAAATCGGGTAACATATGCTAAAAATAGCAATATGTGCATACCGGCAAGCTGAAAGTCAGCATGAAAAAGAGCAGTGTGAGCGAATTTGTGGGTGGTTTGCTTTGAAGTTTGGTGTCTACCTGGATGCACATTACTTTTTGCATTATGACAGCTCTAGGGTGTAGAACCGTAGGATCAAACGAGAATATTCCATGGTTTTAATTGTCTGGATGTAGATTACTTATAGCTGGTCTAGGAAAAAGGGCTGTAATATAAAACTTGGTGCTCCGGTGGCCACGATCAATGCAAGGCTGGCACCGCGGCCTACTCGGCTTAGGCTAACAGCAGTCTCCACTCAGGGAGTTGTGGTTGGGAAATGCATCAGCTGCATGAACAGGCGCATCTCGTATTTAGTGAGCAAGTGTTTGCCTTGTACCGTTGTACGTGAAGGTGTGCGTGTGTGTGTGTCAAACGGTGGTGGTGACAAAGAAAGACGGTGACAAGAGTGGTGATGATGCAAACAGAAGTAGGTAGTTTTGGAAGCTGATAAGTGGTAGCTGTAGTCAAGCTAAAGTATGTAAAGGCACAGCACTGCCACGGGCGCTTTGATATCAATTATCAGCAAAGCAACTCTTTCCGGCGTCTTGCTGCACTTAGCCGTCTAGCTCACGCTACGAAGCTCCATTTGCTCAGCTCCCCTGCACGTGCGGGCTGAGCCTGAGGGACACGGTACGGTGTCCTATCGTACGGGCCAAAGTAGACCAATGCATGTTACTTGAAGCAAGAGAATCCGACGAAGCGCAAGCCATACATATGTACCTGGACAGGCATGCTGTTTCACTCGAATGGAAGCGCGTCTTGTTGATTTGATCGTCGTCGTTTATTCTTAGCTGAGGCCATCTATCATTGTCTCCGCCCCGCCATCGTACGCCTTCCTCCAGGCCTGCAGCGCAAGCTCATTGCGGTCACATCCTGCGATGCATTTATTCTCCTCCAAAAAGACGAATCGGTCGCATCAGTCTGTTGACGCAACCTCTGCGCAATCTTCGCCCAATCCATCAGGTGAGTGAATGGGTGAAAGATGCGACCCATAGTACGTGCGGCTGACAAGCAAGCGCTGGCAGTAAACATTGAGGGCGCGCAGCAATTCCCAGCCGGCGAAGGACAACAAGTTGTTGCACAGAACCAGCAACCACCTCACCCAGGGTCTCAAGGTGTATCTCAAGGCCAGTATCGCCCACAGCAGCCTCAGCATTATCCTCCTGCTAGAACCGGGAGCACCACCCACCGTTTGAGCACCCATCTCGACCAGAACTACCAGCAGCAACAGCAACAGCAGCAACAGCAACAACAACAGCAACAACAGCAACAACAACAGCAGCAACAGCAACAGCAACAGCAGCAACAACAACAGCAACAGCAACAGCAACAACCGCCACAGTTGTCACCAGGTCTGGACCAGAACCATCGCGTCTCCTACCAACAACCCGTCTCACCCCCAGCTCCCGTCCAGGAGCCCAAGAAGTCGCTGCGCAGTCGCCTCGCCGGTCTGACAGGCCACAACAAGGAAGACGACGGCTCCAAGCACTCAGGCAAGCTTAGTCCAGACAGGCGCCGTTCTGTCCGTAAGAGTGGCTCAGGGCTTGCAGAGCATCAACAGCAATCGCTTCAGCCTGCGCAACAGTGGCACTCGGGTTCCAGCCCGCGCCTACCATCGTCGGCCGAGCAGGACGAGCGCAATCTTGATCCCTTCCTCGAGCAAAACGATCGCAGCCAGCCCCAAGTACCGCCAAAGGACTACCCGCCGCACCCACAGCAGCAACAACAACAACAGCAACAGCCGCAGCAACAGCCGCAGCAACAGCCACAACAACAGCCGCAACAACAGCCGCAACAACAACAGCAACAGTTTGTCGCCAATCCCCAGCAGCAGCAATTCAATCGGCCCTTGCTCGCCAGGGTCAGCACAGAGGGGAGCTATCGGACTCTAGGCGGGGTATCACAATATAGCCCCGACCACCACCAACCACAACAACAACAACAAGCAAACCAACAGCAGTACCAGAGCTACCAGCCGCCTGTGCAGCCTCAAAAAAATTCAACGGAATACCAGGCATTCAATCCCCAAAACGTGCCAAGCCCACCTCAAGGGGACCAGGTGCACGCTCAAAGTCAGGGTCCAAACACACCCCACCAACCACAACCTGTCTACTACCAACCACCACAGGACCAGAGCCCACAACAGCCTCAACCTCAGCCTCACTCGCCACAGGATCAATCTCAGCAGAATATCCACTACCAGCAACAGCAATTTGCACCACCCCCTCAGTCTCAGCCGCACCCCAGCCAAGACTTTCAGCAGCAACAGCAGCAGCACCAGGCCGGACGTGTAGCCTCCCAACAGCCGCCTGAACTGCAGCATCCTCAAGCAGTCCGTCAGCAGCTTCCTCCCCAGATTGTTCAGGGGCAACCAATCGATACGCCGCAATTGCAGCAGCTTCGTCCTCCCTCTTCACAGCAACTTGCCCCTCCATCTCCATTGCAGCCCCAGCTTTACAAGACTTACGACTCGCAGCTAGGTCAACAGCTTCAATCGCAGCCGCAGACGCAGCTGCAACCGTCCGAACCGCCCTCGGCTAACACGACCCCGCCTCAACTTGGACAAGACAATATGCCGCCATCAGCTGGCCAGAGCGGTGGCCGGAACACGCTGAGAAAGGTCAACGATGTTGGCCAGCAGCCTGGAGCGCCGTCTCGAGAAGCCTCTCTTCTTCAACAGCCCACGGGTCAAGGTCAGCCTCACGGACAAATGCCTGTATCGCCGGGCCTCGCAACATTCGACGCTAACGTCGTACCAACAGCTTCGCAAGGACAGCCATACCGAGGCGAAAAGGGCCAACAACCACAGCCAGCACAACCGGGTGGAGAAATGGGACGAGCAACACCCCCACCACGACCTTCCATGAATGAGATGACAGACGAGGAGCTTGAGAAGATGATGAAAGAACACGAAGTGTTGCGTGAGTGATTTTCACATGTAAACCATTAGGAGTGGAACTGACCATGGTTAGGCGAAAAATATCAGAAAGTAAAGCGATACTTTTTCGAACAGCAAACTCAGGTACACCAACTGCAAAACACCCTCGCAAACCAGCGGCTATCATTGTCCCGGACGTCCTGGGACGACAGCGAATATGGTACGCGTTTCAATCGATTAGACGGCCTCATCGCGCAGCTGTCATTTTCTATTCGTAAAGACTGGAAGGCAATCCCGCAGTTCCTACACGCCGTAGTCAACAAAACAGCGGTGGAGACTGGCAAGCAAGAGATGACAGCTGTTGGCCGTGCATTCATCACAAACTGGCTCGTGGAGAATATATTCGAAAAATACTTCCATCCGGACCTTGAGCCAGGCTTTTCTACCCAACTGCAGACTATTGCGCTAAACATCCGCAAATTTGCACCTACATGTCATAGCCCTGAGGACGAAGACTCTCTCGCAGCCAAGATTATCAACTGGCGTCTAGCTACTTTAGAGGGCCTTGCGGATACGCTGAAGGCGCCCCAAGCTGCAAAACACCGACAGGAGCTGACGGATACACTCAACGAAAAGCTCATCGCATCGCTGCAAATGCACATGAACGATCCGGCGCCGCCAGATCTCAATGGCGGTGTGCCTATGATCATCGAATTGGCCATAAGTATTTCACAACATTTGCCACTGGAAAGTCGAGAAGTGCACATCGAGTACTTCCCACCCGGTCATAGCATTGTGCCTGAGTTTATGAAGCTCGAGTCTGGCATTCCGGCATTGACTGCCCCCATTTTGGAGCTTGAGGAAGCAGACCGCGCATCGTTACAAAGCGTAGCATCGAAGGATGTTGACAATGTCTCGATTATTGAGCAGGAACAACAAGCGGTGCCGCAGCAAAACCCTCAAGGGCTAAAAGAAGAGAAGAAGCGCGGCGGTGTGTTTGGTGGCTTGATGGGTGGGGGATCGAAAAAGCCGACGACAGCGCCAGCGTCTCTTAGCAAGCGCGAGTCTTCACTGGGCGCTGGTGGCAGTCAGTTGAGCCTCACGCAAAACCCACCTGGCAGCTCGAATGGGCCCAAGGAAGAGGCGCCGGTCGCTCGAGTCCGTCTGGCTGTGGGCTTTGCAGTGCAGATTCGCGGGAAGAGCATTTTGATGAAAGCACCGGTGTACAGCACTTGAGTGTTCTTGCGGTTACGAGTTGTGAATGACGAACCAAGGGCATTGGATTTGAGCGGATGATTTGAGCAAGCGATATACGGGGTCTCTTTGTTCACTTCTTAATACACTATTTGAGTAGAGGACGACGTTTTGATGTCTCGGAATGGTGTTAGCCCAATGGGATTTGTCATTGGCGTAATTGTTGTGCATACCGATACCCTCGCTGTTTCTACGGTTAGATAATGGAAGATGTTTGGATGAGTTTTGTGTCTCAGCAGCAGTACCGGTAGTGTACATGAGCTGTATAGATTGCTGTGCGGCCTGCGCGTGATGCTATTGGTTGAAACGTGCAACTCCGCATTGTTTACTTTCTACACTACCCTTCCAGCCCCGCAACAATTTGATGCAAGCGGATACAGAATGGATAACACAGATGTCTCGCCACAGTACAATTGTAAAAAAAAAAACAGAAAAGTAGAGTCTAGTCGGCTAACATTGCTAATAAACGGCAGCGACATCACTTGGGGTCACATCACCCACGGCATCACACATCGCTTGTCTCTCTGGCGCACGACTGCAGCTACGATGCCTGTCGACGTTTGAACTTGTCAGGAGTATAAAGTTACCAGCAGCCCATCGAAGTCGCAACGCCCGTGTGGTATGGTCACCACCGACTACTTCACACCACATATCCACGTCCAGCGTATCTACACCTCCGCGCCGAGCACCACCATCACAATCCAATCGCATCCTTGTCGCCGACGACGACACAACGCGCGTATATGATGTACGCGATGAGTCCTGGAATGCCGTCATCAACAATGGATCAGGGGGTACGGGCAAAAATGTACATGTCGAATTTGGCGCAAACGAAGATCAAGTGCTTGTGTGGAGCGACTTCGCAGCATGTCTGAAAGTCTGGTGTCTCAAAACAGGCCGACAAGTCGAGATCAGAGACCCAAAGTTCTCTGGTAAAGATGGCCGAGGCTGGGGCTATCGACCATCAGGGACATCAAAACACGGCAGAGGTCAAGTCCTGGCACTGCTTTGTCGCAGTGCAGGAATCGACGTTCTTCTTCTCCTTTCTGCACGTACATCTACCCTACTATCGCGTATAGAGCTTCCTACATCCGATGCTGCGAATCTAAAGTGGAGCCGTGACGGTCGCTGGCTTGCCATCTGGGATGCTGCTTCCACCGGCTACAATCTGCATATATACACCGCAGATGGGCACCTGTACAGAACCATCACCCGGGAACCTGCCGAGGAGGTTGGTACTTGGGGGATAGAAGGCATGGGCATTAAAAGTGTCGATTGGCTCCCTGGAAATGAGAAGTTAGCAGTAGGTGGTTGGGACCGAAGAGTGAGAATACTCTCAACACGGACCTTTGCACCCGTAGTGTTCTTGGACCATACAGCCACTATACACATACCCGACGCGCCTGTATATACAGAACACCTTGACGGCCAAGGAAACAGAAGCTACGTGCTTACACCCCAACCTGCCATTCCGCCAAAAGCCCCTGTGGAAAAGAACGAAACAGCGTTGATGAAACAGGGCATAAGTATCCTGAAATTCAATGCCGACGGCACGCTATGCGCAACAAGAGACGACAGTACTCCCAGCACAGTATGGATATGGGACTTACAAAGTCTCCGACCGCGCATAGTCTTAATACAATACTCGCCCATCAAAACCTTAGACTGGCACCCCCACGACCCAACCCGTCTCCTCATACACACAGCCCATGATTCCCCAACAGTCTACCTCTATACAACACAAAGCCTCTCCTCCTCATCCTCATCCTTGTCCTCACCCCAACACCACCCCCCGGACATCCTCGATCTATCCCCACACATCACCAAGCCCGTCACGCCCCTCATCCCCAAATGGTCCTCATCATGGCTCTCCACCGCGCCCGATAAAAAACCCGTTTTCCTCCAAGGCCACCAACAAGCGTACATCCTCGTCTGGCCCGCGGGCAAAGACCAGATTCTGCGCTTTGACAATGACGACGCGGAGCAATCTGATGATAGTTTGTATGATATTTTGACGGGAAGGACGCCGGTGCCGCGGATGAGGGATGGGGATGGGGATGCGGGGAGTGAGGGGGAAGATGAAGGGGATAGTTTGCGGGGTGGGGGATTGGATGATACGTTTAGGGGGAAGAGGAGGGATGGGGGGCTGAATGAGAGTGGGATGGATGAAATGTTTTGAGGGGGAAGAGGGTGGCGTTTTGTAGGAATTGATACTTGTGTGTGATAGATATCCTTCCTTCGTCATACCTTAGAGAAACATGCATTTAACTTTCTCGCATTGTACAATATATAATCCTTCATAAAACCATACCCCATTCCTTCCCCCCCCCCTAGCTAATCATACACTCCCCCTCTATCCCCTCCCCACCGCTCACAACCCCAAATGCCCCTCACCCTCCTTCTTCTTCCCCCCCGTCCCCTCCTCCTCAAACCCCCACCGCCCACTCTGATCCAGTCCCAACGGATTCCCCCCATCCTGCACCCTACCCCCAATCCTATCGTCCCCGCCATAACTATCTTTATTCTTCCCGCCCAACACCTCAGCCCGCTCGTCCTCGGTGCCCAGCAGAGGGCCCAGGACGCCGCGCGTGGAGCCGCCCACGGCGTTGCCGAGGGGGCCTGTGATGCCCTTTTCGAGCGGGTAGCCGAGGGGGCGGAGGGCGGTGTTGAGGACTTTGCCTGTGCGTTTGGAAGGGTTAGGGATGGGGAGGAGTTTGGAAGCCGAGGGAGGGGAAGGGGGGAAAGAACGGACCTGCTGGGTCGCCGATGGAGCTTAGAAGTCCTCCTGATCCTGAAGATTGGGGTTCTTCTTCTTGTTTGTTTTGGGTGCTGGGGATGTGTGTGGTTTCTTCTTGTTTGTCTGGCATGATTGCGATTTGCACTGAGTTGCTTGTGCTTTTCTTTAAAAAAATGTGGGTTTTGTTGAGTAGTAGATTTGGTTGAGTGAAGTAGTGTATACAATTATAGAAATGAATTTATGGAAGGGACGTTTAGATATATGTAGTTTGGTTGTATTCAAGTAAGAATGTGATATCAAGCTTCGGAGCATTGTGACGTCAGATGCGGGTGCACAACGGGTGATGACGATCGCTAGTTAGAGTGGGGTTAGTGGACGTTACGTGACGGCTTGGCTACTATAGCACAGGGGTGGTCATCACTTGAGGGAGGAGATTGGATTGAGAAATAGATTTGTGGTAATACAGTATGCTATGAGACCAGTTGTCAGGTAGGATTTCAAGGCCCCGATGCCATCGAGTCATAACCATCCGAGGCGCTACTCTTTCACCCCCACCCAGCTGCATGTGCTGGAGCAGCAAGGATGTAGATGACGAAAAGCAAAACCCTTAGACAGTGTTGTAATCGTGAAGCAAAGAAATAAACGCAATTAGGAAAATTTGAAATAGGGGAAGATGTTGAAACAATCGTGTTTGGTGGGAGTAGTTCCTAAGTCGTCGGCATATCAAGCCAACAACGGCGATCAGGAAGATTTTGGAGCATGGACGAGCAGGACATATTGCTTCTCCAAGGACCATATTCTAGACAAGTCGTCTAGGAGCTGAGTAGGTCCCTCACTCGAGTTCAGAGGGAAGATTAGGAACGCTGTTGGGGTTAATGGTCTCCGTTGTTTCATGAGAAAAGAAGCAAGCGTCAACTACTTTTCCGAACTTGTAGGCGATTTTCCTGATATGACCTCCACGAGAAAAGCCAAATGGTTTCAAGTACTCGTAAGTCGTGGTATCCTTCTCGCCGTTCTCGATATGAACAGTAAGCATGATCGTCTTGATGACTCTTGTCGGGCCGTATTTGAGATACTCGTACTCATTTCGGTATTCGTAACCTCCACGGGCATTATAGCCAGTATTGCACATCTCGAGAAGCTTGTCGAGAAGACACTTGGCAATCTTGTGGCAGACGTAGCCGGGATGAACGTATAGATCCATGTCAAAGGTATAGCGGTACATGCTGGATGGGCCGCAGTATTCATCAAGGGAGATGTAGCCGACGACACGGTCGCTGACATAGCCCTTGGGTCCTCGTGGTCTATTACCTCTAGCAATAGCTACCAAGAACGGTAAGCCGGCTTTGATAGTTGTATCGATGCGATTGCGAATATGTTCCTCTGTGCGAGCCTTGAACTCGTTTGCATGTATAGTATGTTCAACGTAGTAGTTGTAAATTGCCTAATCACAGTGAGCTAACGATGCCGAATTGCAGCAAGTTAGGAACTTACAGCAATACCCACAACATCAGCAGGCTGTACAGGACGAAGGTAAATATTTGAGGTAGGCCGAATGCGATTATCGTCCACCTGTGGTACTGGGTAGACTCTTTCAGGAACAACTCGGCTCTGTTTTGCGGTCTTCCTGAGAATTGCTTTTCTGCGCCTCTCTAGTATGCCTTCCACTCTCACAGCGGCGGATACTAGGAGATCAATACCGTTCAAGGTACTACCAGCATCTTCAGGGTCAACACGCGCGTCAGGCACTTTGAGTGCGTTGATGAAATGGCTGGTTTCATCTTCCATTCGCTCCCAGAATGGAGGATCAGCCTCGATGTCGATATCGCTAAGTGGAGCAGGGGCTCGTCCAGCGAACTGCCTCCAGAACTCTGCCGTAGACTCGTGTCCGACTCTTGGGGTAATCCAGTATCTAGGCACAACTTCTTTACAATTACTGTCCTCGGCGACGGTGGAGAGGAGAACGCTATGATCTATTTTAGTATAGCAGTCTTTGCTGTGACCATTCATCCACGCCTCAACACCTCGTCCAAAGTTCCGCGCAGTGTAGCCTTTGCGGTTAGCCCACTCTTCTGGAGGCGGCATCCAGTCACCGTTCCAGGCCATCAGCTTCTTGACATCATATTCAGGATCACCATTGCTGTTAGACTGGAAGGTTACACCTCCATCGTCACTGTTCTCGTCGCTAGGCAGAGGCTTCATATCCGAATATTTGGGCCAGACTCTTTTCTTTCGAGGTTCATTTGCACGTGGCCATCGTGGATTTGAGTATTTTGGCGCGTTGGGAGGGGCTACCGGGGTTGGCGTTGGGACGTCCCAGCCAACATATTCAGCATGCCTATCATTGTTGGACCCGTACGAGGATTTGGCTTGGACAGGACTCTTTTTGGCTTGCACCTCGCCTCTAACAGAGTTTTGCGTGGTAGTAGGCGGCGAGTGTGGAAGATTGGTGTCAGTGCTTCGCAATGTTAGATGTGGTCTGCTATGAGGCGATATGTTGAAAGTTAATTTGAGAGACGTACGGTGATGATTGAATTTTCCCAGAAAACTTTGCCTTGGACTTGCTTGAGTGTGTGGAAGATCCTGTAGCGGGACTGTGACCAGGACTTTCTTTCGTCACGGCGACTTCAGTGGTACGTTTGCGAAGATGGAGAGGCACGAATGGGCTTTTGGGGAGGCCTGCCATATCTTTGTCTTTCACTTTGCTCTTCGTCTTGCGCCTAGGTTGTTTGTGTGAATTTCTGTGAGGTTGTTGGAATGAGTTGGTGTGGGATGATTGATGTGTATTTAAAGGGTCCTAGTCAATTTTAGTGGTAATTTTACTTGTCTTCCCAATAGAAGCCTACAATAACAAATTCTGCCTCTTGCGCGGGCCCAGGGTCTGTTTGCAAACTAACAGACTTTTCTACCGCCTTGAGGTTTAGTCGCTCCTAGTGAACACTTTTACGTTTGTTTAGGTACTATTATCAGTTAGTAAGTTTCACATGAGAGTAATTGTTGGTAGTGAAAGTGAAGTACAGTGAGGTGAGGGTGAAACATATGATAATGATTAGGCAAAATACAATGATAATTGTTCACAGTGAGGTCTGGGCAACGTCATGTATTGAAAGTCTGGACTTACTGAAAAATCTACATCACGCTCCTTTTCTTGCATCGTATTCTTCAGACGACCTGGCTCCTCTGGAGCATGGGTTAGTGACTTTGGACCTAGCCGTATTGGCAGTCGGAAACGCTGTTCGGCGGTGGTCACAAATGGAGTGATACTCGAGGATGTATGATTTAATACACTGTGCTTATGAGTCAGACAGGAACAGAGTACATAGGTCAGTATGGAAGAGGCAAGCGCTACTACGATGGCCAGTTTACGTTTCAGGTAGGAGCGACTGGTCTATGACGTATTCCTTCAATTCTAGAAATAACATGACTTGCCTAGGTAGGCATATTTCATGTTTCAATTCATCATGGCCAGTCAACAATTTGACTCGGAAGCATCAAAAGGCACCCCGACCAAGAATTGGTGAAATTATATTTGAAACTGTTCTTGACAATAATGATAATTGCGGCGGGAGTATTCCAGTGCTGTACAGTTGAAGGGTGCTGTCGAATGACATGGTTGCAAGCATCGTGGCAAGTTTAGCCGAGCGAGCATTATTGTAACCAGAACTGTTTCACAGGCACCACAACACTACAACCCAGTATCAAACGAAGCAATATGCTTTCTATACTGCGAAAGGCACGTCTAAAGGACAAGGAGATGCGAATATTGATGCTGTAGGTGCTTTACATTCTTGTTAGGGTGGCTGCAAGCTGATTGTGTGAGGGGCCTGGACAATGCAGGAAAGACGACGATTGTGAAAAAGATCATGAATGAGGATGTCAATACAGTTAGCCCTACCCTCGGCTTCATCATCAAGACAATCGAATATGATGGGTATGAGAAACATAGGCAAGGTTCTGATGGCGATGCTGACACGATGAAGCTACAAGCTGAACATATGTACTGCACCTGCCTGCTCCCGTTTCGCTGGACGAAGAAGATGCTGACTGGACAGGGGATGTTGGCGGTCAGAAGACGTTGCGCACGTACTGGAAGAATTATTTTGAGAAGACGGACACGCTTATCTGGGTGGTGGATGCGACTGACCGCGAACGGATAGACGACTGCCGCCACGAGCTGGCAGGTTTGCTGCAGGAAGAGGTGTGTTGGGACAGGGCCAGACAACCACAACATTGGCTAACATGACAAGCGCCTTTCTGGGGCAAGCCTGCTTGTATTCAAGAACAAGAGCGATATTCCTGGAGCGATGAGTGAGGACGAGGTGCGCTCGGTATGTGACTATTGATTGACTCTGGTGGTAGGACGACTGGTTGGTTGTCAGGCCAATAGTGGGTTAAGTTAACGGATGCATGCAGGGCTTGCAGCTCGAGTCGATCCAGACGCACAAATGGAACATCATGGCATGCAGCGCGATGACGGGTATGCGCCTACAGGAAGGACTCGAATGGGTGGTACAGGACGCCAAAGCAAGACTGTTTCTGTACTGAAGTCTAAAGAGGGCCAAGGCACAAGTCACAAGTCACGACATGGGTGCAAGGGCAAATGCGGATCCCATCTAGGGTAGCGCGTGGGCTGGCGTCTCAGCAAATAATTGAGCAGTAGATAAACAAACACCAGTTGGAGTGGCAGCCGGATGCATGGCCTGCAGCAAGCACCATTGGGTCTAACCATTCTCTTTTGCTTACAATTCGTCCATTCCTCGTTCCTGCATCTCCCGTCTCCAGTGTCTGTCCAGTGTCCAGTCTCTCCATGATCAACGTCTCGTTTCAGGCGAGGTGAAACAGCCGAGAGTTAAGCAATTTGACGACGCCCGGACCGGGATTACCATTCACTACCGAGCATCTTCATTCCTTACCTGAGCCGCCCTCCCGCAGCACATAGCGGCCTGTGTTGAGCCATTCAACCTAGTCTTATTTCCTTTTCTCGTCGCCCTCCATGACAGACGAAATCGACCCGACCGAGTTTGTGCAGCGGATTCGACAGCTTGGCGAGCAGCGAGATCAGCAAGATGCTGAGCGAGTGAAGAAGCTTGAGGAAGATTTGATCCAAGGCCGCAGCGAAAGACTAGCGCGGAGAGCAGGTGCGTGATCCATCCTTGGGGGTGCAGCGTGCGACGTGCAACGTGCAACCTACCCCTCTGTTGACGTGCAGGGGAAGTTGGAAAGCTGATAGTAGATCTTTTTTACAAATAGAACGAGCCCGCTCCATCTCCCCCGACAAGCCCATCACACCGCAATCCATACGCTCTGCCGCGGGCACCCCACGAGATATCGAGGAAAAGGCTGCTAACACGCCCACTCCCGTCATGAGTCCCCCAGCCGAAGACACAGAACCCACTAAATCCGTGACGAGTGCAGCCGCATTGGGTCGCTCAGGCACCCTCTCATGGAAACAGAGGCCACAGTCGGGCAGCATGCGACGACCCCTCTCAATGGTTTCACGATCACCAGAAAGGCCAATGTCTACCTCGCCCACCAAAACACCAGAGCCATCATCGCCAGAACCAAACGTGTCACGAAGCTCAATAGCAGCATCTCTTGGCGCAAAGGATCCCTCATATTTTAAGCAGACACCCGACCGCGGTGTTGGCTCAGCAGCATATAGGCGAAGTCAAGACGAAGCTGCCTCGGCCACAGGCTCAGTCACTGAGTCTGGCAAGAAACAGCTGCCTGGCATGTCACGCGAGTCCACTGTCGAACCTGAAATCAGCAGCCCACCCCCAGAGAGCGTGCGCTCCAGCTCGCCAGGGTCGCGTGGTGGCTCAATGCGGGGAAGTGCAATGCTGGCTATTCGATCGCCACTTCCTATGCTCGACTCACAAAAGTTTGCCCCACCTTCCGAGCAGGGCGGCGCATTGGTGGATGGTGGGGAGAGTGAACGTGCAGCACGTGCCTTTGCCATGTCTCCAACCCAGGAGAGAATGTTGCCAGAGCGCGCACGTTCGTCTTCTCCCACCAAAGGCATGGGAGGCTTCGTCCAAAGTGCCATGCTGAAGCGCAGCGATAGTGTCTCCAAAAGATGGAGCACGCAAACACCGCCTGGTCTGACGAGGCAAGGCTCTACATTGAGCAATCGCGGCAGCGCCATGACTGGCTTTGGCACTCTGTCCAAAGCTGAGCGACCCAGCAGCCTGAGCAGGGACAATTCTATCGAGCCTTCTTCTCGCCCTACCTCCAGCCACAGCAATGCTACCATCACTAAACGCCCGGACGCAGACAGAACATCCAGAGACGAGTTTGTCAAACCCGCACTGCCTTACCATAGCCGGAGCAAATCTGTCGCCTCTTCCTTCAGCGAGAGGGAACAGCCACAGGACGAGACCTCACCTCCTAGCCCCTCCAAGCGATGGAGTCCGACCAAATCAAGCTGGCTAGAAAACGCTCTTAACAAGCCAAACTCACCCAAGCCCAAACAAGCGCCTCCAGCACAGCCTGCGTGGATGGCCGAAATCAATCGCATAAAGCAACAGCGTAGCAGTGTAGACCTTGGCAAAGATTCCTCTGCAGAACCCTTTGGCTCTGGTCGAACATCACCAATTAAGGACGTCCAACTGAAACCGGCGACACTGCGTAGAGTCGGCTCTCCAGTCAAGGATGTACCAGCCGACCCCGAGAAGGTCGAGCCGCCTGCAAGTCTTCGCAAGTTCGATACCCCAAAGAAGGACTTGTCTACGGAGCCTGAAAATACCGAGGAGCTAGCCAATTCGAAGCCTGTCTTGTCATCAAAGCCGCCGTTGAGTGAAGAGGAGGTGAAACCACCGGAAATTCCAGATCCAATCACGGAGCTTCCCAAAGAGACACCCATGGCCGCTCCTGCCAAACCAGTAGTCGTTGCACCTTTACCAATTTCTGCACGTTTCCCACCAGTGGCAAAGCCGAAGCCAGAAATTTCATCTACAAACGATTTTCGAGCTGGCCTCAAACCGCGACGACCAACTGGAGATTCCTCTAAACAAAACGAAGTGTCAGAGTTTCAAAATGTCTTTGGCAAATTGAAGAAGGCGGAGACGAAAAACTATGTGGCACCAGATACGCTGAAAAGCAACATACTGTCAGGCAAGAGCGCATTGACCGTTACAGGCGGTCCGAAGCCTACTGTGCGTCGTGATGAGTTCAGAGAGAGTCTAATCAAGAAGAAGAGTGCCATGCAATTGAGAGCGCAGGACACTGGTTCCGTCCTCAAAACAGCGGACAGTTCGGCACAACCACCTCCAACTCCAGAAGCTATCTCAAAAAGAGGCATTCTAGGTCGTGCCGACAATGCACCCAAACCTCCTTCGCCAGAAAAATCGAAAGCCACCACCCCAGAGGCTCTGGCTAGGAAGAAGAGTCTTCGCCATATGAAACCTGTCATTGATGATAAGCCAGTCCAGTCAGCCCCGTTGTTTGCATCCAAGGAACCGGGAAAGACCAGTAAACTGGCCGATCGCTTCAATCCAGGACTGGCCGGCATGCTTGCTCGTGGGCCACCTCCACTAACGACCAACAAGTCTACATCAAGTGCTGATGGGGCTGGGTCGCCTGTCAAGGCTGCACAAGATGAGGCAAAATCCGGACCAGCTCCAGACCTCCAACACATGACCAAAGGCCGTGCGCGAGGACCGAAGAGGAGAGCACCAGGTGCGAAACAAATCGGTGGTGAGCCCGAGAAAACCCAACCACAACAGGTGGCCTCTGATGAGACTACTGTTCCTTTGGTGAAGCCTAAGCATGTTCTTCCTAGCTCTGTGCCTACCAAAACTAACGGAACGCCAGAGGAGCTACCAGTGACGAAGACACCATCTAGGCAGTCCCTCGTCGGGAAGCCGGCAACACCCGCAAGGTCGTCCCGGATCGTGTCTGGTCAATTCGGTGGAGTAACCCCAGTACCCACAAACATGCCGGTGGCGTTGGAACTGGAAAAGACGCCTCAAGCTCAGGATGTCTCAAAGCTGTCGCCACGCCCTGAATCGATAGCACCACCGCGAATGTCTTCACCAAATATTCCCAAAAAGCCTACATCCTTGGACCCAGAGAGAAAGGCATCTGGAGCATATGCTACACCACAGAAATCCTCACTCCCACCACCAATTCAACCACCTAAACCAACATCTCCGGTACCATCACCAGCCTCTTTCCAGTCTCGATTTTCGCGGCCACTACCCACATCTCCTGCAAACACAACAAAGCCAACGGTAGAAACTCCAAAGCCAATGATGGCCTCCAAGGAGATTATAACTCCAAAAGCTGAAGTTTCGCCTACGAAAGATGAGCCGTCTCCTCCAGGGATGTCACCATTTGCATCAGTGAGGAGCGCTACCTCGCTGTGGGGCAGGCAGGCAGCATCTTCATCGCCTCTGGCAGCAAAGACCAAATCACAAATCAAGCTACCGACTAAAGCTGACGAAGAAGCCGCAATGCAGGATGCTGGGCTCGTCCGAACACCCAATCAACCCTCAACATCTCGACCAACGTCCACAGAGGCCTCTGTGCCCAAACCTTTATCGCCTGTAGTTCAGAAGTCCTTTCCTCCGAAACCCAAGCCTACAGGTCTTGGATTTAGCCTGAGCAGTCTGAGTGGCTACCTCCCTGCCAGATCAAGAGAGTCGAGTCCACAGCCGCCGACAAACAACCTCCCAGCCTCACCTCCAATGAGTGGAGGTAGGCCTCAGTCTGAGCCTTTCAAATCCTCACCGATGCCAGTGAAATATGATGGGTTGTTTGCCGATTTCTTCGACGAGGCTCCAACAACGCAAGGTGGCTTGCCCTCCACTATCGACACCTTGCACATACTCAAGAACCCGCCACTAGATTTTGGACCGGCTGGCAAGATCCGCACATTGCGTAAGCAAATCCAGGAGGTGACGGGCGATGGCAAGGTTTCTATGCTTTCTGTGCAAGAAGAGCATATCCTCTTCCAGGAGTCAATGTACCTCTGCACCCATATTTTCGGCGACTCGAAAGGTGCGAAGCACACAGACGTGTATCTTTGGGCAGGTACTGGTGTTGCAGATCCAACAATCGAGGATGCGCAGCTCTTTGCTAAGAACTATGCCAAACAGAACCAAGCACGTCTGATGACTATTCGGCAAGGACAAGAGCCACCCAATTTCTTCGAGGCGCTCGGTGGCATCGTCATCACACGTCGCGGCGTAAAGCCAGCTTCGCAGGAGTTTATGCTTTGCGGTCGCCGCCACCTTGGTCACCTCGCGTTTGACGAAGTCGAGTTCTCTCTCAAGAGCTTCTGTTCAGCTTTCTCTTATCTCATCTCTACATCTTCTGGAAAGGTGCATCTATGGAAAGGCCGTGGCTGCTCTGCTGAAGAGCTATCTGGTGCCAGGTTGATGGGCATGGACCTCACGCCTACAGGCGACTTTACCGAAGTCGAGGAAGGTTCTGAACCACAATCTTTCATCGACATATTCCCACCCCCCGCAGTGCCGGGTAAAGGTCCTGCTATCCTTCGCTCGGCAGATTACTGGCGATACAAGGCCACCTCGGACAAATACCGCGTGCGTCTCTACAAGATCGAGCAACATCACGGGCAAACAGGATGGGGACAGGCACTCCAGGTGAGCAGCTCTTTCTTCGCGCCGCTGCTGCGCCGTCCCAGCTACGGACTACCCGCTGAACCAAGGCCACAGACACCAGTTACACCCACGGGCTCAATGACAACAAGTGTGAAGGAAATCATGCCGTTTTGCCAACGGGACTTAGAGCCCGAAAGCATCTATGTGCTAGATGCTTTCTTCGACATGTACATGTAAGCATTCCTCACCGTCCCAGGCTGTAAACTCATCATCTAACCTCCGCCCAGCATCATCGGCGCGCTATCTCGCACCCAACACCAAGCCTTCGCAACAGCCCTCCTTTTCGCTCAGGCATACAGCATGGACTCTGTTCCCGAAGAAGATCGCCCCTTCATTCCCGTCACAACCGTCGTCATGGAAGGTGTGCCGCGCGACATGAAAGCCGCCTTCCGACACTGGGACGACGGCCTTATTCCTGCCGCAGGACTCATGCGAGGCAAACTCGGCCGAGGAAAGAGTCTAAGGATTGTAAAGTTGAACGAAGCTCTTGAAGCGACACGCCGATGAGAAAATTAAATGAGTTTCTTTTCAAAGCCGTTTTGAGCATATCACGCAGGGGGGTTGTTTCTTGGGTTACCTGCTCGCAATTAACGAATTGCGCTTGGCGCCATTTCTTGGGGGTGGTTTTTTTTCTATATTCTCCTTATCCTCTCTTGTCGTCGTACCATTGCGTGGACGGTGGGCTGATTGACGTCATGATGGATTGGCATAGGCGTGTTCTGTACTGCATTTGGGGTTTCCCGTGCATGGCTGGGGGGGGGTTCAGGATTATCTAGGCAGACCAATGTACCTGCATCGAAACTTCTTCTTTGCTTCTAATCATTTCACATGCTTGCAGGTGATTTTTCTTATCACGGCTCATCATATTATCGAAGGTGCAAGGGTGGTCTGCATAAAGTGTTGTGCCAAATAAATTTAGTCGTACGCCTCTCTAAAACACCAATGCCGACATGCTCGATTCAAAGCCCTAACCCCTTTCCTCAACACTAGTTTTCCGCCTATCGTGATCCCAGTTTGCATGAAAATGCGCTGTGATTGCGCCACTTTTAAGTAGCTTGCTTAAACCCTGTACACAAACTAGCAAGTACGGCCTGTCGCTTGGTTGTTGCTGGGGTGGTCTACGCCAGCTAATCATCCACGTGATATCTAGTGCTCTTCATCGATCGAAAAAGCGGGGAGAGCATTCTTTCTAACCCTGATGCCTGACTTATACAATACAGAATATTACTGCTGTCAAAAGAATTGGCGGTGAAGTGCTGAACTCCTGTTTCTTTGACTATTGTATTTGAAACGAACTTCAATGCCACAAAGAAAATTTCAACAACTGTTTCTCTTTCAAGATTTCAATGCATCGTAACTCCGACGATTCTCGGTTACCGGAAAGCAGAGCTGAAGAGTGTGTTAGAAGTGCGGTTGAGGCGGTCCGTGTGCAATTTACACATTAATATATATTCCCTGCTGTATCGCAAACCACGAGGACAAGCGTGAGCCAACCAGGTTTCTTCGACCTACATTCGACGCGGAGCTGCGGTGGCGCATTTGACCCCGTGGGGAAAGCCTAAAGGCTGCAACTTGGGCATAGGGCTGTGACGGGGAAAATGTGCGTGTGTCATAGGAAATACCAATCAACACGCTCATCCACAGCGTTGTTTTGAGGCAGTTTTGCTTAGGCAGATATATATACATACATAGACAAAGGGTATCACTAGGAAATGTACCATATCACTTTCCACAACAATACCCATACAAACATCCTTACATCTCAATACATGAGTTCCCCAATATTCATCTCCCCATCGTTCGTTGTCGCCGCATGCTGGAAAAACCAAATAACGCTCGAAAATAGGTACCCACCAATGGTCGCGCATCTCGGCACATGGGCTGTCGAGGAAAAAAAATTGGGTGTTTTATCCGAGGATAAGCTTTCTGGACTGCCGCACCACGACAATCTATACATATTGATATTACTCTATGCTAGGGAACAAACTATTCGCTTTCGACCAATCGGGGCAAACCCATTGTGTCACCAGACGGCAAATATGTACTGCGCGTGGCGACAGGAACGCGAATGTGCTTGAACGACTCAGGAACCGGGTTGGAGAGGTGAAAATAGATGAAGATTTTGATTGCTTGGACGCAGCGAGATCTCGGTTTGGAGATGTGTGGGTCGGGGCCGAGGGAGGAAGTTGTTCGCCGTGCCGTTTGGAGGTCGTGGAGCGTGGTAAGAAGTAAGTATATAGCTACCAGGTGAAACCTGGGATTTAGGTATCTTACCATTTGAATATATTCCACCGGGTCGAGCTTATTATCACCTGGCTCTATATTTGCTCTGCAATATCATTCTTTTTTATTCGGACGGTTTCTGATACGAATCAACGTTCATCATGAAGTCTTTTGCTCTCCTTGCCGTCCCGGCGCTCGTTGCAGCTCACGGTCACGTCGAAAAGGTTATTGCTGATGGTGTTACCTATCAGGGTTGGAATGCTGCTTTCAAGTATCAAGTAAGTTCACCTTGAATTCTTGTAATCTTGAAGCCATACCTTTGTCACTGCACGCCAAGCACCAATAAAAGCTGCAGATCCTTGAAGATATCATTCTTTGTTCCATGTACCAGAGCTGACTTCAATGCAGAACCCCATCCCAGCCACTGTTGGATGGTCCGCAGACAACCTAGACAACGGTTTTGTCTCGCCTGACAGCTTCGGAAAGTCCGACATCGCGTGCCACAAGCAAGGAAAGAGTAACGGTGCCTCGGTTCCAGTCAAGCCTGGATCCAAGATTAAGTTGCAATGGGTACGTTGATCACCACTCACTCATAGCCCTTTTTCGAAACATATCACTGACTTCATGGGGTTTGTAGGACACCTGGCCACTCAGCCATGTCGGACCAGTTCAGGAGTATCTTGCGCCTGTATCAGGCGGCTTCAGCTCCGCCAACCCCGCCTCTCTCATGTGGACAAAGGTCGCATCTAGTGCCTGGAAATCCGGAAACGACCCAGGCAAATGGGTGACCGATGATCTCATCAAGAACAACTTTTCCTGGGACTTCACCGTCCCCAACATCGCCCCTGGCAACTACGTGCTACGCCACGAGATTATTGGTCTGCATGCTGCGGGTCAGGCCAACGGTGCTCAGGCGTACCCTCAGTGCATCAACCTTGTTGTGTCTGGTAGTGGATCGAACAAGTTGAGCGGTGGTGTGCCTGCTACGAGCTTCTACAAGGCCACTGACCCCGGTATTTTGTTCAACTTGTACACTAAGTTCACCTCGTACACGATCCCAGGACCAGCGCTGGTTAAGTTCGCGAAGAGGGAGGAGCGCGAGCATGCGAGGGACTTTGTCTAGATAGCTTCGAAGAGAATTGTTTTGTTTGGAAGCATAGCATTGGATCTGTTGCATTATGGAGAGTTTGTTGTAAGCTAGAGAAATTGAATATTCGTTATTGAATATGTTCAGGTATCGTTTTAATCAATGGTTGATGTCGTGTTTGATGCTTCATGACTCTGCTGCGACTCTTTTACGGTTAGTCATGAGCTCACAGCCTTCATTCACATGCCAAATATCCAAAAGATACCGAACAGCGGCACGGTACAGCTGCGCTTGGAACCAACTTCATAAACACTGGCGTTAGGGCTAGAGTATTGTAACTCTTCATAACTAAAGTTCAACATAGCGTACCCTATATTGTATAGATACTGTGTTAGCAACGGAGAAGCGATGTTCCCACCGTTTTTTCCAATGTAGAGACTGGCGTGACTAGGTACCTTGAACGCGTCATCCTCTTAGTAAGACCATGATCCTTATCCAAACCCTTTGCTTTCGGTACGATCTGCGTCCAATTATCTAGGATGTACCCAAAATTATAAAATTCAGGAGAATCCAACAGACTCTGATTTTCGAACGAGCTTTTAGAACCTTGAGGGTTGGAACAAGTCCCAACCGTGAGTGCCTTGCTCAGCCCCGCCGGGTCTTCCGGGCGTATCGACAGGAGCCGCGTACAAAAACGGCGATTTTATCATTACGCGTTCCTGTACTTGAGATAGGTAATGTTTGCATACTAAAAAAAGCTTGACTCTTAGGACGCGCATGACAAGCCTAGAGTTGACCAATTGAGTGTTGAGTTTGCAGAAGTCGGCTTACCACTAATCGGGATTAGGGTATTTCGATACGTTTGCTGACTGGATTGGGTGGTGTGCGTTGGAAAAGATGTGGGGACCTACTGAGGTTATAAGTTTGAATTAAAGACACATTTTTACTTGGTGCCGTACGTGGAATTTGGCTACCACGTGTTCCCCTCTCTCGATAGTGTTTTGGTCCGTTGTCTTGCCTAGTGCACTGCCGCATGAGACCTCTCCTTGCACGATCCGCGAACTCCCGCTGACGCCAAGTTTAAGTCTGACCGGTCAAGGCTATTTCGCAGCTCACAGATATATCAAGCGCAAAGCCCACTCGATATCGACGTGCATCATTTTCACCTCGTCGTCGCACAGCGTTACCCTACCACACATCACAATGGTCCTTCTACCGAGAGATAACCAAGGTTATTCAATAAGTCCTGCCCTTATCATATTCCTCGTCATACTTGGTTCTGGCTTTCTAGTCTGCTGTGGATTCGCGATTTTTCGTTTCTATGGCGCGGACGAGAATCAAGGCGATAAAACGTCACCAGAACAAGAAGCCTATATGAGGAAAGTCCGTGAGCGGACCTTGAAAAGTCTTTCGAAAATTAGTATGCAGAGCCAACGCATATACCCAAAAAGAAACTTGAACCACACCCCCTTGAGTCATAGGTGAGTTGAGTGTACGCCTGTAGTTAGCGATGCTCGAGCTTGGATTTAACGAGATTCTGCAGTGAGAATAGTAATACGACATATGGGTGAAATGCAGCTCGCACACCCACGACGTTACCAGTTTGACGACGAAGTTCAGGCCGAATACTCCGAATAGAGAAGTGTTTGAAACGCACGCGGGGATGAGAAACTAGGTGTGGCGAAGATATAATCCTGGGAGAAGTAACAGCTGTTGAGATGACTATTCGATGGAACCAAGTGCTGGGAGTCGTTAGTTGTAGTCCACAGATCGAGATTCAACTTACGACGAAATGAAGAACATCGTTGGCTTAAGCAGTCTATGAGGGGACATGCGTAGTTCGAAGACCCTCCAGATCAACCCAAGAACACTAGCAGGCCATGCGATCCAATGCCAGTTCTCTTCACCTATCACAAGCGCTGAAGTTGTGACGATGTTAGTAGCAAATCCGCCCAGCCAGGGATTGGTCGTTGCTTTGCTAGGTAAAATCGCATAATGTGCTAGTAAGACCCAGCATTCCATACGACGCTGCTCAATTAACGAAAGAAATTCTAAGTTCAATTGCACTGGCCAGTTCAATGCTGCAGTCCAATCAAAAGTCTTTTGATTCGGAATGTCACCCGGAATTGGGCAATTGGCAAGTCGTGAGATAAGAGCAAAGTCTTCCCGTAAAATCTTATGCGCGCTTCGAAATGTATCGAACGAGTACTCGTATGACTTTCCTGGTTGAGACCACATAACTTCTAGATGTCTCAACTTTTGATCAACCTCGAGTTCTTCAGCTGTGACAGGTACTGGTAATGGCCACCAATCACGCTCAAGAACTGGCTTTAACTTTCCAGCCCGAAGATGATGGTAGCATGGAACTAAGATAACAAGTACTCCGCGTATGGCGCGAAAGATTCTGCTGATGGACTGTACTAGAGTAGATAAATGCTCTTCGTATTGGTCACTCGAAAGTCTAGCTTTTCTGAGAGGCTCCAGTGTAGTTTTACATTCGGTACCAGCAGTAGAAAGAACAAAAGTCGTGATCATCGTGGAAAATGCGAACAGAGGCTCAGCATTGCTAAGCTTAACCTCTTTGATTTCCAAACGATATTGAGCCATTCCGATGTTCATCTGCGTCGCGGCAAGATCTTGATAATCATCCTTCGCTGGTGCGGCAGGAGCAAGTATGGACAGGTGCAGGCATCCAACGGCTAAAATTCCATGCAAAACATAACGCTCTTGTGTTGCGAGGTCTGGTAGAATCTCGCACCACGCTAAGCGCGATGATTCACCGGGGGATAGAGTAGAGATAGTTGTGCTGGCGAAATGGCTTAATACAGCTTTCATCTTTGGACGTTCCACCAGTGGGAAATCTCGAAACAGCGCGTCCTGGGACAATCCTTTTGAGAATACGTTGGTGCCTTCTATTTGCTTCGTGGGAAATACATGAATCGTTGGTGATACTCCTTTTCGTGAGGATTCATCTGAGTTTAAGGCTCGGCTATGGGGAACCGGGTCGAATGTTCGAAAGCTGCACTGTGTACCACGCTTTTGGCAATTACTACAGTCTGGCCGATTTTCATCACACTAACTAATTTAGTTGGTGCTGGAAAAGAAACTATTGCTGTACCGTGGTATGTGTATACAGTGTAGAAGCCTTGGAGTTGGTGACGGAATGAACATCCAATGCGTACCTTGATATGCCTGCGTTTACAATCTGCACACCCCATTCTCGACTTAGGGTGAGCTCGCCGAGCTGAAGATGTAGCAAAACTGGCAGACATCGCTTCTTCTTGAAGGTATGACGAATACCTCCAGCTATAAGGTTGTCTTCCCGTGGTGATGAGATGAAAGCGGCGCCGACCGGAGGTTTTAGGGCCGATACTAACCCACCTTTAGCCTAGCGCTATTCTTTGGAGATTAGATCACCTCCCATGCTGTTACTTAGTTTCTATGATCTCAACATTACAGAAGACGAATCGCTTACTTTGATGCTCTTACTCTATACAACGAAATATATTAAGCCCCCCTCCATAGAGATACACTTTAGAAGTCTTGGAGCGCATCACAATGGACTAAATAGATCCGGGTATTTTGATGCACCGAGTGGTCACGATCGATGCGGTAAGGTGCGATGCAGCCACCCCGCAAGCTTGGATCTGAGCTTGGCTGTGGTTACAATCTCCGGTGTGCCAATATGCACCGGATTTCGACCACCGACATCTGACCGTTGTACCTAACCAGGTGATATAAACACCTTCTTGTTTTGATACTGGCTTCCCTGTCAAGCACTACCACCTGACAGCTTCATTCCGCCCAAGCACGATGACGTCTGACATCACAAGCTTCATACCAAGCTTGATGGTTCTACCCATGGTTGCATTTGCATCCACCCATCGGCAGGTGTTCATGGGATCAACAGCGGGGTATGGCAACTTGCAAGGTATGGACATTTAAAGAGAAGGGCCGGGGGGGGGGGGGGGGGGGGGGGGGGGGGGATGCACGTACGGGAGAAGATCCATACGTGCACCCCCTTATTGAATACCCGACGAGTCGCCGGGTGGAAGAATTCCTATATAATATGAGTATATCCTCGGGTGACTTGGGTTGTGTTTGACAGGCCTCTCTGTTCACCTCCGCCTCCTCCTACACCTATCTCAGCCTCAAGATGTGGAACACTGCCCTTGTAATAACCAGCTTACCAATATTGGTAGCAGCACAATGTCCCGAATATATCAACTATGCAAAAGACGTCCATGGCCCTTTAAGTTCTGGCAAATATAAGCTCGCCTATCAACGACCATCCGTGGAATGCCGGACCTTTAAATCCCAAGGACTTGAGGACACATTATCACGTATGGAATCGGTCATCAAAGATCCTGATCTATACCGCTTGTTTCAAAATGCCTATCCAAATACTCTCGATACTGCGATCAAATGGAAGGGGTACTCTGCAGACAATTCGGCAGAGGAGTTGACTTTTATCATCACTGGTGATATAGATGCTATGTGGTTGCGCGACTCTTCAAACCAGATGCAGAGCTATCTACCACTTTTAAACGCAAGCAATGAAGCAAATTCGATTGCAAGCTTGTATCGGGGAGTCATTAATCTACAGGCACGCTATCTACTCACTTCACCTTACTGTAACTCCTTCCAAGCACCAGTAGAGAGTGGTATCAAGGCGGCACCGAATGGCGCAGCTAACCAGGACACCGTGTTTCCTGCATACTCCAACAATTCAGTCTTTGAGTGCAAATATGAGCTCGACTCGCTAGCTGCCTTCTTGCAGATATCGGCCGATTACTACAATGCAACAGGCGACTTCGAGTTTTTCAGAAAATTTAAATGGATCCAGGCTGTGGAAGCTGTACTCAAGGTAGCTCAGGATATGGCTTTAGCTACATATGGAAATGACGGGGCAGTGTTGCAAAGTCCGTACACCTTCACTCGCTCTACAACGCGTGCAACAGAGACTTTCGCCAACGACGGCATTGGGAATCCGGTTGCGAATGGCACTGGTCTGATCAGAAGCGGATTTCGACCTAGTGACGACTCAACCATCTTTCAATTCTACATTCCCAGCAATATGATGTTCAGTGCTTACCTTGCATCAACGGCAAAAATAATGGGCCAGCTCAATACTGGCAACTCAGCATCATTAGCTCAACGGATGTTGACTCTCTCAAGCTCGCTTCGTGACGCGATCGAGACGCATGGGACCGTGAACCATCCCAAATACGGCAAGATATATGCCTTTGAGGTAGACGGCTTTGGCTCTTCAAACATCATGGACGATGCCAACATCCCATCGCTCCTTTCTGCACCCTTCTTAGGATACCGCATCAGCCCAGAGACGTATGCGAATACACGATCACTTGTGCTTAGTGCATCTAATTCGTACTTCATGCGCGGTCCAGTGATCAATGCGATAGGTGGGCCTCACCAAGGCCCAGGTATGGCATGGCCAATGGCGTCTATTATGCGAATTCTAACTAGTGACAACGATGCGGAGATTGTCAATGAGTTGCGACAGATTGTTAGTAGCACAGATGGGCTTGGTTTGATCCACGAGAGCATCAATAGCTTCAACGCTAGTAAATGGACGAGGCAGTGGTTCTCGTGGGCGAATGGGTTGTTTGGACAAATGATCCTGGACTTGCAGGCCAGAAAGCCAGGCATTCTGGCAACGAGCTTCCAGTGAGATGGTTAGAGAAAGTGATGGTAGTGGCATGATCCACTAGTTGTCTGGCCACATGTTGTGGTGTTCGTTTTAGCTTTGTTGAACGTAATACATTGGAGCGTTGTCATGGAAAACAGCCAGTTGTTGGTGACGAACCGTACCACAGACTCGGTAGCTACTACCTGTCATTACTGCAGTCACTATCACTGCAGTCGGAGAAACAGGCTTGCCGAGAACTATTACACGCGCTGTCTTGAAACAAGATTTGGCTGTTCTCCTAGTGAAACTGTTGCTGATCGACACTGTAGCGTCATGGCTGCATCACTAGAAATAATCTATTCATGGCTGCGCAGTGCGCTTTGTGGTAGCGGGTGGTGGACAACAGCTCCCAAGATATGCAAGCTGTGCCACAGTCGGCGCTTCGAGGCCGTTGCTTTAGCAATCAGATCAGCTGTGGACGTGGGCTGAGCGCAGTGAGATCAGAAATTAAAAGGACGGCTGGTTTCAGCGCGCACAAAACACCGGCGAACAAGTATTGTGATATGTGGCCGCGATACTGAGGACAGAACGGACGTTAGAATTGTTCTTTCCTATTGTAGACTCAATGCCTAAGGAACAAAAGCAACAATGACGAGGCAGTGTCAGGCATTTCGTCAGGCATTTACTGCAGTACCTTTCGAAATGTATCATGCACCAAGGGGGGCTTAATGCCACGCTGGTCAGGGCGTGCCTCGTGGATATGACTAGGGTTGTGAGTGGGCCGTGGCAGACGGAGCCGGTCACAAGCGAGCCTGTGGTTGATCAATGATGCTATTAGAGGTAACCGCGCGGTCCTCCCAATGGCGGAAGCTGATGTGAGATGAGATGGATCTGCTCAGCCGAGTGATCCTTGCTCCTAGTTTACCAGTACTTGGGAAGTTGGGACACTTTCCATCGCCCACAGTTCTCACGAGCTGAAGAGGTTGGTCATGGTCCCCGTCCTTACCAGTCACTGTCACTGCCCTGAATAGAACCTAGCCCCCACTTGGCTGTAATCATTTCTACCAAACATTCTGACGGCTCAGGAGATGAAGGAACGGGTACGGCTCCTCACCAACCAACTTCTGCGACCAACGGGGAGCCATCGCCACCTAAGGTCAATAATGCGCACCCACTTTGGCGTGTTTGAGATGCACGGCTTCCACGGCTTCCAATCGATTGCAAGAAGCTTCGCTCATGGCCATCCCCTTCCGTCCTGAGTAATGAAGGCGCCATAGTGGCTGCTGCTCGGTGCCTTAGCTTCCTTCCAGCCATGACCAGATAACATTTCCAACCTCCAGCCCAGATTCTCTTTGTCTTTTTCTTCTACTTCATGCACAGTTACACGGCATTTGGTGCTTTTGGATTCCTTCTCATACCGTGTTTCACTTACTCCACATATCAGTGATTTGGACTTGTCATTAAGCGCTCAGGCTGTACCGTCCTCAGCCCCAAGCGAACATCACCAACGGGCGCCAATTGAACCAATCTTGCACAACCACAACAAGTCTTCCAACCCTACAAACAACCTGCATGAAACGGCGTCCTTCTGTTTCCTCTAAATTTTCTCCGAATCGGCCTGCTCCTTGGACCTGCATCAGACCCTGTCTACCTCGCCATAAGCATACATCAGCAAGACTAGGTGTAGTTTCAGCATTCACCCAAACGCCTGCTTGGTCCACCAATTACGAACCTGTATATTTCGATTAGTTAGACGTTTCAGAAACTAGACCAATAGGAGCACGCAGCTAACACACCATCTGGCATGGATATCTATTTTTGACACACCCAAGTCTATGCACACATCTGAGCTGCCCAGAGCCTAGACGCGCACGCGCTTCAAATTGACACTCTTTGCTGTTATCAGCTTAGTAGATTCAAAGTCGTGGCCATGGACAACACTACACTCCATACATTTTTGTTGTATGTCTACCCTTTACTGCCCGCATTTCAAGGCTGTCACTAACTTCGACACAAAGTCAATGCCCAGCTGCACTGCGCACAGTAGTCTTGCTCGGATCTTGGGATAACTTCGCAAGCCCATATTACCTTGAGCTCGACGCACGACGGGGGCGTAATTACTGGCGAGGCTGCTTCACCTTCTCAAACATCATTTGTGACGGAGACTTGGCTGAACTGAGTCCGAAACGAAACGGACTTTTAAAAATGGGAGGCACATACTGGTACTATGTATGTCAGCTTATCCAACAATTTACCGACAATACTGACCTACCACAGTACAAGGTTGACGGCGATGATGAGATCCACAACCCTGCCGAACCATCGACCACTTTCTGCCCACTATTACCAGGACAACGCCTTAATGTTTTGGAACTACCCAGCGAGGCGCCTAGCCGTAGTCATTCTGAGTCGCCTGACAACTTTACTCGCAATCCAAGTGATCGATATCTAAACCCTGTGCCGCCTGTGCCTCTAAAACCATTGTCATCGCCACATTCAGGTGCCTCCAGCCCAAACCTAAATGTAAATTCCATGCCACTGCCATCAATGTGGACACCGAAATCCGCCACTTACCCTCCACCAAACGCCTTTCTGTCACCAAATGTAGTGCGGCATGCACGAAGTGCATCAGCATCGCCTCGTATGCCCTCAACGCCACTGTTTGCGGACTTTAGAAGCTTGAAGGAGAAACTAGCGTCAAAAAGATCAGCATCTAGAACACGCAGCTCATCCAAGCCTCAAGAACTGGAGATAGGGTCACCTGTACTGATCAGTACTACAGTTGAGGATCTCAACTTAGTTCCTTTGGCTTCACATCGAGCTGCTCTCACATCTGCACCACGCGAGACTACAAATGTTGCTTCAGTGGTCCGTTCGATACCAACAATCAGGAAGGAGTTCTCGCCACTCGGGTCTCATCCAGTTGATCCTCTTCGCGATCCTGTCTTCACTCACACAAAGCCATTAACAGAGAGAAAGACGTCTCTCAAGCGGCGCCGATCGCATGTTCCTTCAACGATTGTGACGAGTGAGACACAGTTGATGCAGGGTCGCATGCGTGCTAATTCTGCGGATACACGAAGAACACGACACTATCTCTTCTCTAATGACCCTTGGCTATCTTCTCCAAAATTTCAGAAACCATTGGAGCTAGACGCTCAAAATGTTGTCAAAGATGTCTCTATTACACCAGAACTCCAACAGCCTTCAAGTTTGCTTACGCCTCCATCTGAGGCTCAGAGGCCAACCTCTAGCCACGGAGGCAGCCCAGGCCTCCAACAATTACCATTAGACAAGGACCTTCCAGCGCTACCGCGTTACTTGACGCCTGCACCGCTGTTTGCGTGTAACAACTCATCACCAGGCGAGTCGTTCACTGAAGAAATCTTACAGAACGAAGAGTCAGATGATGACGACGACGACGGTCAAGTGCTGAGTGATCTCATTATGGAATATGAAGACATCCCCAAAAGCCATTTTTCCAGATGGAGCGGTGAAATAATGGCATATACCTGTTCAACGCCTGATGAGGATGTGGTCCATTCCCCCACATTCAGTTCTTTGACTAGCATCTGCAGCGATTCGTTCGCGGAACCCGAATTTGACTCGAAGCGTGGATCAACCATGACTGAGACCAGCATTACAACCCAGGAAGAATACGAATCAAATATCGATTTTCTTTCAGCATCGCCGCCTCAATTAGATGACCTTCGCATCTCAACATTTGGCTCCGATCTATTCAACCTCGACATTCAGCATGCTGACTCAGCCCCTCGGAGACAAGCTGCGTGCTTTGGCCTAGGCTTCCATTACAGCCTGCCTGAGGATGAGACCATATCCAAGACCACTATCACGCAAGCAACACTACACGCCGAACCTAACGTACAGAGAGAGAGCTCTATCGGTCAGCTTACCAGGCTGATGGACGACTTTGGCTACCTCGGCGAGTCTGTTCTTTAAATAGAGCACACTCTTCGCTTTTCGCTTTTCCACCAGCATTTACATCCGCGATACCACTATACCAAAAGTCGATAAATTTCCCAATCGACTTACGCGATACATTTTCGTCTTTGATTTAAAGACCTGCATGTATAACCTTTGCGCATTTTACTTCACATATTTGCATTTTCAGATACCAGTCATAAATCATTTAGCGGGCTACAGGGTTTTTCTTTTCTCATTTTGCGCTCCAGGTTCAACGCGGTATAGAATGTATTAAGAGGAGTCACAGCTTCTCTGTACGAGGTTAAATAATGAATTTACGGGAGCATAAGACTCCCGTCAGCTATACGCACAGTACTCAGATACTGGCGATAGATTTAGATCGTAATGAACTATATGAATCTACAAACACTAAAGAGTTTTTATGTGATGTGATGTTGTCGTGAATAGGTGTTTATATACTCTTGACTACCATGTTACTCATCTCGTCATAGTCGGGCAATGAGTATCACTGTCTACTACTCGTTTTCATAAATATACCCTTCCTTCCTCATCTATGCTCTCCCATTGTATCAGTAAATACTCGAATGCTATGATTTTCGAGTAAAACTATCTAAATATTATCTTACTTTTCAAAGCATTTAGTTGAGTATCACATGGAAGTTGATTTTATCCTCGGCCTCATTGCACATTTTTCCATGCAAAAACAAGGCAAAGGACAAAGCGTTAGAAGAACTGAGCACGCATATCGCACAATGGTGACGAGATGGAGGCTGAACGACACGTTTAGGTGCACATCAGAAACAAATCAATATCAGTCGTTATATAAGCAAAATCACGCTTATTGAATGTAATAGTGGTTACGATTGTCTGTTAGTCTAGATAATTTTGGCTTCCAAGCGCCATGATGCCATATACCGCCGCGACCCACTCACGCGATTTCATACATATCTGCTGAGCATTTGACGTCCTTGGAGAAGCTAATATCCTGACCCATAGACAACAACGTAACGGAAGATACCTATAACAAAAATTAGCTTGAGACGGCGAAATAGCGAGGTTGAGACTTACATCGACATCGATGAATGGCGCGCTCTTGGTGAATCGGACACGCATAGGGAAGAATTCTGTATCATTGCTTGCTTGGGCCTCGAATTCGAAGCTACCGGAGCTGTTTGTTTCGTCCACGGTGCCGATACTCCACTCGATGCTGTCACCGCCGACCTCGTAGACGGCGTCGAAGGAGGAAACATTGGGCTCGTCGGTCTCGTATGGTATGGTGACGGTGACGTCCTTCAATGTGTCGCTACCCGTGAGCTCATACTCTACGGTAATGTTGAATGAGTTGCCTGACTCCTCGACCCAGACGCGGAAGGTGATGGGCGGGTCAGACACTTCGTCAGGCCGTGGTGCGAGCTTCCATTTCATGACGCCAATGCCCATATTTGAGGGGAAACCCTTGCTTGTATCCGAGAGTTGGATGACTTTGTCATTACGGAATACTGTCTTGTCAACCTTCGGATGTGTCATGAGCTGGGCACCACGAGTGTCGCCAGTTGCCAGGTCTAGCTTGACCTGTGTCAAGGATGGGTCAGAGATCTTTAGTTGCATCTCTCCCTTGACTTCGAAAGACTTGAGAAGACCCTCGCGATCTAAGCGGGCGGAGATAGTCTCTGTGGTAGTGATATGTACGGCTTGGCGATCAGTAGAGGCCGATTGGCGTGCGATGACTGGAGCAGCTGCAGCTGGCGCGGAAGGCTTGGGCGAGACAAGAGGTTCCTCCTCTTGCGGTAGGCCTCCGGTTACTTGTTCGTACAAGTTGTTTCCTTGCTTCTTCTTGCCGAGCTGCATGCCCTTCTTGCTCAAAGCTAGCGGCTTACTTGCGGCCTTCTTATCCTTCTCATATGAGTCGTATGTGTCGGTGACGTTTGTAGTGGGCACGCTGGGTGTAAATGCAGGGTAGGATGGAGAGCGTCCCATGCTACCACTGCCCATACCACCCCCCATGCCGCCTCCTGCTCGCTGACTTCTTGACATCTCTTTGCGCTGCATCTCGAGCTGTTTGGCTCGGCGCTTCCGTTCTTCTGAGGCCTCGAGCTCCTTGTTTCGCGCAATGATTTCTTGGATGCGTTCTTCGTGCGACTCCATGTCCAGAAATGTCTTGATCTGGCTCATAGTCAAGTTCTCTCTGTATCCTAGGGTGACAATTTCATCAAAGGCAGTTAGAAGCTCGAATGCGTTCTTCAAGATTTCGCGCTCGTCGATGGACTTGCATATCGAAGACACAACCTGAGCAAATAGGTGAAGCGAGTTGATATCTTGCAGGATGTTTGATTGCAGGTTGGTAACTAGGACCATGTAGAGCTCGTCGAGGGGCTGGTATACATAGCGTACATTGTCCTGCTCGGCGATGGTGTGTTGGGTACCGCTATCAGCCAGTTTAGGGAAGGATGCAAGGAGGGCTTCGATTCGAGAGCGTTGCATTTCTCGAAACTGGCGCGAGAGAACGGCCTTGCCGCCTCTTGTGCATATCGACGCCGCGAGGACAACCTAAGTTTCCGTCAGCTATACTGTAGTGTATAGGACCGTGGTGATTCTGGGGGCTTTTGGGGGTCTCTGGAGTGTTGCTGTACCATTGTATCAATTCCAATTGAATACTCCTATGTATCGACACACGAGTAGGTGGTGACTTGTGGCTTCGATCGTGGATGTGGAGTGGGATGGAGGGGATATTGTCGAATCTCAATTTCGAGAAGCACTACCAAGAATCTCCACAAAGTGAAGAAACTAGAAACTAGGGCCGTGGAAGATTACTGCAGAGTCAAGTTATGTAGCTCGAGATTTTTTTGGACTGGCCAGACAGCTACTTTGTGGCCACTTGCGGTATGTTGGTGTTCCCAGGATTCGAAGTGGACACCTGTAGATCACGTGGCTGCCATTGCCTATTTGCTCCGCGCTTGACCAACTCACTTCTCCCCTCCTTATGACAGCTCCGAAACCTAAAACCCAACGCCTTCCTACGTCTACCTTCGATATTTTGCTATTGAATTACAAACTCGAAATTGTAGACCAGCCCTTCTTCACCTACTAGATAGGTATCTTGTTTGAACACAGGTATACGTCAAAGCTTCGAGCGCGCAATCTTGTCTCCCCTGCCCGTGCTCTTGGCGCGACACTTCCACACCCTCCATTGTCCCATTTGGCCATCCCATCTTCCTCCTTCACCTTGACTTATTTGCCCGACAAACTCCATTCACCTACAGCGCCATGTGCTCATAGCACTAGGCTTTAAAAGCATAGACCCAACTAGGACCCATACGTTTGCACGCCGCCACTTTAACTCGCGCCCTGACGCGCTCTTTACACTCCTTGCTCGACACCTCGGTTTCCGCACAAGCAAACTATTTCCCACATTGAAATCAACAGCATGGCCGCGACCGCACACATTTTACCCAACCTTGAGATAACTGCAGCGGACGAGATGGATTTACGGTCTGATGTCGAGTTCGATCTTGGAGATGGCGATATTGAGCTCGACCTTGCACCTCCCATATACGCCCAAGATGACGATGTATCAATCGGAGATGCACAAGAAGATATTATGACTGCCGATAGAGATGAGGATGATGAAATGACAGACCCCGACTTCGACTACGAAGAAGAGAATGTTCAGTATGGTGGTGAAGCAAACACGGATCATGTCTCACCAAGTAACACTGTTGCCACGCAGGAGCAAGCTACAGCACCCGAAGATGATGACGATCTGATCGATTACTCAGATGAAGAAGAAGATACCCCCAGTTTACAGCACATATACACAGGCCAACACGTTGGCGGAATTCATGTTGCTGTGAATGATGACCAAGCTCCTCATCAAGAAGACCCTCAGGTTGCAGTGCACACACCCGGTTCCGTAAGCAATATCAACAACGGGGAACATGAAGACTATATACAAAGCAATGAAAGCGTGGAGCATACGACAAACGATCAAGAAGAACAATACGCACCTGATTTCGACGCGGATCATGAAGCAGACTATAATACAGATGGTGAACATGGCGGGGTCCAGCTGCAAGATACTGAGGGCCGGACTGATGACAGTGAGTATGATCATGATGTTCCTGAAGATCAACATGCCTTTGAGACGCGCACTATTACTGTCAACTATGAAGGTGCAGAGCTTTGGCTATTCAAGCAACATGATACTGATGAGAGCGGCGACTGGATCCTGGAGGACATTTCACTTCTTCACTCAAGTCTTTCGGACCTTTTTCAAGCTTGTAGAGCCTCAATCAGTGACGAAATCTCGCACGAGCTCGAGCTAGGTTTTCGCTTCGATAACCTTCACAACATGGAACTCTACGAGGACAACACAGCATGTGTTGCTGTTTCATTGGGGCGGTTACTTGATTTGTATCACACCCTTCACGCACAAGATGAAGTGTATGATCCTGAGTCGTTTTATATGTGCTTGGTCTCGCGACCGCGGTTTGCAACTCTCCTCGGCGATGTTGCTAAGTATGCTGAGCAAGGTAGCGGCTTCTCTGGTTTGGCCATAGCCGTAGCTGCAGGCGAAACTCATTTCCCTGTGACCCATTCTGGTCACTCAACCGAGTATGATGTTACAGAATGGGAAAACGAAGAGGTAGAACAGCACGAGGTTACAGAATTAACAGGCGGAGTGGAGCCTAAGGCAGAGGATGAGGAACATCATGATGACAATAACTCCCGAACCGGGTCCGCATCTGGGAATGTCGCCCATGTGGATTCAGTTCCACAGACTGATAACGATCCAGCTGCACCAGAGCATGCTGACCTTGGCGAAGATTTGGGCCAGCACGATCAAGGCGCAGACGAAACAACAGAACAAGGATTACAATCTTTGATAGAACTGGAACAAGAACAGAAGGATAATGATTTTATCGATTACAGTGACGCGGAGGAAGACGAGAAACCGCACAGCGTGAATTACAAAGCCACATCCCCATCCTCGTCTACTGTACAAGGTGACGATACCGCGGCAGGTGAGATGTCTACACAGACTGTAGGATCTAGTAAGCAAGAAGACCTTCACGATGGCGGTGAAGATGCTGCGGGTTCTGATACAGAGAATGATGCTGGTGCTCATTCTGATTCCAAAGAGCAGCCCAGCCAAGAGGACAACACAGCGTTATACGAAGATTATGCAGCAGCCTATGGCCAAGCGGTGCCATTTCAAGGACACCAAACGGGCGCAACGGAAACTTATCTTGCAGAAACTGAACTTGAGGTCTACACTAACCAAGAGTATACTGGCTACGAAAACCAGGACCCGGACCAACATCTCGAGAATGACTTCATCAGCGGCGCTGATTTTGATGACGCTAGTGTCAGTGGCTCTGCAAATGCCGGTGTGAGTCTTGACGACGGAGAGGACTTCTTGGACCTGGAGAACACAACCGAATGGCTCGTAGATCAGGACCCGACATCCAAGGTACCCGTAGATGTAGGTCTAGTACCAACTGTTACCAACACTACTCAACTGGAGGAAGAGGAGGGCGGCGTGCTGGAGCAACCTGCGGTCGCAGCGTCTTCGGCTGCAGATCCTGTTGCGGCCTCGTCAGAAGATCTGCAAGAAAGCCCTCTGCAAGGACAGAAGAGGTCGATTGACGAGGTTGGCGATTCGGTTGGCGATGCACTCGACTTTACAGGTATGCCACTATTCTACATCCATCTCGCGGGCACTGACATTGTAGATTCAGACATGAAGCGACCCAGGGTGTGAAGGCCCCCGTCCTCCCCCAACCTTGCGCATATCGAATGAATACTAACAAACAGCACTCTCCGGTTTCAATCACTTTCTAGCTTGTCGACTTTCCGAGTTTTGCAATTTTTTCTTGGTCTCAGTATACTTTTGGACTTCCGGCTCCGACTGCCGTATCGACCGTGCCCCCGTATCCGGTCTCCGTGGACTTTAACTTACTAATTTAAACGTGACTGTAGTACTGATATCAGATTTACTTCGTCATTCATGGCACAATATCGAAATTGCTTGGTGTGTCTCTACCCAGGTCTCGATGCGCATGGTAAGCCTTTTCACACTTCGTTGCCATTTCGGCGAGTTTTGCCTTTCTTTTTTTAGTTTTTGGTGGAGGTTCTTCGGGAATTTGGCGGGGCTGGGAGAAGTTTAAAAGAGGAGCGAAATTCACAGATGGCGTTCAGGATTAGGGCACGATATGGGTCATAGGGAAACCATGGTAGGGCGAACGGAGTATATTTACTGGTTGGATCTGGATCACTTCATGGCGTCAAATACCCAGCATCGGTTATGGACGTTTTTATCTGCAGGTGTTTATGGATGGGTTGATAGCGACTGAGGGTAGTAGTCGTCGGAGCGGATGCAGGGGTGTTGCCGATCATTGCTGTTACAGCAGCAAGGCGTGGTGACCCACCTCGGAAACGACGCAAGAGGGCATCTTAATACGAGACAGTGGATGGAACATTGCTTGTGAATAAGCTATCTATCTATCGATTATGACGTGCTAGCTAAACGCAACCCGTACTCGTACTCGTACTCGTTACAACGGTAATCCTTATTGCTAGATGAAGTTAATGGGTGATCTATTAATGGACGGTGGACGGTGGACGGTGGCGTCGCTGAAAACGAGCCGATATCGATAACGTTGCCAAAATAGCGGACAAGTGTCAGCAGTTGTCCCAACAGGGTTCAAACGCCGAGTTGAGACGAGGCTCCATATTTCTAGATTTCTAGATTTCTAGTTGGGGTGCTGAAGTGGTTGCGCTAGAGTGTAATAAGAGGAATCAGGATGCAACATGCAGCATGATAATCGGTAAGTGTAGACGAGAGACTCTGAGAGGCCCATCAGCCTAATTTCCAGCCTTCCCGGCTACCCAGCCAAGTTTGAATATGCCCAGAGGCTGAAGTAATGTTGATCGTCTTGGGAACCATTGCGAGGCGTGTGTTGTTTCTTTCATGTGGGAATTGCAGGGCTCTGTGACGCGTTCCTGAGCCGCGTCTCAGGAGAGTAGGGCGCCATCCAGCAAGGCAGATGCTAGCCACTACCAGGTACCATGTCAGCGCGGCATCTGGAAGCGCACGAATTCGAGGCTGAGCAAGCGCCCCCTGCGTCTGGCACAAAGCTGGACCACCATGAAGGGGCCCAGAGGACGGGGAAACTTGGGGTGCGCCACTTTCGGCTGAGTTTGCAATCGGTAATCCTACTGTAGCGTAGTACACTCATAGTAGAACACTACTCCTCTCTCGTACTCTTCTTGGATGCATTTCGCCATAGACGACCAGGTACTTACATAGTGACTTGCCTACTTAAGTACAGACAGTCACCAGCCCACGCTCCTTCGACTGTGCACACAGTACACGTAACACGAGTCATCCCCACATTCGTTCGATAATTGGACCCCGGCAGAAACGCTTGACAGGAACAGGCACGACAACGCAGGCGTTTGGTGAAACGTGAATCGATTCTGGTTGCGCATTCCGAAAGCCCGGCTGTATTGCCGAATTCCTTTCCTTCTTCTGGTGGTATCTTTGCATCTTTGCATCTTTGCATCTTTGGAAGGGTCAATTTGCGCTCACACTGCACCATCAGCTGAACCGCGCGCAACGGTCACCACCACCCACAGACACAACCACGTACCGCACACACAACAACGACTGCGGCAAAACAACAGCGACAACCTCTCTTATTCATATACGCTTTTCGCCAAACAGGTCGTAGGGCCTTGATAGGCAATCATGATGGAAGACAAGTACGTCGTCGCAACTGCGCACGTGAACCGAGGCAGGGACAGAAGGCTGATGCTGTAGACAGATATATCGGCTTGATGCTAGCTATGAGCTCGTCGCTCGCCATCGGTACGCCTTCTACAGCCCAACGCTCGAGGACTATAACGCTAATAATAACGAATCAGGTGCTAGTTTTGTCATCACGAAGAAAGGCCTCAATGCCTCCATGGAAAAGAATGGCTTCGACGGCGACGGCTTTGGATACCTGCGTAACCCTACATGGTGGTTTGGCATCATCACAAGTGAGCGCATAACCAACCCAGATCCTGCCCAAGCCCTCCATCTGACAGCTTATAGTGGTCCTGGGCGAGATTTTCAACTTCGCAGCCTACGCATTTGCCCCCGCCATTCTAGTCACTCCCTTGGGAGCCCTCTCCGTTCTCATTGGTGCTGTCCTTGGCGCATACTTCCTGGACGAACAACTCGGTTTACTTGGCAAGATTGGCTGCGCAATATGTCTGATTGGATCAGTCATTATTGTTCTCCATGCCCCGCCTGACGCAGAAGTGCAGTCGGTCGACGAGATCTTGCAGCTCGCGCTTAAACCAGGTACGCCACCTGGGACTTCAAGGTCGCCGTGAACAGAACTAACAAGCAATACCTAGGCTTCCTCTTCTACTGTCTCTTCGTCTCCATCTTCTCCATCTTCATGATCTACAAGGTTGCACCCAAGTACGGTCGCAAGAACCCACTCGTTTACCTCTCCATCTGTTCTACAACCGGTTCTGTATCCATCATGTTCATCAAGGCATTCGGCCTTGCGCTCAAGATGACTTTTGCAGGCAATAACCAGTTCACACACCCTTCTACCTATGTATTTGTTATCATAGTTGTCGGATGCATCCTTACGCAGATGAACTATTTGAACAAGGCGCTGAGTCAATACTCGACCAACATGTAAGAATCCAACTTTGACACCCTCATAAACGCAAACCTAATATTAGACAGTGTCAACCCGCTTTACTACGTAACCTTCACAACCTGCACACTTGTTGCATCTTTCCTCCTATTCCAGGGCTTCAACGCCACATCTGCTGTCAACACTATCTCACTTCTTTGCGGTTTCCTCATCATCTTCTCTGGCGTCTACCTTCTCAATCTCTCGCGCGACGACCCCAACGGCAACCGACATCTCGGCTCCCAATTCACAGACGGCCCGCCCTCTGATGCTATTTCAGGATTCCCCACAAGACGCAGCATGCAAGCGCGACGAAGCATGGAGCTACAAAGCCCATTTCTCGAGGGTGGACATGCTAGGAGGGGCGATACAGGAGATCGGGGAGCGCTCATGCATGACTATGATGTTGAGAACCAGTTTGAGTTGGGTGAATTGTCGGACAAGGAAGGAACAGAGAGCGCGAAACGAACAAGCTTTGATGATGATCAGAGGACACATGGCAGGCTCAGTGGAGCAGGACGAGGAAGAGTACAAATACAAAGAGAGAGCGTGCAACCAAAGAGGAATAGCTCGTTACGGTGATCATTCAGACATTCACGGGGTCTATACCAGTGCAGATAAGGCACTGAATCGCATTATGGGATGAGCAAGAACCGCATGGCTGGTCTGCGCAGTTTTGCTTTGGGTTTTCGCAATGCACCGCGGCGTTTGGCGTACTGTTGGAGGGCATTTGGGAATGAGACGGCGTCTGAGGAACAGACGTCTTGTACTAGTACGATGATGGTATGACTTGTATGTCCAGATGGTCTGCAGAGATCTACATGGGCACATTTCCTTTGTTCCTGTAGCGAAATGATACGATATCTCTATCAAATATAACACTTTCGTAAACAATCGATGTGCTCTGAAAGTAATCTACTGCTGAGAAGTTCTTTGCGCCTGTATTCCAATTATAGTATGCGCTTACAACGTATCTGCGTAAAGTGAGAAACGTGATCGCGCGACGACGCTAAGTAAATTTGGCCTAGACGTGCACTCACAAACAAACCCCACCTAGAAGCAACAACCCGAGTCTCGTCAAGGTAATTTAGAGGCCTTTGAGGCTTATCAGCTTTGAAGATGCCTGCTACAGATTCAAAGGAGCAGCGCCAGCTGCTTCTGCAGGCTGAGAAGATTTTGCTACATTCAATTCACCCCAATCTAATCACATACTGTCCGACTATGGATCTGATAGCCGTAGTCACTGATGAAGAAAATCTGGACGTCTACCGGATCAATGGACAGAGAGCATTTGGATTGAAGAGAAAGAGCGAGGATGTCAGCGTTGATGCGCTGCAATGGGAGTTTAATGGCAAAAGCATCGCGGTCAGTTGGAGTGATGGGTCCACAGATCTGGTAAACGCCGAAACAGGAAAAGTCAGCCACAAAGATTTGATGCTGCCCGCTCCTACAAAGGGAGGTGATAGTATGCAAGAAGATGAGAATCCGCCGCGCGTGAAGTGTATTGGTTGGGGTCTCAACTTTATCGATGTGGATGCTGTCAAGCGGCTCAAGCTCAAATCTAAGAAGACAGGTAAGGTGGAAACTGCGGAAACAGATGCTTTTGGCCAGCCTACTACAGAGGATTGGGATGCTTTCAAGGATGAGACTACGATTGAGGACTTTTTGCAACGACAGCCTGACTTTAAGAGCTTGGATATAGCACCTGATCTACCGGACCAACTCACGATGATGGACATGGAGACGCTGTTACCGAAGTTACCTGCGATACCATTGCCTCCTGCGTTACCTTTCATGCGCGTATCCCAGGCAGATTCGGGTGCTTTCAGTTCCCAGGTCGATGTCGATTCGCTCTTGCATTCACATCACCTGAAAGATCACAATTCCGTTGATATATTCATTCGATGCTCTGATCGTGGCACCGTCCACCCATCTCTCTACGACTCCATGGAAACGGTCAATATACACCTGCCAGACGCCTGGGGCATACAAAGCGCTCCGCTACTACATGCAAGCCACCCATACAGCTGTTCCCACAGCCTCATCATGCGCACCACATCCCCCGACTCCAAAAACTCAAAGCTCGCCTTCGTTCCCCTCACACTAAACTTCATCCCCTCAGCAGGGATATACCTCCACCTCATCGCGTCCAAAACCTCGCAGCTCCAAAACCTCCTCCTCTATATAACCCAATGCCTCCAACGCATCCGCACCTACTTCAACCACGCCCGCGCCCTCCCCTCAAAATTCATGCTCAACATCTCCGAAACACTCGCGGAAAAAGAACAAGGCACCTTAACAACCCAGCTCTACCACCTCGCCTGCACAGGCAACTGTCCCCCCTTAATCCACGAATGGCTCGTCGACGACCTCGCCGAACAAGGTCACAAACGCTGGGACACCACCGTCTCCACATCCCTCACCACGCTCCTCGCCCTCGTGCACGAAAACCTCATCCCAGCACTTGACCACTGCACAATCGTGCTCTCGCGCCTCCGCGGCCTCGCACACTTCCACGACCGCGACTGGATCTTCTCCGCGCCGCTCTCCGACTTCGCCACGCTGCTCGACGTGCTCAGGAACATGCGGTACCTGGCGCACACGGTGCTGCTGTATGCCGGGGAGGAGAAACGGCAGTTCCTCGCGTTTAGCAAGTGGTTGCGGTTTGTGATTGATTTTGAGGCGACGGAGCCCGAGTCGCAGAGTCGGGGGGAGATGGAGGGGCGGGATGCTGGGGTGGATATGGGGCTTGTGTTGGACTATGTGCGGTTTGGGATGGTGGAGTCGGGTGTGGAGCCGTTTTTGAGGGGGGCTGGGGAGGAGGGAGGAGCGGGAGCGGGGGGGAAGAGTAAGAGCAGTAGTAGTTTTGAGGACACGAAGAAGGCGGTGGAGGTTTTGAGGGATGGGGGGGTGTTTAAGCCTGAGGCTGTGTGTTTGGAGGTTGTGCTTGGCCATTTGAAGGACGGGGTTACGGGGTTATTGAGGCAGGTTAGTGCGTGGCAGGAATCGAATATTCAAATGAACAAGGGCGTTGTACTTGAGGAGAGTACTGGGGATGCGGATACAGTGGTGGATATGCGTATGGTGTTCGAGGTATGTTTGTGCTTCCATCCACCATTCCCCCCCCCCCCCCCCCCCCCTTCTCTTTTATTTTTATTCATTTTTTATTCATTTTTTTTATTACTATGGTATGATACACTAACCCATACCTTAGCCCTCTACATCGACAACATATTCCTTCATCGCTATATCGTCCCCGGATTCCACTTCAACCATGCACATTCACCGCCTCTCTCACTCTCTCTCAACACATGCTATCGCATCACTATCGTTCCCAACTCGATCTCGCATCCTTGATGTTAAATTCGCAGACGATGCTTCCTTACTGGTCCTCATACACCTCCAACTCCAACCAGACAAGACAACCCTAATCTTACGCATTCCGTACACAAAATTGGACATGGGGCACCCAGCTGTTGCGGTACACGACGCCTTGTTGCCGGGTGGTGTGCGGATTCCGGAGTCTGGTCGTGCTAAGATAAATATCTCACCAGAGCTTGTGCGGACGTATACAAGACATGTGTTTGAAGGCAGGTTTACGCCGCTCAAGTTGATTGTCAATGGCAGGAAAGGAAGGAGGGTTATCGTCGTCCTAGGTGATGATAGGAAGCATTATAGAGTGCTAGATATGGATTTTAGGAAGAGAGGCACAGGGGATGACAGTAGTGACGGAGATGAGAGTGGTGTCGACGAAGACGGAGATGGAGATGTCGAGATGCATGGACTATGAGAGAATAGCACTAATAGCCTCACTTGTATACTATCAGGCATAGATATTGAAAAGCAGATACCGCTACCATGGTACCGGACAGGCACATTTATGTTGAAATCGTTCACATTGTCGGAATACAGAGAAGATGCATTTTTCGGAATCACATTCCCTAACCTATCATGCATGCAAGCCATATAAGCCCAGCCTGCCGAAAAGTTTCGTTATAACGCCCAGCCACCCGGACAGAGAGGTATGGAGAGAATAACCGTTCGCATCCTTGTCGTTGACCCATATCGACGCCACTGTATCATGCACCACTCTAATCCTTGACCTTCTGGGTACCACGGAGCAGACCTGTCCTCCGCGCGGCAATGAGACCGGCCTTTTGACCCTGTACGGCGTATCGGGAGATTGTCGAGGCTTTACCAATATGCTGATGGTTACCACCACCGTGAGGATGGTCGACCGGGTTCATGGCAACACCACGAGTCCTGGGCCAGCTGTTACGCTTAGCAGCGAACTGTGACGTATTAGTGAGCTGTTTATGCAAAGTATCATTAAAATTCTTACCTTATGCTTAGCCCGCGAGGCTTTCATGAGGGGCTTATCTGTTCGGCCACCTCCAGCGACGATGCCGACCATACCACGGCATGAGCTGGGGAGGACCTTCTTGGCACCGGATGGGAGCTTGACACGGGTCTTGCCCTCATCAGGGTTGTGGCCAATGACGGTAATGTAGTTACCGGAGGTACGACCGAGCGCACCACGGTCACCAGTCTTGCTCTCGACGTTGGTGAGGACGGTACCTTCGGGGACGGAGTGAAGAGGGAGAATATTTCCGACGGTGAGAGCAGCGCTCTTTCCGGCGTAGATGAACTGTAGAGTTGTCAGACCAGATATTCCTTATGTTGTGTATAAGAAGAGTTCTAAACTGACCTGGCCAGTGTACATGCCCTCGTTCGCGATAAAAGTCTCGGTGTTGTGCTTGAACCGGTATGGCTACAAATTTGTGAGCGTTGTGTCTAATTGAGCGTTGGGTGTGAATTTCGTACATTGCGGAAGGTGACCCTGGCAAGAGGAGCGCCTGTACAAAATTTCGTCAGTCGTGTGCACAAACAGTCGAAATCCAGGCTGAGTACTCACCACGACCGGAATCGTGAACAATCTCCTTTACGACACCCCGGATGTATCCATTGCGCTCAGACTGTGCCAGTTAGTCGAGTGTTCTTGACATGTTCAATGTTCAATTTCGAGGTTGGGTGGTGCCAACATACGTAGTCGAGCGTGCGGAATTGGGCGGGGGACTTGTTCAGGCGAGTGTTGGCCGTGAAGATAGAGCCGCGACCCTTCCTCTGGTTGCGAATGACCCTACCCATAGCGACAGTTTTGTGTGGTATAGGTTGTCGTTAGAGAGATCGAAGTTGGATGTTGGTCGAGCTGTGTGCGCTTCGTGGGGTGGTCCGTGACCACTCGCTTAGAAGTGACGTGGTCCGTGTGCATGGCCCGCCAAGAAGTTGTTTGTTAGCAATATTCTCCCTTCCAACAACAGACTCTTGCACAGAAAAATCAAAGCTGGTAGAGGTAGAGGAGCCTATAACGTATCTGTAGGACGGTGAGTTGAGTGATGAAGCACTAGTTTCTTGGAACCAGTACGCAAAGACACATAATTGACAAAATTAAACCGCATATACTTAATACTAAGGCATTTAAGAACATTCGACCATGTCTCATGTCTTGAGGCCATCTATGGACGAAAGTATATCCACGATCAATAGTATAATTTAAATTTAGTGCTCCTCTCGAAATATTTTGTTGTCTTTATGGGCGCCTCTGACCCTTCAATAACCTCATGACATTCGCGATTTTAAGCCAAAAGTCAACTGACAACACGAATACTCAATATTCTAAAACTTACTAGTTCAATTCCACGTGCTATGATACGCAACCAAATCTACTCTACTATTTTCGATGAAACGAAATCACACTATATCGAAAAGGTCCACGAGCATATTATCTCATCTACCATCCCACTAGATGTTATACCAGGTCAGTAGAGTAGCCGTGAAAACTGACGTACCGATCCGTAACTATGTGTGAGCTGCTTCTAGCTTTGAGAGGGGAGTCTTGATGCTTGTGAGGGTATTGCTTCAATTGGCGCACATGATTTCCCTCGTTTTCGAGTGTTGACCACGAAAGACATAATTCTACTGCCTTAGCCTCGGACTGGTTACAAGAGAGAAGGAAGCTCAATAGTAATTTCTTGGTGCATCGGTCCATTATAGCCATCTCTTATTGCTTTGGTAGCTTTTAAACAAGTAGAACTCATATAACAAACATTCTAAGTCCATTTCATGTATTATTGATTTGATTCTTTTTGACCGCAACTGTGCGGCACGATGCTATTGAGGGTATCTGTTGAATGGCTGTTGAATGGCCACATCCCTATTTATTTTGGGCGCCAAAACACCTTTTCATGCCTCAGCTTATACCACATTTAGGTGGTTTAGATCACGGCCCGACTCTGAGGGTCAGGCTTTGTTCTCGTATATTGTTGAAATCACGAGCATCAGCGCTCACAAAAAGTAACGCTTAGCTAGCAGTGTAGGTCTGCTTGGGGTACGGGAACGATGGCCCTAGCTCCTGGATGCTTAACTTTGCGAGCCATTGGCCCATATCAATCGAAGTCTCGAGGGACCTCCCCTGAACAACACCAGCGACGAATCCTCCAGCGAAGGCATCGCCGGCGCCGTTGGTGTCGTTGATCTTATCCGCACCAATAGCGTGTACTGCGACCTCTTTGACATCGACCTGGCCGTTTTCCTTTGCGCTGACGGCGATGGTGGGGTCAGTACCCTGTGTGAAGACGACTGTCCTTGTGCGCTTGTTGTTCTTCTTGGGTCCATTTGCAATCGCCTCAGCGATCTTCTTGATGTCCTTGGACTCAATGTTATGTGACTCAGCGAAGGCTGCGGCTTCGGTTTCATTACCGATCAGAATGTCAACGTAAGGCAGGATCTCATCAAGAGGATCCTTGAAGAATTGGGAGATGAAAGGTGCGGAGAGATTGAGAATGAAGGTCTACATGCTGTCAATCCTCACTCTTCGCTGGTAAAGAGTTTGAGTGGGAATGCTCACCTTGTTCTTTGCGGCAGCCTCCTCTGCAAGCGCCTTGATGGCTGGTACGCAGACAGTCAAATGGAAGCCACCGACATAGAATACCTGGGCATTCTCGACTTGCTTCCAGATACGCTCCTGCTTCAAATGCTCAACCTTGTACTCGTTCGCAGCCGCAAGGTCAGTGCATAACGAGCGGTTATGGCCAGTGATGACGACACCGCAACGACCAGTAGGCGTCTTCTCGTCGTAAAGGTACTCGGTCTTCACGCCTGCCTCTCCTGAGATCCTTTCAAGAGTCTCACCATACTTGTCTTTGCCAATGCAGCCAATGTAGACGGTTGAATTGGGCTCAAGAATGTATTGTGCACCTCTTGCTGTGTTCTGTGCTGCACCTCCGGCAATGAGAACAGCCTTGTAATTTTGGATCAGGTCCTCGTAGAGACCATTATGCTTCTCGGGATCGGCAAGAATTGCATCATTAGCTTTGAGATCATACTTGTCGAGCAATGCTTGGTCTCTGGTCCTGGGTCAGCAAGAGTTTACTTCGGTACTCATGGTATTGTTGCAGCAAAAATAACCCACCCAACACCCTGAATATCCAACAGCGGATTCTCCAAGCACAGAAGTTCGTAATTGCCAGGCATAATGGAAGTGGAAATGTAGTAACGAGTAAAGAGACGCGTAGTGATGTTTGTTCTGCTTTGAAAATCGTGGGGCAGAAAAGGTGTCGGAGAGCGAGGGGCAACTGATCTCCGAGCGCTTACTACAATAAGTAGAGTTTGTGAAGGAAGGTGCAGCCGAGAGAACGCTACGAGTCCGAGATGTCCGAATTCTGTCACTGCAGTGGAAGAGGAATGAATTAAATGTGATTAGCCATTAGAATAGCATGGTTTGAAGACTGCAAGCAATTTTGTCTGTGTTATGAATGTATGTAGCTCCTGAGCGCTCCCAATTCTGCTAAGTTTTTCCGGGCTTACTCATCGTCCTATCGTTACCCCAATACGCGCTCCCACCATGTACACCAGCCCTCGGACAAAAATCCAGTAAAGCGTTCTTCCGGAACTTCTTAATAAGTACCCTTTCCATCTAAGTTTATACCATATCCTTTCTTTCGCTGCTAGCCGAGGGGACTGGAGTTGGGCATTTTCTATTTGCCCGAACCTCGTCCCGCCCGAACTAAATCCTGGAACGCTGATTCTACGCCGCGCTTCAACTCACGATAGCTTACAATCAAAACGTTTTGTTCGTCTCTGCTTACGAGCGCAACCTTTTCATCCGTTCCAGCGTCGAGCTTGTTGAGGCAGTCAAGAACATGCGCTAGATCGGTGACGGGATGTCCATTCGCGTCCACTTGATGAAAGACGTAATCTCGAAACAACTTGAGGTAGTATCGCTCGCCAGTCTCTGCCCACACGGATGATGGGTTAGTAGTACTGCTTCCGGGTATTTGCTGTGATGCGTCCAGCTCCGGGCGCTCGTTGATCATATTCAGCTTAACTAGAAGGCGTGCAATTCTCGAAGACTCAAGCTCACGACCAAGGGTATTGGTTAGTGTGTCCTGTGAGTGCAACTCGCTGTCAAATACGGATGCTAATTGATCAGCAATGCCAGCTAAGAAAGTGTCAATATCCTTCTGCGTAGCCCCTGGTGTAGTGGGGGATGGAGGTGTTCCAGCTGATGGAGCTGGGTTGAGTAGCCATTGGACGCATTCCTTAAGTCGCGCCGTGTAGCTGCGTGATATATAATCCATAGACTTCTGCATTTGAAGATGGGCCGTAGGGCTGTTGTTGGCAATACAAAGTACTAAACGTCCTAGTTGGACGAAATCGTCCGCTTGTGCCTCGGCGACAGGGCGCGCATTCTCAAATTGGACAATGTCCATGATTGCACAGGCATTCAAACGGATACGATTTTTAGCCGTCAATAAGATTTTAGAAGGGGATATCAGTCTCGCAGCCAAGCCAGATCCATGTATAGCCTTGAGAGCAGATGCTATCTGAACAATGTAGCCCCACAACACTTGCTCTGGGACATGAGACGAAGCAGTCTGCCGGCTATGGAACCTTTGCATCGGTTTGAAGTGCTCATCCGCAAGTGACTTCGAATTTGGGTGGTAATCCGTGACTAAAATTAAAGAGCTGTCCCCAAAGGCTCTTGTGGTAAAAGCCTCGTGGATTGTGACGACACTACCGTTCAGGATACGTTTCCATGGTTGAGCGGAGCGAATTGCTGTCTCATTTGTGAGACGGAAGTTCTCGAGACGGCGAAGTGCGTACGTCTTTCCGTCTTTGCCAGAAATAGCTTTATAAATCCAGCTGGCGTAGCCGAAGGGCGCAGTGTTTTTCTGGGGAGATGTATCTAAGCAGAACAAGGAGTGAAACTGCTCTATAGGTGGTAATGTTGTGTTTGGTACAACTTGGCGCGCAACTTCGGCTTTCTTCTGTAAATCTTCACGAATGGAGTCGGGTATGAAAAAGTCGTGGGCAGTTCGCTGATAGGCGAGCAGACCCGTAGGTTGAGGACCGACAGGCCAATACAAATGATATGCTGGTGTTGTTTGGAACCCATTTGGGTTTTGATAAAATGTTGGATCGAGACTCGGTGGCCCCTGTGCGTAGGGGTTGATGGTTGATGGTTGATGCGCAGATCCGGCAATTGGTGTCAGGGTTGTGCTAGAAGAGTAAGGGTCATAACTCGGATAGGATGCCGAAGCACCCGTGTCAACCTATAACATTTAGTAACTCGATCGATACCATCAAGTGTACGGGGAAAGGGGTAATGAGGTCAAAAAGACCAAAAAGGCTCATTAGAAGGAGGAATATAAAAACTACCTTATACGTACCATCGGGCCACCAAACGTCTCGGGAACAAATTCTTGGAACTCCTGAGCATGCCAGTCAATGGCAGGTTCCTTGTGGTGCATACTCGGAGTGCTTGTGGCTGGATTGATCAGCATGTAGCTGTGGTGTAGCAACCAGGCTGTTAAACTCACTGGAACGCTGCGACTTTGGAGTGAAGACTGCAGCATTCGCGGCCTTGGGTGAAATCGCAGCATTGCGGGCCGAGGGTGTTATAGAACCATTAGGAGCAGTTTGTAAGGGCGTGAAGGATGGAGAGTCGACGTTGAATCTTTTCTTCGCATTTTCGTTTTGGTTCGTTTTGGCGTGGTCGTGGATGTAGGGACACGCTAGAAGCTGTTACCCATGAATCCAGGGGAGGTGCAATGGTGAGCACTTACTATTTTCATACCGACAGTGACCATAGATGGTGACATTGCGGCAAAAAGTGTTTTTAGCTTCTGTAGCGCCGTGTTCAGTAAGAGCTCCATGTTCACTCAATAAAGAATCATACCGCGACCTTTTGGCCTAGGAGAAGCTACTCCTCGTCGCGAATCCCCCGACGGGCTACCAAAAGTCGTTGCCATCAATCGTCCCTGGTTGATTGTGGGGGTCCTGGTAGCGGTAGGAGGCTGACGTTGCTTATATGTCGATTGTGGGGTTGGGGACGTATTTAACGCGGCTTCTGCAGGGTGTAATGATGGCGGTTTGCGATCCGAACCAGTTTCATCTACAGAGCCACCCCCTCTACTCCATTTGGGAGTCGACTTTGCAGATTTGTTGCGTCGATAGTTTCGTGGCTGCTTCTGAGGGGTGGTATCAATGCCGCCGTGGCTGTGAGCCACCGGGAGGGAGTCCCGGGAAGACGACGACGTCAACTCGGAAAGAGATTCGGTGGTGGAGGAGCCTGAGCTCGCAAAGGCATTCGCATGTGTAAGGGTTGGCGTCTGCAGAAGCGCGCCTTTGTTAGGCGTTGCGGGCTGAATGGTGGGCAACTTGCATCTATTGTTGGAATGGAGCGTTGCTGGGCAGGCGTTAGAGAGCAAGCTTCTCAAAGGCAAGCACTGGAGCACTGGAACTGGAATCGCAGGTGCGATGCGACATGGACACTGGCGTGTTCGCGATCATGGAGCGGAAAATCCTCAGACCGGGTGGCATTGGCATCGAGGGGGGTGGAGTGGAGTGGAGTGGAGTGGATGGAGTACCTACCTTTCCTGCCTTTCCCTGCTTGACGGTTGCTAGTTGCGGGCAATGCACCTCCCTACGTCAATACCAGAATACCAGCTTCTTTGATGGTAGAAGTTGCGTCTCCATGGGCAGGCGCAATCCAAAGGTACCAGGGAAAGCAAGATAATAGTTGCGCTGGGTGGTGAGGAGGGTGCGATAGCCATTATTACCGTAGCAAGGTTCGCGCTTCGTCGGCACCCCGGCGCTGCAAATCCACCTAGGCCTGATTTGTCTGATATGTCATCCTGAACGGCTTGACAACGCAAACTTTCATTCCTGTCTTAATATACTGTTAGAATAATTATTTGGTAGCTTGGGGGAGCTGGGGTAGAGAGAATGGCCTTGTTCGAAGCTTAGTGGGCAGTCAGGGGGCCTGTGTCCTTGTTTTTACAAGAAACTATGGGGACGAGACTCTGTGTGAGCACCCATCCTTGAAAGTATCAGCCTTCGGAGCTATAGTAGGTAAGATATTTGATGTAAATAGTAACGTTTGTTTGTATCTGATAACAGCCGGTTGGAATAACCCTTCTCCACGTAGGCGATTGAAATCATTCACTGACGACCTCCAAGCTCCCAAGTACGCAGATGTATTGTTCCGAAGGTTGTTTGTATTTTGCACACAATGCATCAATAAAACATAGCCTCTTTCACTGGGCAGATTACATTTCCTGGGAATATGAAATAGATAAATAAAGGTGAAGTGAAACGCTCTTTCCTAAAACATCACTATCCTCTCCTACGCTCCTTCCTCCGTCAAACTATCACGCCTTTCCATCCATTACGCGCCACCATGGATCTGAGCAACGAAATCCAACCTCAAGTTCAGCCCTATGACTTGAACTCTCTTCATCCATTTCCTGTCATGGCTGTCTTTGACGATTTTCCTAACCTGATATTGCCATGCACGGGAGGCATTTTTCATTTGCTGTCTTGTGGTCATATTGTTATCATCAACGCCCCCAATCAAACTTGCGGCGCCAACTGCCAGGTTGCCATTTCGAACAAGTCTCATTCAAACATAGCGTACCTTCTCACCGCCACTGTCAACATAGGGGCGTCACTAACAGCATGCAGTTTGCACATGTCGCAGACCACAGTGCCCTCTATCGACAACCTCTACTGCGAGACATGCCAGGGTCTTACATTTGGTCGGTCCCAGAGGATCTTGAAAACGTCTCGCCGTAGCTGTACAGCTCTCACTGTAAAAACTCTTCAAGCTTACACTGGTGTCAATACCAACCAGGCCTACGCCCTCCTATGTCGGCCGTTCTTCAATTTCGAGGACGGACGGGTAAACGCACATCGGCTTTGCTGTGGCCACGAAGTCTGGTCCCGAGCGAGGCGACCTTGCGCTTTGAACTGTGGGGATTCTTCCCTCTGTCGTAGTGCTATCGAGTCCCATTACCAGAGACGGCATGACGCTATTCTGTGTCAGGAATGTTTGGCTAGAGCTGACCTAGTTCATATTCGCTCTCAGAACTTGGACGATAAAATGGCAAGAAATGATCCTGGGCAGCAAGCTGCGGGACCTTGATCGAGTCTAAGCTTCGATGACTAGAGCAAGTTGTTTCTTGTTCAAGCATATACAGAGCTTGCAGATTGAGATACTACATCTGAGTAATATAACTCTTGTGTAGATCCTCAACACTAATAGAAAGTCAACCAAGTATTTCGGTTGCTTTTAGCAACGCTTCTATAGTTAAGGTATTGAGCCCTCGTGAAACGAGCGTTCACTTTAATCAAATACTTCATCGAGTAAACCATCTTCCGTGTATTGAACGGTCTCTACTTTCATATCTTATCAGTTTCTTCAATAACCATATTAAATTTTCCTTTTCCTGAGTAAAGTTCCGTACTGTAACGGCTCGTCGGCACTGAGAGGAAGAATGGGGATTGAGCTAACACCTCTTATGAAAAGGAACATGACAATATTTTGTCACTGAACAACTACTCATGATTAGTTTAGTGACTTTGCTATAAAATTAGAAGGTATATACACGTCATTAAGTCAATTGATTGGGTATGTAAGAAAAATTCATTATGGCATTCGTTAAGAAGTTGAAATATTATGTGTTCCGTTTGCTGACTAGGACAACCCGCCCTAAACCTTCAACTTGAAAGTGACACGACACATCAACATTACTAGTTAATATCCACTTTCCTGACTTCCACGTAACCGGAGTCCAACTTCGGGACCTCTACCCTCAGGATGCCGTCCTCCAATTTGGCAATAATACTATCAGCATCGATATGGGCCGGGGTAGCCCTGGTACCGAGCCTAATTTTCCTCTCGAATGGTCCAACCTTCCTTTCATTCATAGCAAGTGTCCTCAAGAACTCCTCGTTGCCTGGACGATAGATGACACCCGCCACTGACAACTCACTCTTCTCCGCATCCCAGTTGACGCCGACATCTTCCTTCTTCGCACCAGGGAGCGAGACGTGGATAACGAAGGCAGTCTCGCCATCGAAGACGTCGACATCGGGAGTGTGGTCTCCATTATCGTTGGCAGACGCTTTGTTGGTATCAGCATTGGAAGATTGGGTGTCGTTAAACTGATTCCAGAAGTGAGCAGCAAGCGCAGAGGGATCAAATCCACCACCAAAGCCTCCATGGCCCCAGGGACCCCAGCCGCCGCGACGACCGAAACCTCGCGGTCCGTGACGAGGTCCACAGTGAGGACCATCAGAGAACCCATGGGAGTGGTGTCCATGGCGAGGCCCACCGTGTTGCCATGGTCCACCAAAGCCACCAGGCCCGCAGTGTCCTCGACGACGCCCACCGCCACAACGACCATGACGTCCTCGGCCTCTAGCACAACCTTCATTGTCAGAACCCGAGCACCCTGACGGACCTTCTCCGTTATCGTTGGCATCCTTCATCTTCTCATCGTTGTTCTCGTCCTCCTTATCATTGTCTTTTTCGTTACACTTCTCGTTGACTTGGCCGCTATCTTCTTCGCCATGGTGGTTGGGGGCTGGCCCGGCAGGAGTTGGAGGGCCGCGATGAGGGAAGCCTCGTCCACCAAAGAAGTTGCCACCCCAACCCCAAGGTCCGAAGGTGGAAGCATCATGGTTGTTCTCGTTCCCTTCACCGCCCTCGTTCTCGTTGTTGCGGTTTGGGGAGAAGAAAGGATGATTATTGCCTTGCTGTTCGAGGCCAGCAATGAAATCCCAAAAAGGGGCAGATTGATTCATGTACGTAACTGATGGCATTTTTGATATCGTTGTAATGTGGTGTGATGTATGGTAATTTGAGAGTGTATAGTGTAGTGAAGTGGATGAAGGTTGAAGTTTTTAGTGAGAGAAGAAACTACACTTTACATTTCATTAACTTATACACAATTTACCTCTTCAGGCATCAGTTTACACGTGCAAGTATACGTAGGCCCACCGTTCTCGCCACCAGCCTCCTGTGTCTATTCAGCATAGTGGGCCAATAGCATGAGTGGTAGCTGCTTCTCTCGAAACAAACAGAACGGTCGAGAAGAGTCATAGGGGTAGGCCACTCTGCCGCGTGTGCTAAACATTACCTGGCCAAGTTTTCTATCGTAGGCAAACGGTGGTTGCGCGTTCTGGTGTGACACGAAAAGGGTAAGGCGGCATAGAATCGGGGTTTTCAAAGCTCCGACATTTACTACAAGTGGCGACGGGCCTAGCAAAGGCGCGAGGGCTACTAGATTACTAATATGAAAATGCTCCGACTATTTGGTATTAGGTTCGTTAAGTAATTGTGATATAGAAGACTTAGATCTTGCTTATGTGATATACAGGCCCTCAACCGTGAAACTTATTAGTGGACTAAAAACGGGGCTGAAGAATGATCTTAGCTATGGAAGCTGCAACATGCTGTGTATCCATGCAAAAAGAGATTCGCAGTGAAAGAATAACTTGACTAATAAACAAAAATCTAAACCAGGGGGGAGCAAAGAAGCGATTCTGTAGGCATGGAAGTGTACTAGGTATGTAGTGTTGGTGGCGAACGCGGGGGAGGGGTAACTGCAATTGCCCACCTATGACGTAACCTAACACCATGCAAACGTTCTTCCCCACCACAATTGATCACCCCTTGACACAGTTTTGTGATAAACCTCCCCTATCTGAAATCCTAACTCATCCTCACAAATAAACTCGAGCCAATTGCAAAACTGAACACATAATGTCTGCTCGTATTCCCACCTCCACCTCAGTCAGCGAGTCAGCAGTCATCGAGGCGTCCTTCAGCGATGTTTGGCACTTGATCAAGCTCCAGGACTTCAGCAAGTTCTGGTCTGCTCTCGACAAGAGCGATTGGGTCAAAGGCACATCTGATGAGGCAGAGGTCGTCGAATGGTCATTCAAGGATGGCACTGTTGTTGAGGTCAAGCAGGAGGAGCACTCGGTTAGTCCATGCATAAACTGATTCGCGTGATATTCGATTTAACAAATGTCATAGAGCATTGATCACTTCATTACATACAGCGTCATCTCGGCCCGGCCCGAGCTATCCTACTCTTCAGTCGTCTCAACCATTCGCGTATACCCAATCACCTCAGGGAACCATGAAGGACAGACGTTCATCACCTGGACTGGCAATTTTTCAAACGATGCAGACGCTAGTATGTTCAGTATAATCACCCTCTAGACGTGTACTAACTGTAGGATAGGCGTTATCCAGGATGCTAGGTTCAAGCGCCGTGAAGCCCTCGCAGACCTCGCCAAAGTCGTCACCAAGAAATGAATTTAAGCATCAAGTGGAAACGGTACAGTTGAAATGGTCATTCTCCTTTTGTACCATTATACCCTTTCATATCGTCTCCAGAAGGGATGGCAATAAATGAAAGTAGCACATTACGGATCAGATGAAGCTTGTACATCAGCTCGACTATATCTGCAATAAAAGTTTAAAACCTTGCCTTTACCGAAGACCGCCTGTTTCCCACTACGTCAAAGAGTGACAGTCTTCTTCTGCCTGACGAAAGACTATGTCGCCATACTTTATTGTGCTCAACAACATCAAGCGTAACTTGCGCAAATCACGACAGCCATGTGCTGGAACTGGTGGTGCTTCATCAAAATTCATATTGAGACAGATTAGTGTAGCCTATACCATACACAGCATATGTAAATATTGATACCCTCCGCCGGAACGACTACCGCTAACGGGTATCCAAAATTATATGGATACTTTCAATTTCACAAGCCTAAAAATTGACGGATGCAAAATGAGTCGATGTGGAATATCCCAATCACGTGATCCACAAATTTGCGTCAATTCTCTCGCATGAAACCCGTCCAAGTTGGTAACACAACTAACGGCGGAGGCTGAAAACCCCCCTTGCTGTGCCTCACTAGGACGTGTGGTAGCCAAAGGGAGAATAGACCGTACGCGTACGGTGTTGACCGGGGCCATATCGGCTTTAAGAAGGAAGAGAATTACGTACATTAATTGAGGTACGTAGGGCATCGACATGACCGTGTTGTTGAAGGCTGCCAAGGCGAGCTTTACAACAAGAGCCAGAACTGAAGTGCGGGCGAGGCGTACGATGGTTTCTAACTCTACTCGAGTCCTAGTCCTTGCTTGTATGGTATTCTTACTATTATCCATTGAGACATGTCTTAAGTTGGACAGTAGCTTGCCCAACAAATAAATATTTGATAGAGCTAACAAATGTGAAGATACGTGTAAGCCATTGAGGAACACATGTCCTCATATCGCTTCAGTGGAGATGTTGAGTAGTAACACGATACGCGTGGAACCCAAAACCAGTGTGTGTTTGACAGACGTCTGACTCGACGAGGAACAACGCCCGCCTTTTTGACAGCTGACTCGTCTCACAGCTCGTCCATGCGAATTATCGAGGCGGATTGAAACAGATGAGACGTGGGTTCAGGCAAGGGTTGCTGTGCAAGCACCTGGGCTGTTAGTTAGCAGCGAGGAGAGCGGGGCTGGCCGTAGTACAGATCGGCGCGATAAACAATATATTGACATGATAATTTCCTGATGTGAAATCCCAGCAGGTGGTGCGCCCATGGGCTGGGCAACAGTGCTACGTAATGTCATGAGATTTACATCTTCTGTCATTCGATACATTGTGATCGGAAAAACATACGCAGTACCTGATTGACCAGCGGCCTGTCAGGCAGCCTCCAAACGTTAACTTGTTCTCACGGTCATTCTGCGGTCTCGACAATTCTTCGCGACGAGTGGAAAAAGCCTCGGGTTGCTTGGCAAGGGTTGGTGGCTTCCCCCATCTGCTACGATTCACACTACGGATGCGATCTCTTTTTCTGTCATAGAACTCATGCGAATTTGGCGCGTACTGCACTCAAAGCTCGGAGATTGTGATCGTAGTTCTAATTGAACACCTTCCATTGTGTCGCGTGTATTCCTGGCGTGAAGTGTATCTGCAATATTGGGGACATTCACTCACATCGCCACAACTTTCTCGATTGGTTCTTGTGGTGTAGTACATGTGCCCGCTTTTGGGATGTGTCGTACAACGCCATGAAGCTACCACAGAGAACGGCCTGTACGACGGGTTTACTTCCCCGCATCAGCTGCGGGCAGTAGGGTAGGTTACCTGTCCTTTAAAGACGCTGAGAACGAATGGGAGTGACGGGGCGGCATTTTCGACATGCTTTACGTGTCACATATTTCCAGAAAGACTGATGTGAAACCATTACAGCAGTTAACTACTTGGATGTTCCTAATTAAGATTTGCCGCTCGATATACAACAGTACCGAGGACATGCCAAAGTGCCAGGAGGAACGTGCGGCATGAATGCCAAATTGTCGCCAACGGACAGAAGACCGAAACTGGAATGCTCCAGAGGTATGGCATTCACTGGAGGTTGAAGGCCGCATCGATAGCTATGCTACTATGAGCTTTTGCGATTGTATTTCTTTGGGCTGATCATATAGTGTGGTACGGCTGTACCTGCATCGACAAGCCACTAAAGTAGCGCCGCCACCCTGTAGAGTATATATATAACAACTGAGTAAATTATTAGACACTCATCAAGTATTGTGTAACACTCGGGCATGCACCCAAGCGCACGGCAAGCAAATGAGATGCGTTGGAAAGGGCGTTCATCGTGCCGAAGGGCCGAAACTCGTTCTGTCTGAACACCACCGAGCGTAGCGGCAGCAACTTCACGCACTAGCCACAAGGTGATCTCCTCGCTTCGATTCAAAGATCTTCCCGAGAACCACACCCCAACTTAGTCTCCGACAGTCACTACTCAACAAGGCGCATGCAAGCCGCATGCAAGCCGCCAAGTTTCAACCCATTTAGCACGATCCTCGTTGCTGCAGCAGTATGATGCCTGCTATCGCTTTGGCAAGGTAGCAGTCTGTGTACTCATGGCGGCTATTTGTGATACCTCGTAGTGCCATAGCGCTGCACCTCACGCGTCTCCCTGGATAGAATGCCCTCCCTTTATCGAGTTGTACCAGGGTTATCCCATGCACTAGACCTCGGTGTCACACCGTGACTTTGACTCGGCACCATCCGATTCTCCTTCCATTTGCGCTCCCTTGCCGCTGGTTCGCCAGCTCTACTGCTAAACATGTTGACGTTTGCACTTTTCCACCAGAGCCCCTCGTCCATGTCCGAGTTTCCATTCTGCTTCATCAATCTCCGATGCTTATTCGATGCTGAGGACTGTGCCCTTTCCCGTTTCTTGCTGTACCTGTTCCACATCTTCGGTGTTTATACATTAGACCCACACTCCCCTCTCAAGTAAGAGAGGTGCCTGATATTCGATACTTCCTACCGCTGGGCGATTGGAGTTATCATATCACTGGACACGAGCATACGAACCCGTTATGTTCATGATGGCGCCTATCCTAAGTACCCGAGCACTGGATGGCGGCAAAGCTAACACCGACGCCCTCGGTATCTTCTACGTTATCGTCGCTGTATTGTATACAATCCTATTAGCCGGCGAACTCTACCTACTCAACCGCCATCGTTCGGCTTTTTGTGTACGGATACGGAGCATCAAAGTCGTCTTCTCGGCTGTGTCCCTGCTTCACATTTACCTGGTGCTTGTTCTACTTGTATATCCATGGAATGGAATGTTTCCCTGCGCAGCCGAGTTCTGGATCATGTCTGTCTTTCTTCCATCCGGAATGGCTCTCTTCCAAGGTAAGTGAACAATGTCAATACCCCCGAGTCAAGCTAAAGGATTGTAGCATGCAATGCCAGGGTTTTGACGGCATATGAAAGCCAGCGTCGGCTGGCTCGTAATTTTTTGGAGGGTGCTCGCAAAAAGCGTGTCTCCTATACCCCGAGAGGACTTTGGGAGGCTTGGATAAGCCTTAATGCAGCACTGAAAGTATACGTCGGCTCAATTGTGGGACTGGTCCTATCTGTGAGTATTCCTCCACGCATGACATTGAGCTCTCACTTATAGTAAAAGATCTTCCTCGCAATCATACTGTTTTTCGGCTCACGCCGTTTCCATGGTTATGGTGTCTTTGGAGAAGCTTCAGATTATCGAACCTGCCGTAAAGGATTGGAGTGGTTAGTACTTCACCACACTTATTCTAGCCACACTAACGCTTTGTAGGCTTCCTTCTATCATTGTCCAGTTATTCTGGACAGTCATTGTTGGCCCATGGATTCTCTGGAAAATCAGATATATCCAAGACGTGCATTCTTGGGCCTGGCAAACTAGACTTGCCATCATCGCGGGGTATGTGTGAGAATCTACATGAAATCTGCAAACGCTTACAGACCTATAGCTTACCCGGTACACCCCTATGGGTTGCCTTTACATTCTCGCGTCTTGATGAGATGTATAACATAAGTAAATATTTCCCACCGGCTGGTTGGTAAGTCATATTTTTCCTGCCGTGAAACGCGCCCTTGCTGGCCTTGAACGTACTCTTCTACATGTAAGGTTCTGTTGTTACAACCAACATCCAGAACTGTTCGGGCATCAAGAAATCGACCATATGCGAATTGATTGCTAATCATATTGATCCAGGTTTATACCTTGCCTTATTGTGTGTCAACAAGTGATCATCGTTATCCCTCTTCGAGATGCATTCAGGTCGCAACGACTCCAACGAGCTAGAAAAACAGATTCAGACATTCAATCTCTCACATCAACTCACTCCTCTGAGTCTTCAAAATCAAGTGTCTTTATCCTCAACAAAGAATTAAAGTCAAAAGCATCAATGCAAGCACTCGAGTTCAGCATAGAAAACGGCATTGAGCCCTTGATCGCCTGGGCAGCGTCCCGCGAATTTACAGCCGAGAACACAATCTTCCTTCGTGAAGTACGCAACTTCAGGAAGAAGTGGTCGTCTTTAAAAACCGTTTCCACTGCGCAACGGCGCCAGATGTTCAACGAAGCATCACTAATCTTCTTCACCCTCGTTAACCCATTCACTGCTGAATCGCCAATCAACATCGAGTACAAAGTTTTCAAGACGCTACAAAGTACATTCGCAGGCGTTGATTTCGACCCTTACATGCGCAGCGATACACCAGAAGACCTCAAACCATCAGTATTGAGGGACAATGTTGTATGCCCCTGGGAAGATACGCTTAGTCGACCAACGAGTACCGATTCGATGACTAGTACATCTAGCGCAGGAAGCTCGCGGGGTCATGTGCCAAGCGAATTCACAGATGATATTTTTGACGCAGCTTTCGAAAGCATCAAATATCTTGTCTTTACCAACACATGGCCACGTTACGTCGATGCCGAATTGGCAAGTAAGGTGTGATTTTCATAGACGCCCAATGCTGCTAAACTGTCGGCAAAGATGGACGATTGTCAGCTTGGTCACTGCTATTACCCACTCTAGATATAAATGGACTATACTAGGAGGCGGGTCATATCGGCTTTGCTTTTGTATCTTCCACCCTAGCAAGCCTTAAAATTTCTTTGCGACGCACTGTTCATATTTGGATAGGATATACCCCAAAATTAGATTCCGATTTTTTTTCACTTCCTGTCAATTGCTATGCACCTCATATTGTCTCTAGGTTCGCACGGTGTAGTCTATATCGAATCCACTCGCAAGGCTAATAAGACACCTACTAACATGGGCTAGAAACCGGGTGTTCTACTGCATCTTGTAGTTAAGGGCGGGACCCGTCAGCGCTCTGCAGGGGTGTAGATACCTGTTTTCGGATTGATCTCTGGCGTAATTTTGACGTTACTTTCCAGCTACTAAGGCGTTTTGCATAGGATCTGGGACAAATTCGGCCTCAACTTAGTTCTTAGTGGGTAATGAGAGAAAGTGGAGACGTAAGAAATCCTAATCAATCAAAAGTTTTACGGTAATTTTGCATAAATGTGATCAGCCAGGAACCCTGAGTGCGGTAGCGGGTTCCAGCGGACGTGAGAAGATGCAGTAGAGAAATTATGCAGCCTGCTCGCGTGATGGCGGCCTCCGTTTGGCTTGAAACCTACAGCGTTGCAGATCACCAGTATCGATGTGCTTTTAGCGAGCATTGCAGGGCTACGGAATGTTCTTCAAGCTGACTCGAAATTGCAGGTGTCCAAAGACTAAATAGATGTGGTATATATATATCTACTCAGTTAAACAAGGTTATCACTGTAATGCCACCGAGGTCCATATTGTCCTCTCATTGCAAATCTATATCTCTGCCTTGAAGTATAAAGTACATCCTCACCTAGTTTACATCTACAACTACTAGCCTGCCACTACTTCTCAACATCAGCCCTTTTTTCTCACCTGACCAATGGGAAAATCCTCCGTCCATATAATCGCCGATCTTTATGCGCGAGTTTAAAGCAACTCAATATTGGGCTGTAGACGCCAGGGATCGCTTCATGCAGCATCCCGTGTCACAGATTGCCGTTGACGTTTCATGCTGTTCATGACTCAACGGTTTCCGTGGAATAACCCGTTAGGCTCAATGCCGGTGCGTAACGCTGCTAGGCTGCGCACATTGGTACACAAAAAGCAAGGACAATTATCAGAGTATACGTGCCTGCCTTCACAGCACCGTCGTTGGCAGATAAAGTGGTTAGGTTGAAGGATCTTTTACTCGTTAAGGGACGGGCTATACATGCCCATTTTTTTTATTCTTATTTCATCATCATAAGACTACACAAGACGCAGTTAACTTCCCATCGAGCGAAAAAGTAGGGAAAGCTCCAGGTCACTTGCCCCAAACTCATGATGGAACTTGAAATTGGCGCAAACATCACATTGCTTTTTAGCTATAAAGCCTAGCATACATCTTCTTGCCCTAATCATTGCTGTTCTTGAAAATAGCACGAAACTACAGTTTCAAGGTTATTTTCTCTTTCTTCACAGTTGAAGGAGAGGCTAGACAGGATACGTTGCCAAAGATGTCTTATTCCTGATGGCAGTAAGGAGTTAAGGAGTGACAATAATCTTCCTAGATCTTTATTTTTTTTATAAATCATTTCGTCTCCGTGGAGTTTTGAGACGTCCATCGAACGGTAGAGCTCTCAGATACGACTCTCACGGCTCCGTCAGCTATAGTTCTAAAGTATTAGTACCTGTAATTGAAATTTTTCTCTCGTTTTCTTAATGTCTTCTAATTCTCAAACATACCTTGTTCATCTAACGTTGATCCACCCACAGACTGATCTCGACAATGTGGTAGTATAGTACAGTCAGAATTCTGCCTTCTCCACATTGCGGGCTTGCTAATCATAGCCTTCGTTTTCAACGCATCTCGAATACCCTCGATGTTTGCACTGGGCCAAAAGTCTGCACCCGCGGAGCTGATTAGATAAAGAGGTTTGTTGTCAGGATGAAAAGCATACTCCTCCAGCTTTGCGGTTGGTCTCGATGAGATGATAGCAATGTCGGAAGCAATTTGCGCAGTATATTTCCAAGGGCAGGTCATTGACTTCTACGCCGAAAGGGGTTTCAATTTCGTTGCCAATTGCGGCGAAGCCTAGGATAATGCAGGCTGAGATAATACAAAGCGGAACAGTGTGCCAGCCCATTAGCTTAACAAGCTGAATGGGTAATGTTATGACATAGACCTATGTAATCTGCGAAATAGCAATTGTGTACGCAATCGGTAATGGAGTGTTCAAGATACGGTCCGCAGTGACGAGAATGCCGTCGAAAGGTTGTAGGTTGTTCAAAGCTTTTGACTCCATGGCAGGCAATGACAAAGTGCCATTATCGTTAACAGATTTGATGAATGAGGCCATGTAGCCTAGAATCTCAAGAGGCAAATTCCCCACTGGGCGTTTTGCTCGCTTCAGCTCCTGTCGAGGATTCGCTCCTGGTATACGCAACAAAGTTTTGATATGCTTCGTAAATGCACTTTGTTCCTTTTTTAAACTTGGCTGTCCGGCATTTCGCGCCATGGTGTCGAGGTGACTGACTAGGTCATTCAAATCCCCATACTGAATATATGGTTCAAAACGAACTTTGTGCTTCAGCGCAACGGCGAAAGCCACGATGAGATTGAGAAATGAAAGCTTGGCAAGCAGGTCTTCCTTACCGAGCTCACCGTCTCGTTCTTCGGCATGGATCCAGACGTTGCGAGCAAGCGTTGACGAAACATATCGCAAATGACTCCATACTTTATGGCCCTCCATATAACGCTCGTAAGCTGTTGAACTTCGTAGATTCAGTGAGAAACCGATGAGAATACCTAGCACTGTAGTAATGATTGGATGCACAACAACTGAAATAATCAATAGAGGTATAGTTTCCCAGGTACGATAGCCTAACTTTCGTGCACATGTTTTGATATCGCCGTAATGATAGCAGCCCAAATGCCAACAGCGATTGTGCGAAGAAGAATTTTGGTGTCACACTTCCATGCATTCGAAGCGCACGAGGCCATTTTGAATGCCGCGAGATGCCCCGTGGGCCAACCTATGTCAACCTAAGCTACATCCCGTCAATTTGAACCGGCAGGCTCACAAAATATTCTTGTAAATTGCTACGTGCTCGCTTCGAATTCGCGGACGATTGCTTTTCGGAATTTTTGGCTGTTGTTGCAGTAAAGTTACGACCAATCCTACTTTGGAAAACCCAAGGGCTAATTTATTTACAGCCAGACCCAAATAATGAAGGCATCGTTATGAGAACTACGATGGCCTTCTGTTTTCAAATGGAAGTCAAATCAATCAGGACTTTCAACTATAAGTACCCATTCTATCCCACTCATTTCTATGTCGCCAAAACACTGGAATTGAAAAAGGGCGTGTGCATAATGATATCACCAGCGCCATTGTCACATGGTGGACAAGAAGAGGTCTGAATAACTGGATGAGATGCATGGGTAGGGAGTCGACTTGACCATGGAACTGTGGCGTGCACGGTTCATTACTGTCGTGATAGCCCCCTAATAAGAGATTCGAACGGCTATTAAAACGTAGCTCTAAGAACTAGATTGTTATGAAAATAGCCTATTTTCATGTTGAGGAGTGTCTCTATAGCTTAGTATATTGGAATCCCTGCGGGAATATCTATACTCTGCAATAAATGATACTCAGATGCCTCCTACGTCGAGAAAACCCACAGTGACACCGCGGCAATGGAAGCTTGCAGGTAAATAAATAGCACGATCTTCAAAATAATATGCTTCTTGAAGAAGTGAAGCATATACCCCTATACGAACTTCATCCACCCAGCATACTCTGGTGGTCGCGAACCACAACCCAAGAAACTGGGAGACAAAAGACGACGACAATTCACGGTGGTCAGTAGTCGCGGCCCTCAAGGGCCAAATCGAATTGATGTGATAGATCAGCAACTAGACCTGATATAGCACCCATGGCAATTGAAATGGCGTGCGAGCAAAGACAAGCGTTGATGGCTCCCTCCACGAACTGCGTCACTGTGGATAAGATACACGAACCAAGGAGACTGGTATCGAGCTGCAAGAAGAATCGGAGGATCAATGATCCCATCAGAAACGAGCAGTGCTCAACAAACTATAAGAAAGTAGTCTAATCCCAAACGTGCAATTCGCTAACTGCAATGGAATAGGACGGTGATGCTGGGAAGCTACTAGATAAACTTCACACCCCAACGCCCTGCATCACCTCCATGGAGTCTGGATGGTGAAAATTCATTCATACCTCAGACTCGTATATAAACCAATCACCTTCTCCTTCCCATCCATTAACAACACCCCATCACATGATCAAACAACCCCTCTCCCTCTCTCTTTCCCCCGACCTAACACACAAATGCCTCACTCCTCCAATAAAAACCCCTCTACAGCCCCCTGTTCTGCGCCGCTGAACAGATCTTTCCCCGCACTCTTGCATATCGATAAGTTTAAGTGGTGGTACATCATGCTCCGCGTGCTCTGCATACCCACAGTTTTCACACGTAATGTGTCGACAGTACGGACATGTTGTACTTCCGTTGTGGGGATCGCCGGGCGTGGCGTTGCCGCATGTGCAGCAGAGCCATGTCATGGTATGGATGTAGTTTGAACTTGACGGGAAGTGGAAGGTGCTGTTTGTTTTTGAAATGCTACTTGGGCTTTGTGTATGCTGCGGTGAGAAGATCCTTTGGGGAAAGGGGAGGGAGGGGGCATGGAGGACGGAATTTGCGTCTATCACTATATAATTTTCGTGGGTTTAGGTATTGAAGATGGGGGTAGGTGTGGTGTGGCAGGATGTGAAGGTTGGTATACATGTGTTGGCGACCATGCCATCAGCGTGCTGGAGTAATTGTGTCACATCATTTGTTGGATTCTTTTACCCTTTCTTCACATAGTGTTGATGATATACTTAGCTATGCAACTACATTTATCTCCTTCCCTTTAACCCAGCTTTCGACCGTTTCCTTCAATGTATCGCCCAGGTTCTTCAGCGTACGTTGCGAGAACCAGGCGAGATGAGGGCTCATTGTGATATTAAGGTCTTTTGCATCCTCAGATAAAAGTGGCGTGTCTTCTGGGCCGCCTGCAGGCTCGACGCCAAATACATCTGTTGCATACCCCGCTATCTGCTTATCTTTCAAGGCTTGCACTACGGCCTCTTCATCGACTATACCGCCGCGAGAAATATTGATAAGCACAGAATAGGGGTGCATCTTGGTAAACTCGGCAGTTGAGATGAGGCCAAGTGTCCCTGGGTTACGTGGGAGTGATAGGACAAGGACAGTGGCCCGTTGCAGGGCCTCATCGAATGGCACACGAAGTACGTCTGTCTCTGGCGGAGAAAGAGCACTATCTGGTGTATGCGTTGTGGTAGAAGGCTTACGCGACGCAATAAGCACACTCATTCCCAAAGCATGCCCCAGATCCGCGATTCGCTTCCCTGATATCGTATTAGCCTAACAACGCGGCTCATGGGTGGATCCCGCTAACCTAAACTCCCGTACCCAATAATGCCCAAGATCTCATCTTTGCAAGTTAGGGGCGGAGCGCCATCGGGGAGCCGCATATAGCGATTCACAGAGCCGTCCCTCTTCCACTCGCTTGGCAGCTCCCTCGTTTTGCGGTCCAGGAGCACCGTGTGTCGTCTTGCAGCAAAATATAAACTGATAGCATGCTCTGAAACAGCGTCATTGGCAGCGCCTGGGCAGTTTGTCACACGAATGCCACGGGCTTTGGCAGCGGCGAGATCGACATGGTCGGTGCCTGTTGCTGGAACGGCGATGTGTTGAAGATGAGGGGTCACAGTGGGGTCGAGCGCCGCAGCATCGAGCTTTACAGTGGTGGTAAAGATAATTGTGGCATTGCGAATGCGCGAGTGGAGTTGGTCGCGCGTTGACGTCGTTTCATATGCTATGAGATTGTTGGGAAAGTCGAAGCCGGCAGCCGGCAGAGGCTGATGTTGTTTCTCGAGTGCCACGATTTCATGCATAGGGCCTATCGGTACCTAATCAAATACTTGGAGGGGAGCTCATTTTATAATTAAGTATTAAGTGGATAGGTCGGTAGTCTGATTGGATCCGATCTGAAGTAAGCTTGCCATTGGTAGGGCGTACAGCAGCGTACTGTGTAGGGCTAGGTAACGAGCTTAATCATGACCACTTCACTGCCTATACTCATAGCAGAGCAGTTTTGATATGGAAAATGGTCCCACTGCTCATTGCTGCGTGTTTGCTTGAGTGGTTACGCTAATAGCATGTCCAACACGGGTGGCACGCGACATGGCCAGACATCTACGATGAATTACGAGAGAGGGAGAGCCCCGCATTGGCCGCGATATCATACAGATGACCACCTCGGCAACTCCTATTGGCTGCTATGCGCGACTTTATTCAATCTTGCGCTTGCTTTCACAGCTCGCCCTACCTGCCTGCGCACACGATCATTTCATGCCGAAGGATCGTCAAGCCAGCACCGGGACCTGCACCCGTTTCATTCTAGAGGCCTTCCAGTGGACCAGAGAAACGGCTCCCTGACTCAATAGGGCAACTAATTCGTTGGCGGTGCTACTCCACCGGGCGCATACGGAGGCGCCAAGAGCGGGCTTCCATGCATTGAGATAGCGCGGGCAAAATGGAGAAATGCTTGTCTTGTCCCAGTTTAGCGGGCCTGGTTCATGCGATGGCCATGCAGAACCCATGTCTCTCTGACGTCCTAGAAGAGGCGCCCATGCCCACGCCGATCTGGCAAACACATGCTGCTGAGCTTTTCACGCCAAGGACAAACCACCTCAGACCTATCCCACCAAAAACAGGCGGAAGCAGTACGCCCTCATGTCTGACTATCGCTACGGAACGCAGTCTGATGCGTATGCCGCCGAAAACGACCTTCACCAGCGGAACAACTTTGAAAAGACTCCAGGAGGAAAGTCGAGCTTAACTAACGATATGTCTGGTGAAAGAAGTGGCCCCAACGATGCCGACGACCTTTTGCAGGCAATGGGCTACAAGTCAGAGCTGGTGCGATCACGCTCTACCTTCCAGGTCGCTTTCATGTCCTTTGTCCTCGCCGCTGTCCCTACGGTCTGGCAACCACGCTCTACTACCCCATTGCCTGTGCAGGGCCTGTTGGCATCATTTGGGGCTGGCTCGGAGTCTCTCTTATCATCCTCTGTGTAGCTGCTTCACTAGGCGAGATCACAAGCGTCTACCCCACCAGTGGTGGCGTTTACTATCAGACTTTCATGCTCTCCCCTCCCTCATATCGCAGAATTGCATCGTGGATCTGTGGCTGGGCTTTTGTCGTGGGAAACATTACCATCACTCTCGCCGTCAACTTCGCTACTGCCCTGTTTCTTGGTGCATGCATCAATGTCTTCGAAAGCGAACCTGGTGTTGGCATCTTTGCTGGAACCGCCTGGCAGGTCTACCTGATCTTCCTCCTCATCACCCTCGTATGCAACTTGGTGTCTGCCCTTGGAAACCGCTGGTTGCCCTGGCTCGATGTGAGCTTTTCTTCTCAAATACTGTGGCATAGTTTACTCATTGAGAACAGACTTTTGCCATCTTTTGGACCTTCGCTGGTGTGCTCGCCATTATCGTTTCCGTCCTTGCCATTGCGAAAAACGGCCGCCACAGCGCCAAATACGTATTCACCGAATTCGATCCTTCTAACTCCGGATGGGTTTCAGGATGGTCTTTCATGGTCGGATTGCTCCATGCAGCCTACGCGACTTCTTCGACAGGAATGATCATCTCGTGAGCATGCCCCTTTCTACCTATGCGACAACAACTCTTGCCCAGACCATGTCCCAATGCACCAATCCCATACACCATAAAACCTAAAGCAGCCACTTTCCATTGCGACAATTGTTGTGTCCACATGAGGTACATTCAGCCCACAATCGTGCATCTACTGACTCTATTTTAGGATGTGCGAAGAGGTTGAACACCCAGCCACACAGGTACCCAAGGCCCTTGTCGGCACCGTCGCGCTCAACACCATCTGCGGCCTTGTTTTCCTCATCCCACTTGTTTTCGTTATGCCAGACCAAGCGAAACTTGCTGCCCTCCTCTCCGGACAGCCAGTGCCTACAATCATCAAGGATGCGGTTGGCAGCTCCGGCGCAGCCATTGGGCTACTCATCCCTCTCCTTGTCCTCGGTCTCATTTGCGGTATCGGATGTACTACTGCCGCATCTCGTGCGACCTGGGCCTTCTCCCGCGATGGCGCCATCCCTGGCTTTAAGTGGTGGAAGGTGGTGCACCCCAAGCTGGACGTACCTCTGAATGCTATGATGCTCAGCATGGTCGTTCAGCTTATCCTTGGTCTCATCTACTTTGGCGCACCGGTTGCTTTCAATGCCTTTTCCGGCGTCGGTGTTATTTGCCTGACTCTGAGTTATGCGATTCCGATCTTCATCTCTCTCATTCGAGGCCGCCAGCATGTCAAAGAAGGCGACTTCCACCTAGGAACCTTTGGTACTTTGTGCAATGTTGTTGCTCTAGGTAAGTCTTTTGTTGACACGGTGACAAGTTGTGGTTGGCTAATATATAACAGGCTGGTCTGCTCTTGCCATTCCTCTTTTCTCCATGCCGACTGTTCTTCCCGTCACGCCGCAATTGATGAACTACGCATCCGTCGTTTTTGTATTTTTCTTCCTTATTTCGACTGTCTGGTACTTTGCGTGGGGTAAGAAGAATTACGAGGGTCCACCCACGCATGAGGAAGCTGTGTTAGAGGCCAGGAGAGCTAGCATCACTAGCCACCGAAGCAAATAAGCGGTAATATGGATTGTGTGCGTAGGCGGAGTTCTGTTTATGTTCGATACCTTGATTCGATTAGGTTGTGTGGGTTGTAGAAGAGAAGATATTCCCCCTTAGAAAAGTTTAACAGTGTTTCGATGCTGGAGCTGAGATGTGTACAAATATATCGTCCAATTCTGCTTTCTCGCAAGGCATGAAAAGTGGAAGAAGAGGAAGAAAAAGAAGCAGGGGCAGAGTGTTGATGGTGGTGATGAATGTGATCAATGTGATGTAATTTGGTCATCACGTGACGAACGGACGTTGAAACGGATGGTTGGTTTCGCTAAGCGTCGCAGGCATCGTTCGCAATCCTAAAGTCGCGTCACCTCCACAACAGCCCAACACCTTTTGCACCCCCAAAATTCTTGTCGCGCTGAAGTCCATCGGGGGCTGTGTGCGCTCCTTTGCGCCTGCCTTTTTTGTAGATTGAAGCCAGAAAGCGCTTTCCCACTGTGGTCACCTATATTCTTCCCCACATTTGCATACATCTACTGCTAGACTTGACCTTTGACCTATTACCAATAACCACCACCACCACCACCTGCGCCTGCACCACCAACCACCACCTGCGACCGCCTGCGACCACCATCACGGCCAGCATGTCGGGCCCCATTGCCACTGCCCGCCCCTCGCAGGCGCTTCGTCTGCGGCGTGAGTCTCAGCGGCCAGGAGTTGCGCGCGCTGCAGCAAGATCAAGTAATATGGAGGACGAGGGCGCAAAGCAAGACACCAAGCGCTATGGTACGACAAGTCTTCTACTTGTAGAGGGGCAAACTGTACAACCAGCAACTAACGCGCACCATTTAGTCAACACACAGCAGGATATTCTTGCTCGACACAGGGGCAAGCCTCCCTCTATACGCATCTTCTTGCACCAAAAGCACTTTCGCATCAACGACTCACCTGACATGCTCGAGTACTCGTCGCCCATGCGTGAGATCCTTCAGCACGTCAAGAACAAGACCATCCCCCACAACATGGTCGAGGACTTCTATGCTACCGACATGCCATTCTACGACAACTGTCTCATCGTCGAAATCAGCGACTTTCGCAATAACGGCGTCAAGCCCAGAGATGACACAAACAGTCTGGGCGACAGTGGCACCAATGCCTTCTCCATACACAACTACAACAACTTCATAACCCCCTCGCCATTCGCCCCATATCCCTCAAACAACAAGACAGATGCGAAGCCCAAGCCGGCCGACGCCCCCGCCAAAGATCCCGAGCTCAAGGAAGACAAGGAGAACATGCCGGCTCCAGCCCAGAATGGCGCCTCGCAGAAGCTGCCCGGAAAGCCAAAAGTTTGGACCACTGTTCTATTCCCAACACCCCAGTCCCACTTGACCGACATTCAGCTACTCGCCACCACCCCAGTTCCAGATGTAGCCACTCTGAAGAGAATGCAAGCCGCCGGAAGAGTGGGCGGCCTCCCACCCACGCCCATGACCGCCATGCCCCCAACACCTTCCTTTCCCACTGGACCTAGCCCGAAACGCCAAAAGATGGTTCTGGATGACAGCAACATCTACGAATTCGAATCCGAGTTCTATAATGCTACTTGCCCGAAACTGTACCTTGAGCCAACCAAGAGCTTTGAAGAGTCACTTGCGCTGATCGATGCCGTTACACATGCAAACAACAAGAACGAGGCACCAGCTCGTAAGACTCGCAAGAGGACTACTGCCGAGCTACAGGCCGACGAGGCTGAGGCCGCCGCAACCCAGCGCTTCCTGCTCGCAGGCGATGAACAGCAAGCGAATATGGCTGCTAATGCCACAGGGGGTGACGAGGGTGCGGCTCGTACCAATACCAACCCACAAAACTTCTCCCGCTTCAAGACCCTTGCCACTATCAAGGCTGCCCATGAAGAATCAGATCGACGAAAGAAGGAAGAAGATGCTCGCGTTGCTCAAGCCAAGAGACAGGCCCAGATGGAAGCCGAGGCGCAAAAGAGACGGGACATGGAGACAAATAGACAGCAGGCTGATCTTGAGAGGCAGCAGACACTCTTGCGCCAACAAGCAGCGCAACAGCAACAATTGCAGCAAAACCAGTTACAACAGAACCAGTTACAACAGAACCAACTACAACAAAATCAGTTACAACAGAACCAACTGCAACAGAATCAGCTACAACAGAATCAGTTGCAACAAAATGAGACTCTGCGCGCTGCTAGTCAAGCACAACAACTGGCGAATCTGACTGCTCCGCAGATGACCCAAACTCCCCAGTCAGCTACGCAACCCCAATTCTCGCCGGTCGTCCGGAACGGTACACCAATGGCTCCCGCATCTGCATCCCCCGCGTCGGTGGACAGGTCTCCCACACAACGGGTGGCACATCAATGGTTGCAACGGCGTCAAATCATGCAATCGCCAGCCCTGCTCGACCACCCTCTGCTATTTCACAACCACCCATGGTCCGTTCTGTTAGCCAACAACAAAATATGAGCAGAACAGGTACGCCTCAAATGGTCCAAGGAACGACACCTGTGATGAATACCTCAATGCCGAATCGGAACATGACACCAACTCCTGTCCGCATGAACCAAGGTAGTCCTTCGATGACCATGCAGGGAGTAACACCGATCATGATGCAAACCCCGCAGCCAGGCCAGAACATGACACCTGAACACTTACAGCAATTACATAACCAGACGGCAATGCAGCAGCGTATGATTCAGCAACAACAAATAGCTCAGCAACAGCAGCAGCAGCAAGGCGCTTCTTCAGGAATCGGCCAGCTTCAGCAACTTGCTATCAACAAGGCTCAAGCACATTTGCGGCAAAACGGCATACCAGCAGGCCAAAATCCCCAGCATTACCAGCAATCGCTTGCCAGACGCTTCTTCCAACAACTTCAGCAGCAACAGGCCCAACAGCAAACACAAGCTGCTATGCAACTAGGCCAACAAGGCAACATGCAGCAAATCGGCCAGCAAAACATGGGCCAGCAAATGTCTCCTCAAGGTAGTCAGCAAGGCATGAACCCTGCTAACATGAGTCTGGCACAGCTACGACAGCATCACAACCAGCGAAAGATGGGTCTCATCCAGCAGTTTGGCCAAAACATTCCCCAACAAGAAATGGTTCGCTTACGTCAACTAGAGCAGGCTATCATGCAACGAACAACGACCGAGCAGAACCAGCAGCAAACTCAGATGCTCATGAACAACGGCATGCAAGGCCAGATGCCTGGCCAGATGCAGACACAGATGCCTAATGGTGTTCCCAACAGCCTACAAACGCCAATGCAAATGCAACAATATCAACAACTTCTTCAGCAACAACGCGCCAGCCAGCATCGCCAACAGCAAATGTTTTCCATGCGCCAACAAGTCATGCAACAAGGCGGCCAATTGCCACAAGGCATGATGAACAATGTACCGGGCATAAACATGAGCAATATGCAGAACAACATGCAGAACAACATGCAGGGCAACATGCAGGGCAATCTTCAAGGCATGAACATTTCAAACATGCAAGGAATGAACATGAATAATATGCAAGCTATGCAGGGGATGAACATCAACGCGATGAACCCACAGCAAATACAGCAGATGATGATGATGAGGCAGGCACAACAACAAGCACAACAGGCACAGCAACGGGGCATGGGTCAGCCTGGTCAGCAGGGAGGAGGTGAAATGGGATGGAGCGGTTAAGAAATAAGTATTAGTATTGTTTTCCATTATTTTGGATAATCTTTACTCAAGGGCTCTTGTTTGTTTGCTCGTTTTTCCTTTTATGTTAACGACGGCGTTTCGAGGTCTGGTCTCTGGATCTTGGGAATCGGGACACGGTCGACTCGAGATACCCCTATTACGACCATCTGTGGCATTGTTACCGGCGTATCTAGTGTCTAGCGTTGAGTTCACGGATATGGTGTCTGTTGGGTTGAAATGTTTTCCTTCATCGAGTGTCCTACATGGTGTGGTAGTTGATGTTTGTCTTGGCTGGTATTGCAAAGATACGAACGATATCGAAACAAATCTCTACATACAAATATACACTTGGCACAAGGCAATTTGAGTGATGTTGCTAACATATCGCTCACACTATTTCGCCACAATCGGAGCAAACACAAAACACAGGGACTAGCGACCCCCGCAAACCTAACAAAAAAAATAACCACTACACGAGCTCTGGCGCAATATGCACGCTCTTCTCCCTCTTCTTCCCCCTATTATCCTCCCCCCAAACCATATCCGTAAACCCAACCGAACCCTCCTCATCACACACATCCTGCACCCCACGAAAGAAGTGTTTGTCGGTATTCTCGCTTGAGATTGCGCCGCGGCGGGCGGTGTGTACGGGTGTGAGGGAACGGGTGTTTGATTCGGGGGAGGTGGTGAGGTATGGTGGTGGTGGTAGCGTTATTGATATTGCTGTAGCGCCGAAGTAGTCGTCGCCTACGGGCTGGGGATGGGTGTGAGGATGTGGATGAGGTGTTGAGTACGGTATTGAGAAGGATGTATAGGGGTGGTGGCATTTCTTCTGGCGTGGCGGCGAGAGTGGAGTGACGCGTTTCTCGAATGTGTGGGGTCTGGGGATTTGTCTTTGATTGTGCTGGAGGTAGGGGTGGGTGGGAGAGGGGAGGTCCAGGGTGCGGTGACTTGGGTGGTAGAGTTTGTATGGGCTGTGTGCACACTGTTAGCGATTGGATTTCTGGCCCGGCTTGAGCTGTTCGAACAACCGCTGGTGGAGGAACCGGCTCGGCCTGGACGGTGAGGTCGGAGGCTGGGATGTATTGGGGCAGGGCTGCTTTTGCTGGATATGAGGGGGAAGTAGTTGGTCACTGGGATGGTCGTGGGGGAGACAAAGTCCGATTCGTTGCTAGGATAGGCAGGCGAGTCGAGGTGAGGATGCTTGAATATCGATTTAGAGGTCGTAATTGAAGGCGCTTTAAGTAGCATCTTAGGCAGTCCAGTTATTTCACCCGGATATCGTGACAAGACTGAAGGGGAAACTTGGGAAACGAATTGTTCGCTTGTATTAATCGGGCGTGGTGTATTTGAACCAGGTACTTTGTGTCTGTCCTTACTGTGCAACTTGCGAAGTCGCTTGTACTCAACATATTCGTCTATCTCGGTGATCGTGGGCCGCTTGGTGATTTTGTCAAGGGATATTCCGTCGTCTTCACGTTCGAATTTGACTTCGAACATGGTATCTCCTTCCTTCCAATCACCTACAAAAGTATCATTTCTTCCTGCCAGGCGGATTGACCAACCCTTGACTGTAAATCTAGGCTTTGTCAGGAAGATAAATACACAGGGAACAATACTCTTACAGGCCCTCAAATCGAACGCCAACCTTTGGCCCCCGGATGCTGCTGAATTTATGGGCGCGCAAGACTCGGATGGGGTTTCTACTCTTTAGAGTGGCTGCAGTAAGGCGGAATTTCCCCTTATCACCATGTGGGACGAGGTAGGTAAAGGAGCCCGCTGAGCTTACTTCTACCTCGCCTTTACCCTCCAATACCAGCGCATATGCACCTTCTCTATTAAATGTAGTACCGCCGTCTACAGCCTCGAGTCCTATGATACCGGCATGATGCGCGAAGAGGGTATCGATCCACCAGCTGTGGTAGTGTTTATCAGCGAGAGTCTACACAGCATGCTATGAATACGCACTCTCCGGCTCGAAATCCAAGATCACCAAATCTGTGGGATCGTTTCGGATGGACCTTCTGGGGGCAGGACTTTGACCATCGCCTGAGCAGTGTCTAGCAAGGAAGGTTAGCCTCGTTAGCATGATTAAAGCGAACTTGACCTTCCTCTCGGTCGTGTTCATCCACACTGGCAATACCCTCAAGTTTCCCCCCTCTTCCATATATAGCAGGACGAAGTTCGCTAAAAGGCCCAAACTTCACTGTCCACAGTAGGATGATCCTGTCGCAATCATCACATAGAACGCCAGGCCACCTGGTAGCGACACCAGCGATATCATTCAAAGCGCGGTGGATACCGGTTGTACGAAGATCACCCGCTGTGGTTCCGGTTGCAAGAGAAAGAGCGACAAAGGTTTCGTGCAGAGTCAACACATCATCAGGTCGTAAGATATCGGGGCCATCACGAGCCACGCGCAAATCGAGGTCACCGCGAATCCACTCAGCAAGAGCTCTAAGCCGGGGTCGTGATAGATCCGTGGTCCGAGACGGTGAGTACATGGTGCAATCAATCTAATGAAGTAGACTTGTAGGGAATAGTTGTGTAGAGTAAAGAATATGTTCCTTTAGGTGGTGGGCGAGCAGCACGTGGGGGACGCTCGACCTTCATTGAGTCAAAGGAATGCATCGTGCAGAGTAGTCGAGGTAGCAACTACGGAGTAACTAGAACATGCAAGACGCAAACGAGGCCCGTCATTCATGCCGTGCCCTGTCTCAAAAGGTTGCACTTACTCAATCCGGCTTGCTAAGACACATGGCAGCACCTTAATTACCTATTCATCCCACAGTAATCTTTCTCTTCTTTCTCTTCTTATTTGCCTTTTTCACGATTCCTACATCAGACGCCTGTGACTTTGTTTCCTCCTTGTCCTCCTCCATGTCGCTAAAGCCATTCCATTCTTCGACCTCCATGTTCTCTCCTCCAGTAGTGCTTTCCAATTGTTCATCTGCTCCTCGTATAAAAGCTGCGACGAAGAACCCCATAGTTCCGTCCTCAGTTCCTTTGTCACATCGAATACATGCATCAAGCACTTCGTCCCTCTGTTTCTCCTCTACAGTAGAACTGAGTTTGTCTTCCCATATTCCCCGGTTTTTCCAAGCCTTCATACCCTTTACTTGATGCTCTCTCTTCAGGATCTTCCACCCTCGTTCCTTTGCAATCGATGTAGCCAGAGCTTGGAATACCACGCCCTCATTTTCCTCAAAATGAATTGAACATGTCGAGTAGGTGATCTTAGATGCTGAAGAGAAGCGCATGGCATGGGTGACGATGTGGAGTTGAAAATTCGATAGGGTTGTCAAACGATCAGTTGGTACTCCTTTACCAGGAGTTTCTTCTGGTATGGATTCATCCAGATCCAGATCAAGTGTAGCAGGTTCGGGTACTTTTCCCATATCTTTTCCTCGTTTCCGCTTCTGTGAGGTCGATGTTCCAGAATCCGCAACGGGCAAGTGAATCTTAATTGCGTCATCGCGACCGACGATACCAGTCCCTGAGCAACTAGGGTCGAGCAATATCGCGCCAACGTTGGAAAATTCATCCGAGTTAGGTTTGGTAGTTAGAAAGTCGCAGCCTGATTTCACAGCAACAATGCTATCGGCCGACGCGAGCTTAACCATCTTCTGCAATGTTGAGGACCTCATCTTGTCCCTCTCAAATGCTATCACCTTCTGCCCCTGCCCTAGTTCGTCCTGTGTTGAGATGATGGCTGCTAGATGGGTTGTTTTGTTCCCTGGGGCTGCACACCCATCTATCACATCCCCGTCGTCAGGTGACAGGTCTAACAGATATGCGGGGAAACATGAGGCCTTGTCTTGAAAGACGATCTGGCCATCAGCGTACGCGGCAGACCGGCTCAGATTGATTCTGGAGGGGAGCGCAAGCAGGTTCGGTATGTTTGGATCTAGATAATAAATCTTGGATGTGCCGCGTGCTGAAAGTACTGTTGCCAGATCATTCGTCTTTTCAAACCCAGCAAAAGTTGTCTTCAGCTGTGCATCCAAGGTAGATTTGATTGTGTTCACTCGTACCCATCGTGGGTGTCTAATGGCCTTCTGTGTATTATCATCGTGAAGCTCCAATTCGCCGTTGCTGACAGCCTCTTTGAATGCTGTCAGCGTAGCATGTCCATGACGTATGCGTGCTTTTGTGAATTCAGCGCCCAAACGAGCTTTATGCCTAGTAATAGCGAGTTTCAAGACATGGCTAGAAGTTGCTGCGACGCCACTTTTGGCAATAAGGAGGTCGTGTGTAAGGAGAAGAGCCAAAATCGGGGTCAGCTATGACTGTGTTAGTCAGATGAAATTTGGTATAATAAAAAGACGTGGTTTTACCTTTCTCTCGTGTGCTAGAAGCCCACACTTTTCAATCACGTCTTTTAACACCACCGACCATTTGGACGTCTCAGCTATAAGCGCGAAGATCTGGCCTGGCGAGCTCTTCAGATCCTTCTTTGTATATATGCGCGACTTAAGAGACCCGCCTGTCTTGTCGTCATTCGCAAGAATTGCCGCTGCTTCGTAGTAGAGTGACATTGCGGCTCGACGTTGAAGCGCATGATTTTCTCGGTATTAGACGTCCGAGCTTCTAGCTAGGTAAATTGATTCCCCACAGACCTCCGACCGCATCAAACATCGACATTGACACCGACATCACATGTCAATTCACCACCGAACGACCGAGAGGAATGTGTTTGTGGTTATTGCCATGCAGTGTCTTTCAATATGTGTAACCAGGTACTAAATATAGCTACTCGTAGGTGGCGTAAATGCGGTCACCTAGTTCCCGTCCTTTTTCGGTCATCGATTTCTTGGAAAACTATAAACAGTTTTCAGCAGAGTAGATTGTGTTTAAACGAGCCTTTCATCTTAGGCCCAAAGCCTATCAATTTTGGCACTCGTCTATTTCACATACTTCAAGATGAAGCATACCACTATCGCCCTTGTCATTTCCGCAGTAGTTGATGCAGTGGTAGGAAGAGATCTTGTTATCGCTATTTACGGGGGTGGCCCAGCCAGTGCTACACTTGCGCTTGCTCTCAAGGACTACAAACATATCGACCTTCAATACTTTGATCCCGCCCTCAACCGTACACCACCAGCTCCTTTGTCCTATGCGTTTGGGCCCCTAATTCACGACTTGCTTGAACAAATCAATGACGAAGCAAGCGGGGTCATCGAACGTGCAGGCTTTTTTGAAGAAGACCCACGTCAAATCATTATCGTATGCCCAGTCAACAAGTCCTTCTATGTGAGCTATTCGCACAGAGGGCGCTAACATACAAGCACAGGGTGAAGGAGTAGATACCGGTACTGTCCTCGTCGATTACACTGAACTTCCTGACCTCTCATATCCTGAAGTCATAGTAGTTGACCCTGTAGCATTTCTAGGGCAGATGCTCAACGGAGTAGACAAGAAAAGGTTACATGCGAATCAAACGCTTATCTCAATCAGAGAGCAAGTAGTATTAACATCAAAGGACTATCCCTTATCGTTAGAGCTCTCGGACGGCACAATTTTCGAAGTTGACGTCCTCATTGGTGACGACGGCCCTAGGGGTAGAATTCGTTCAGATGTTTTAGGTGCCGAACATCCCGCCACACTACCAGTCTTCATGAACTTCCTCACCGCAGTTGCAATGACTACGTTTGAAGAGGCGAAGAAGTATCTTCCTAACTTCGGAGATAAGTTAACTGGTCGTCGCTTTGAACATGTCGGCCAAGGTGTTGCATATTTCAGCTCCCACCTAGAGACGTTTTTCGGCGTTGCGGGTTTCTTCTATACAGCGGAGTTATATGACATCAATCAGTTTGTGCGTCCAACCACCAGCGAGGAGATCATCGCCAGATTTGGTAGATTCGAGAGTGGAGGTGCCGTTGCAAGGGTAACTTATTCCATTCTACCAAGAATCGTAAGAATAATTACTGATATTCTGCTTGCCTATCTTTAGATCTTCAATACCTTCTCGAACCACATGCTCATCCCTGAGACTGAGCACCGTCATGCTCCGACATACATAAAAAACAACATCGTCATGATGGGTGCTGCAGCACATCACATGACCAATTTCAAAGAGCCAGGCACCACCCAAGGCATAGAAGACGCAATGATTCTTGCCGCCGTACTGGGCGAAGCCCGTGGTGGATACACTGCTAGCATCGAAGCAGCCCTTCTCGCTTACGACAGTGTTCGAAGACCACGATCTCAGTGGGTCAGTAATGAGTGCAAGCGCTTAGGCTTGATGTGGTCGGGTATGCTTCCTGATGTTGGACTTGATGTGAAGAAGCTGCGTGCAGCGTTTTTGGAGTGGAAGAGGACGAGCGAGAGCTTTGATGCAAAGAAACACAAGGAAGAGGCGCTGATGTTAATGCGCGAGAAGCTTGAGGGTGGGAAGCCACAAGAGGAAAGTACTTTTCAACAAGCAATTGAGCTTTGAACGCATCGTCCTTCGACATCGCACAAGGAGAGGTGCGTAAAAGACGAAAGGGCCATCGATATCATTGCGCCTTGTTTTTTTTTCAGTGTATTCACTCGTCAACAAGGATTACATAGCAGCATTACAATGCCGAGCTCTATTTCTTCAATGAAACAAATTGCTTCCATAATGCAACACCACCTAATACTTGGGCTCTGAGATGAAACCCGAAAATTGAATTGCTTTCATTAGGAGGAACATCTGATGAGCAGGGGATGCGTAGCATATAATTTAATTAAGCCATCCATTCGGTGGCATAAAATCAAGGAGGTACATGATCTGGCATCATTCTACTCTACTAGCTAACTATCTAGCGATCATTGTTCAAGTCGATCTAGACCAAAATCTCACCCGGTGATCCCAATTCCTCACTGGTAATGAGTTGATCAAGCAACCCCGACCTGCGTGGTAAATCAGACCACTTTTTCAGACGCCACCAGCCACACTGGTACATGTACAACCCGAGTGGGAAGCTTAGACATGCGGCGTTTTGTAATCAGTTTGCCGCCGCAAAATGATAAGTTTAGTAGTTGGGAACCGACTAAGCTTGGCACTACACATATCTAGACCGAGCCGTAAGCTGACCTTTGGCTGTGAAGGCTGGGGGTAAGCCCGTGAGTATGACCGAGATATTTAACTCGACCCCTGTTGTTACCCGAACATTACAGCTTTACACCTTAATTCATATTTTCATTTTCACGTTGCGAAGCAGAGCTGAGTTGTAGGTCTTTTTGTTTTGTCGTGTGTATTTACCTAGCTAAGCCTATCGTAACAACACTTCGTAAATGACCCATTATGACTAGCGCAACATGGAGTGGCATCTATTCATGTTTGTTACGGTAACCACCGCGGTTCCCGCAACACCTCACTACTACCCATCTAAGCCACGAGCCTGGGAAGCCCGCGGAGAGCTCGGGAAGAGCCTCCAGAGCACGGGCGTCACGCAGAGACCCTACGCCAAGCGCACGAGCTATACCCCTAATATATCTTGATCCGAACCCTTACTTGATTTCCCTTCTTCACGCAACGTCTTGTAATTACACGTGAGAACTGTACGTAGCAAAATCAATCTATCAAGCTTCTGAGGCAAACCTTGACGTCCCTGCTCGCTGCCTCTCGTGACAAACGTAATAGTTATAGAGTTAGCTAGTAGCTAGCTTCTATACCTATTTTAAAAATATATAAGAGCTTAATAATTTACTTTATACTATACATAGCTAGAACTTATATTTTTAATGTTGTTGTGGTATTTTGTGCTCGACGCGCTTTCGGCCTTGCTGTTCGTCACCTTGAGTGAGCAACCCATCTTGCGCTCAACGCTCTTTTGAGACCCGAGGGCTCATTAGTTCGCAGAAACTGCCAGTTTGAGGTCTTGCTGTTCGTCATCTTGTGTGGGCGGCCCATCTTGCGCTCAACGCTCTCTTGAGACCCGAGGACCCATTGGCCTATAAATTGCCGCGCGCCCTTGCGCTCGAGGCCTTCTTGAGATCTGAGGGCTAACAATAAGCTAATCCTAGCGAACAAGAACCCCTTCATGCTATAGTTTAGAGGCAAAATCGACCAGCCGTTCTCGATATTGAGCTATATATTTCAACTCCTGCACACGACTGCGTTTCTGATGCCCTTCTCTCTAGCGGGGTGGAACCCAAACCACAATACCAACCTATGGGCCGTTCCCGCAGTAAAACCGCCTGCAGGCGTGACTATTGATTTTTCCAGGCGATCCGATATGTTGGACCTAGTCATAGGCATTGTGGCAACCATGTTCTTCCTGACTCTGACCTTCATGGCGTTACGGTCTTGGGCTAATCGCGGAAATTGTGAGGGGTGGAAATTGGATGACTGTTTGCAATTGGGTTTTTGTTCCTGCTCATGCTTTGACTAACATTATCAGGGTGTACCGTTGTTACATTCATTCTCACAATAGCCACTGGGTCGATGCTCATCTCATACACGAGCGAGCTTGGGAAGCCAAATTGGGATTTTTTTTTATTGGCTTGATATTGAGTGGAACATTGCACTAAGTGCGTTACTCGTTAAGCCCGGCTGAAGACGATGAAGTTAACAATGCGCTGAAGAAGATTGTGTCTGCCCTTATCATAGCAAGTCTTGCCCCTTTTTGAGGCAAGTGATGTATCTTGGCACTTTACTATCGCATTTTCGGACATCTCGATCATGTTCGGTATCAAATCTATGCTGTCCTGGCTATGAGTATGTTGATTCCCATGACATCTTTAGTTTTACTTGTACTCCCTGTGCCTACACCAAAAAAATTATGGAAGAACGTCGAGGAGAATAACCAAGTGTTGCGGACTACACCGGTAATCGTCTCAACCTACAGTATGGTCGTCGATTTACTCATCCTACTGATACTAATATCTACGATTTTGAAAATGAATTTGTCGCTCAAGAAAAGGATTGGTGTTCTTGGGATATTCCTCACAAGTTTGTTGTGCGTCAATTTCCTTTGTCTAATAAAGTTACTTCTAAGGTCGCATAGGGCTATGGTAGCCGGTGGTGTATCATTGTACTTCCGAGTGCGCCTCTACCAAGGTAACGGCGGTCTGCGCTACGTCCTCATAGATCCATTAAAAAAGCGGCAGAATCTTTTCTCTCTCCCCTCCTTTCCAACAATCAACATCTCAGCTATGCAAGCGAGCCAAAACGCCAATTCTCTAGCACTTGGCACATTCCGCGCGAGTGTGGATGCGAGACCTGAGCGACCCGAGTAACCCTGTGTGGGATTGAATAATCCTCACATTTATGTTAAACACCAAATGATGGATGCGGAAGCGAACAGTATGGCGGTCGATATGGTATCCGATGCATTTCGTGCACGTCCAAAGAAGAGAATGAAAGATCGTGAGACGTTTCGCCGGAACAACAAGCTTAATACATCAGATGGACCAGTGCCGCCTGGGTCGTAATCTTGCTTTGTTCAACACGAATCCGGAGCTAATTCGACACCCGCAACGTGTTTTGACCCCATTTTTTTCAACAAGAAAGTGGACGTGTAGGGAAAAACTGAACAATGCTTCTTGTTGGAGGATCTTTATCGTGTTTGAGGGGGTTCTGGTTTGGGATTTAGATGAAATATGGGCGCAGTGGACTCCAAAACTTACTCGCATCTCGCAATCGTTAAAAATACAGAATTTCAAACCTTTTCACATCATGGCCTCTACCTTTTACTCAAGGTCATAGGCCGACTCTTGCCATAGATGCTGCTCGAGACTAGATGGTGTTTGAGTCCGAAAGGTATTGTGTGGCACTTAGTGCCAATCATCGCTCCTTCGATAAAATCGGTGCAACGCTACCCTGACGATTTGATGTCCCCGCTGACCCAGGTGGCACATTTTCGAGGGACTCAATCCATTCCTGTGGCGATCTATGGGCGTTCGTAGGTGGGGGCATCGTGTCTTGCTGAGGAGCAGCGCGGTTGTTATTGCTTAGGGGCTGGAGTGGTGTTGAATGTGAGGTGTCGCCTCTTTGTCGCCCGGGACTCCATCCATTACCCCTATGCTTGTACCAGCCAAAACTTCGAGTCTCATAGCCCGATACGCTGAGCCACCCTTTGAAATAGGGATTAAGAGCTGGTGCGGACGCACAAATGATTGCGACGTTGGTTTCCACGGCAGTGGAAACCCATGAGCCGAGTGCTTCCCAGCTGATATCATAGGTGGGCGATGGTTTCAGTCGAGTGTAGTAGTAGACGCGGTGGGCGTAGTGGACTCGGAGGGCTCCAGTTGCACAAACACTGCGTGGGTGTTAGTGATATTCGTTTTGCCTCTCTTCCTCAATATGAACAAGGAAGAACGTAATGCGTACGCTAAGCCGAGAAGAAAAATAGCAGCCAGCGCCATCTTCTGTCTGAAAGGCAGAAGAAGCTTGTACACTACAAACATAGGCAGCATGCAAGCTAGAAAATCTTGAAGTGTGCTGATGCTAATGACTGCTATTAGATAGGCCACTTCATCCACGCATTTGTATTTATGGGTCTTGAGCCATAGTGGCGTGAAGCGAAACCAATAAGCTTCTACGGGCGAACATGTGAAGATTAGGGCAAGGATCGAAGCAGTTCCGTACGCAGCAACTAAAAAGCAGTGTGAGCATACTGGGGTACTGGTAGGAGGATGCCCAGGTGATGGGTGTGCATACCGAAGACAATACTTGCCCAGACGGAGTACAATATGGGGCGACTGATGATTGAAGATGTGATGCGGCGGTAGAAGCACAGGATAGAGAGCTTGGTGAGTGTTGTTGTCCCTAGGTAGATGACTTCCATGGCCATGGTAATCTGGGCATACGTTTAGTAGTATTCTATCGTTAAAATGAGGCCACAAACCTGACGAACGGTAACACGGGTCCTTGGTGTTTGGTCCCAAATGTGTAGCTGGAAGCCATATACACGAAGCGCAAGTACGGTTGCAATCGTTAGCCCAGCTAGTCCTGGCTGCATTTGGTGAGCTTGTATCGTTAATTATCAGCACTTTTCCATCCACTCACCATGGATGCTATTATGAGCCAGTCATCCACGCCCGCCTTTCGCGTGATGTGAAATCGCGCCCATATTCTCATCGCAAAGACAACGAAAGTAACGAAGAACATGGCAATGATACCCGCCGGCGCAGCCCAGCTCCTCGTCTCCGGGTTGACATAATTTGGAGCAGGCCACTTGTAGTGTCCACCATCTGCAGGTGGGAACAAAGCGGGAGGCATGCTAGCGCCTCAGTGGAGAAATGATTTTAGCATGGAGACTAGAAAACGGGCCATTGTTCATTATATTGGGATTTGTGAAGGAACTTGCATATCAATAGGATTCGGCTGAGACGCAAAGGTGCGGTGCGCGGTGAACAGCCCTGAAGCCTCTCAGACGAAAACGCCATTGCGGAACTAGGTATGGGGCCTTCCGGGATAAACCGACCTAGTACGCCCAGCAAACTCCGACTCGTGTGGCTCCTTTATGGGGCTTAAATCCCAAACTTTATATCTCTGGTTGCGATGCGGAGATATGCCCGGGGTTTTTTCATTGGCCGAAAGCCCCTTGGCTGGTCTCGGATTGCCGTGCATTATGCAGCCAAGTTGGATTGGTAAAGAATGGGCTTTCGACACAGCACTCAGAAAATCGCAAAACCTTCCTTACGTGTATAGTTCGTCTAAGCACCTTTTTACACTTTTAGCCTCTCCTCGCGGCCATTTCCCTACCTCGGTACGCCGTTGCACTTATTCGTCATGCACGAACCACGTTGCAAGTGTCGGAATTGCCTTACTCGAGTTCTCGCTAGTCAAAAACCTAGTGATAACAATACGAGGAAGGATTTACTCATTTACTGCCTTTTCCCTCTCGAGCAAAACACCACTGTATCCTCCAAGATGTGAATACAAGTTGTTTAATAGCTAGGAAGAGGCTGTAGCTAGTAGTCTTATAGCCTTACAAGGTTTATGACCGTTTGTCCGGCCGGAGTAACGGCCTGTCTAAACGCCACCCGCAGCGATCAACGGCCATGCCCTTGTCATCGCGTGTCGCTGAAACGCCGCCCTATTCGTGGAACCTTTCATCTGTTACCCATTGTACCATAACTACCTACTTGGGGTTTCAACTACTATCCAGAGACCTCTACAATGCTACTTTCTAGAGCATACAAACGTGAGCGACATGCGAGAAGCAGAACTGTATGCATGATGCTGAAGTCTACGGCGTATTTACAACCTACTTTAGTGATGGGGATAGAGTACCTAATCCACTCTCAAAGTCTCCAGTAACTGAGATAAACGCTTTTAAAAAAGCAGAGCACTAGCGGGCAACTGTATTAGGCTCTCGCATGAGCATGCAGTTTCCGTTGTGTGCTCTAAAAAGCAGTGACCTGGGTGGAAGCATCATGCTCAAGGAAAGTATTGTACATTATATTACAGTGGTCTGCATTAGAACTTCATCTCATTGTAGACATCAACTACCCAATCCCCGTGAGCAGCCCCATCCCGAACAACCTCACCCGCCCGCTTCTCCAACCCAAACTTTGCCGCCTTGTCTGCTTTCTGGTTTCCCAGACTCCCCGCATGCCCCTTGACCCAGGTGAGTTCGACCAAGACGCCCTGGCCAACGAGCCAATCTACCTGGTCATACAGGAGTCGGAGGAGCTTTCGGTGGAGGAGCGGATTGTACTTGCCCGTCCCCTTTGTGATCAACTGCAGGACGGTCATCGAGTCCGTGTAAATCCTCACAATCTTGAGGTTTGCTCCCTGCTCGACACGAGCCCTAGCCTGGTGTAGGGCAGCAAAAATGCCATACATTTCTGCGTCGTTGGCGTCAGCTGTCAATCCACCCAAGCTGTACGATCTTGGCTCCCCGTAGCTCTTGCCATCTGGGAGGCAATCTACTACGCCCGCAGCCGCATGCCCGCCATTTTGCGGTGTGTAGGACCCGTCGGCCCAAAAAACTAATGCATCTCCTGATGCGATGAGGTCTACGATATCTGCCAGTCGTACTGAGTCTGGCTCACGCGCCTCTTTCTTACTGGGGACCATCACGGACCCCTTGAAATCTGAGTTGTGACAGGGGCGTTCCTGAGCTACAACTATATGCTTCTTAGTTTCTGTTGACCCTTTAAGGCAGCCTGATGGCCCTCCCAGGAGATTGCTTACCCTCTGTCGGCAACCTCGCCCATGGCGGGTTATACAAGGTGTAATTTACACCGCAAGGTGGCCTCCTGGGGAGTGTGCCCGAAGGCGCAAGCACAAGCTTCTTGCTCTGCTCTCTCTTCTCTCTCTGCCTTCTGTGCCGTTTTCCGAGGCGGCCCTCGAGTCCTTGTCGCTGCTTGGCGTTCTCTTTTCTCACTCTTGCCATCTTGTAGTTGGATATGAGAGTGATTGGTTGTGTGGTTTGTGGTCAAGGTGGGCTTTGAGGAAAGGTTTTTATCACTGGCGTCGTCTTTTAAATTAGGAATCAGAGTGAATGAGAGCGGCGCACCCGCGTTATCGTAGCTTGGCATGCTGTTGTGTTTGTTCATTTTTCACTGCCCTCGCAGTGCACTACGACGCGAGACCTCACTGAGGCCATCTCAAGGTTAATTGTGCTGTAGCTAGAATTGATTCGATAGACAGTTGACTCGTGTAGACACTCAATATTGCACCATATAAAACCAGTTTACCATTTAATTAGGTATGCTTTGAAGGATAAAACGGATTGTAGTCCCCCAGCGACACTCTAATACCAAGCAATAACGGGCAACAAGGGGTTGTAGCCACAATAAAACACTCATGTTTGGCTGGTTTGGTGTACTTAGCACTATATTAATACTCAGTATTCAACTGGAGCTCGCTATGATGTTATGTACTCCGTGTTGTGCTTTCAGAACAACTGGGATATTCCGGTGATTTCACTATGTTAAGCGTGATTGTGGCCTATCAACACGTGTAGAGACGCAAAAAAAAACAAGAGCCGACACTTATGCGCAATTACTTTGTTAATATGTGACTCACAGTTCAGATATCTAGTGTGCGGATTCACTACGAGGGTCCACCTGCGATTCTTTAAATCTGAAGACTTTGCCACAATAAACACTTTCCACTTTGAACATCAAACTTTTTGCCAATGTCGCAGACCGTATATTATCGTACTGTTTCGTTATGTTATCACACCTAGCAAGTCTTGATCTAGATGCCTGGTGGCTTTTGACTACGGAACGCTGCGATCGCGTGACGCTTTAAAAATGGATTCGAAGACCATTATAGAAATCGACTAGTACTAAGAGTGTGGCTGGATGCCAAGGCTGACTGAGAATCAACTCATTGACAGTGCTCATGTATAGGGCCTGGGTCGCTCAGTTCTGTGTTTTTGCACTCTCAGAAAGTGGAAACTAAGTCCAAACGTATCATATGGTGTACAGATTCTCTTTGCGCTGAAATTGGCTAAATTAATATAGGCGTTTCAATTGCTCTTCCTGTAAAAGCCATGTAACTGCGCCGAAGCAACAAGAAATTTGGTTCTCCCCAAACAATACTTCACTGGAAGCCCCTCGGCCTGTTGCTCAACCATCCCGACAATGCACGAGCCCATACCAAGATTTAAATGCCCTTCACACGAGATAAATTCCCCTCTAGCGCTCTACTAAAGATTTCGAATACTCGACTGACTCGGAACCCTGCCCTTCGCCAAACGCAGATGACGTTTCTGCGCGCGGAGACTACTCGATCCGCCTCACAAAGAAGACAAAGAAACAAAGTAGATCATAAACAAGCCATGCGTTACATCAAAGTACAGGCCTATCCCAAGACCTGAGTGCATCATTGTTAATCTACGCGAGCGACAAGGAATACATGAAACGAACAAGGAAGAGTCATGAAACGCTCCACACAAAATCGAAGAACCGCCGACATATACTGGCCATAGTGCTTAGTATATATGCACTTAGCTCACTGCCCTTTTTAGGCTCCAAAAATGCGCTCATGTCAGGACGCGTTGCAGTGGACGAAACGGACGTAAACGGGTGAGACTAGTTGGGAAAATAGCGCGATGGAAGGATGACCGAAAACAGACGTGAAAGGGGATACTTAAAGATGGATTTGAAATGATATAGGGCTGAGTCGGACGTTTGTGGAGGTGGTCGGTGGTTTTGAGTGGGATGTCGGTCGAGGTATTGATGCGGCCTAAGTGTAAGCGTGGGACTTTTGCTTGCAGTCCACCCAGAATATTAGGTACCAACGGATATCTCAGTGATAACCACGAACGCATTTTAACGGAGTGACCCAAGAGGCGCCGATGATCTCAATATTAGCGTTGAAAGGGCAGCGAAGATAACGCCTTGACTTTGAACATCTACTGGGGCTGAACAAGCGGTTTCTCAGACCCGATGATTACCGTAATTTGCGGGACGATTTCGTACATGGACGAGAGGTCTGATCGTATTTTCTCGGTTGCCAGCGTAATTTATTGTTATTGTTGGCAACGTACATGACACCAGGTTACACAATTTTGATCTTTCGTTATACCAAGCTTTCTTTTCTTCGGCTTCGTCTAGATGAATTAACGAAATGGGATTAGGGTCGACTCAAAGAGATCTTTCGTCCTGAGATCAAATCAAAGCTCGTATATTACACAAGCTTCTCACCCGTATGAGCTTTGATGGAAGAGGTCATGAGTTGGAGTTTTTCAAATCCCGTGCTCTTGCGAATATGTTGTAGTCAGGTCCCGCCTCTCGAGCTTCCTCGAGACAAGTGAACAGCCTGGTAAGATTGAAGGAAAGGCACTTTACATGAGGGTGGTGTATGCGCTCGGTTGTGCTTTCTTGCCATTCAACCTGCCCTAAAACATGGCTGTCAAGCTCATCTGAAAACTTTGCCAGACCCCCAATGTTGTTAGGGTAAAGTCAAGGTGTTCGTAACCTAGGTGGCTCTGTACAACTCTAGTTTCCCTTTGTCTTCAATAATTCGATCGTTATTGTAGACTTCCCTCAGCCTCTTGTCAAGCTCTTTAGGAGACAATATATTTCCATTAAGTGGGTCAAAAATGAAATACCAGCCGCCGACTTCATTAACGCTTTGTAGACGCGCTACACCTGCTGGATGTTTAACGGTATGATTCGGGTGGTTTAACGCTCCTCTTGTGTCGATATGCGTGTGTGATGTCAATGTAGTGACCGAATATTCGATCGTCGATCGTCGATCGTAGAAGTGATAAAAAACGTTCCCACGTGTGCGATCGCTGCTCATCGGCTCGTCCCAAAACGGCGTCAAAGTAATAGGCTTCTCCGCGAATTTCATAACTCTGTCAAGCCATTCGCCCCCTATGGTGTAACGCATGACAAACGCAAGAAAGACTACAGTAGCCACGCCACAGTCTATGACGGTTGGATGTAGGACTATATCATTTAGACCTTGACTAAATGGCGCATTTCCTTTGTAAGTTAATGTCCAAAAACTGTGCCCGTCACATATTCCACGAATCCAGCTCGGAGGACATGGGTGTGTAAATCCCACATCTAGTGAGGTAATACGCTGTTCTGGGGACAACTTGTTCTACTCGGTAAAAGTGTGCTCGTAATGCATCCCTTTCAACTGATTATTATAGATTTTGGATTTTCCAGGTCCAAGCAATTCGGCAGCACACCAAATACCCTCGAACAAAGTCTCTCGGCTCAAAATTGGACGACCATAATTGTCCAGATCTGAAGGACCGGTCTTTAATCTATGCAGGTAGGTGTGTGGATAATCGGTAGGCGGCTCCTCGCTTAATTTCAAAAGAGTCTAGGCCCTTTATTGTTTGACTCGTTCTGAAGGAAGTTCCCTAGCGGGTGGTGGGTCTTTCGTTAAAGCGATATGAGAGACCCTCCGACTGCTTTGATTTCTCTGTCTGATAGACTGTGCAACCTATCCTCAGCCTTCTGAAGGATATTGAAATGAGCAGAGAGAGCTATGCAAAGAATTAACCAGATCAGAATTGAATTGCGGCTTTGAAAGTACATTAAGTTTGGGTGTTAGGAATGGAACTTTTCAGTTCAGCCGCCAAGCAAGCAGACATGATACGCTCTTGCTACCGCACTTGCAACGCCTTTCTCTCCATTTATACACTTTCAAGCCTTCACAGTCTCGAATCCAGTCCAGTTCGGTAACACTGCCCGAATCTCCTTAACGTAAGCAGGAACCCCTCCGGCATAATTAATCTGTTCAAACACCTTGCCAGGCACGCTGCCGCCCATATATGTACTCCGGGTCGTCGGCAGAAGACTGGCGTCACTGAGTTCATTGATACGTTTCTTCCACTGCTTGCTCGCCTCTTGTGTCGGATTCAAGTACTTCAATCCCTCTCTTTCCGCAAGTTTGATCGCGTCCCTTATCCAACGGCCTTGCACTTCAACGCAAGTAGGGCCATTTGCTAACAGAGTTGGGCCATGCTAGGTGGGATATTACTACCACTACAGAAGCTCAAGCGATAGGTAGAACTTACCGGTCCATATATGGAGAAAAGATTTGGGTACCCCGCAATTGTGGTGCCTAGGTACGTAGATGCGCCCACTTTCCATTCATCGCGTAGTGTGGTTCTGTGGATGGATTTGAGACCCATCTAAAGCATCCAGTCATCAGAGTTTCATCTCTTTGAAAGAGGACACAACTTACATTCATTATTCCTCCGGTCCCAACATCAAAGCCAGTCGCCAACACAATAATATCGACCTCATAATGTTTGCCATCGCTCATCTTTATGCCTGTTTCAGTGAACTCGACGATTCCGTTATTCGATTTGTCACCAATATCGACAAGCATCACATTATCCCTATCGATAACTTCATAGAAATTTTGCTCAAGACATGGTCTCTTTACACCAAACGGGTGCGGTGGCTCAGAAGGGCACAATAGCTCACGCTTTTGAGGGTCTCTAATCCGTACTGACTGCTTTTTACGCCAGAAGTCGTATACTAATCGATTCGCAGTCATATCAAAGAGATAGTCTTTGTAGTTGCCGAGCCAGATATTAAATCCTGCCTTTTCCCATAGTTGCTCGTAAAAAGCCTCGCGCTCTTCAGGCGAGTCTTCAAACGTACTGCGCTCTAAAAAGTCGTACATAAACCCAGCAAAAGTCGTCTCGCGTAAGCGCATAAGTTCATCATAGACTGGGTAGAGGGCTTGCTGCTGCTCTTTGCTGATATCGCGTTTACCCATGGGGAGAGCGAGATTAGGCGTGCGTTGAAATACAATAAGCTGTTCGACCTCGGGTCCCCATTTCTGAATAATTTGAACGCCGCTAATAGCAGTTAGCCAAGACAAATTTGCGGTTCAATATGGAATATGGAGCCAGAAAACTGCAAGAAAGGACTATCGAACTGAGCAGAGAAAAGTACCTTGCGCCAGTCCCGATCACCGCTACTTTCTTACCGCAAGGATCAACCCCCTCGGCTGGCCAGAATGAGGAGTGATGTATTACCCCCTTGAATTCATTCAGGCCAGAATAGTTTGGAATGTACCTTTTCGAAGCGAACCCGGCCGCAACGATTAGATATCTACTCTTCGCGATCCGGCCATCAGCCGTTTGGACAGTCCATTTGCCGAGATCAATACTGAACTCGGCCGATGTAACCACAGTGTTAAAGGCACAATCCTTACTAAGATCACAGACCTTGTCCACGTGATCAAAATAGGCTTGGAGTTCATGGTAATCAGGGTAGTTGGTTGACCATGTCCATGTCTTGTAGACTTCTGGAATGGATAATTGGTAGATTGGGACCTCAGAATCGACTCGGGCGCCTGTTGTGATTAGGAAGGAGAATGAGGCAAAGTCAAATGGCGGGTAGAAACTTACCGGGATAAGCATTGAACCTCCAAGTGCCACCGAAGCTCGTACCAGCCTCATATATTACAGTGTTAAAGCCAGCTTTGCGCATTTCGTAAAGCATGTATATCCCGCCGAATCCTCCCCCCACTATAAGAATATCGATGTCAAGGTTATCCGTATATGGTCCGTCTTGCCGGCGCCGTTGAGCATATTCGGAAAGATCACGACGCAAAGTACGGCCCGGTTTATCTTGAGACTGGCAAGAGTTGAACATATCGACGCTAGAGATATCGTTCATAGCAGAAGTGAACCAAGGTGATCGACGAGGTGAACAAAAGAAAAGATAACCAGATTCATGGGGTCTCCGTCCCTTATTAGTGACGCGCTGGTTCCAGTCCGAAGATTGCAGCAGCTACTACAAGGGCCGTCGCACTGACAGTGTACCGCGTGGCTGACGGATGCATACATAGCATACGTGTGGACGAGGAGCCAGATGCAACCGAGATTCACGGCCGGCATTGATGCAAGACACAGAACATTCGGATATGTCAGGGCGTCGAAATGATCTACGTCCACAGTGTATCGACACGCCCGATCGCACCCCTGTATTGTGGATGCCCATACCAGCGAATTATAGTATTTGCACAAAAGGGATCGCAAATACTGGGGAAGCGAACCGACGTGCGAACACGGTACATCTTGGTGGATACTGGTGGTAAGTACTGGTAAGTGCATCCGACTCGGTTATGGATCTTGGCAGATGGCAAAAGAGGCTACAGTCTCCTATTATCGTCGAGTGGTTTTGGACATGCAGACCGTAAGACAGGTCAGGGAACTGGGGTAATCTATCAAGACGGTCAGCCGTAAAACTTGGTGTCAGCTATTCGAACTATGCTCAGTAATTTTTCTAACCATGATGGGTAATTTGTACTGTTAGTTTCCGTTTCTTAACGCCGACCGGCCGAAAACCCACCGGTGTCAACTTGGCTCCAGGGAACCCACAAACCGAAACTATCCGTGCCTTGGCTGTGTGGTCGTTCTGTTTAAATGCTGTCCAGCCCGCGCCGAATGACTGATTGTGTCCTCCGACTTCCGACATGCCGACCACACCCGTTCCATCTTCACAGCGTCGTTTTAGGCGAGGCTACATGGCTTGTGTTCTCTGCCGGGCCCACAAGGTGAGATGTGTACTTGGCACAGGACCACCCTGTAGCAAATGTCGACGCGAACATCGCGAATGCGTCTTTGAACGTGCGAATCGAGGACCGAGGACCCGGGAGGCCCCGCAGTGGGCTGAGCCTGTGCAACTTGCCGACCCAACAGCGACTGAGAATGGCGAGCAACATGACCATACCAACACGGCTGTGGCATCTGAAAGCAGCCGCGACGACCCACCCGTAACCGAAGTGGTGGAGCCAATCAACGCCCGGCGAAGCTCTTCCAATAACACGCCGCGTTTGCAGGTACCGGCTCAACCACCCTCCTCGCTCTTGGATCGGACAATGTGCCCTAATGAAACTCTGGCCTTCTTTAACGAATTACACAGGTCTGAGGGAGATGGGTCTGCCGGATCGGCCACGGTGTCCACTCCACCAACACAATCAAATCCGCACCCACCAAGCGTGCATGAATTGTCGCAAGTAGACGATGAGGCTCTTCACGCATGGAAGGAGATTCCCTTTGTGCGGTTGGGCTGGTTTACCGCCCGAGAGGCGTTTACCTACTGGGACATGGAAGTTTCATTGACTGCATTACTGTTTGCAACTAATCCCGAGCAGGTTTCATCGCCATATCGCGCCCTTTTGCCCTGCCTTTGTGAGTGAAGTCGAAGTTGGCACATTCCAGCATACCCGAATCGCGCAGGAACCAATGCTGTGCACGACCATTTTGATGATTGCTTCACGCTTATTTACCCTACCAGGACCTAGAGGCTTAGCTCGGAGCTATCTCATTCATCACCGGCTATGGCAGCAATGTGAGAATCTTATCCAACTGCTCATGTACGGCCAAGAAAGACATATGAGAGGAAATCATACCCCGGGCACCATCCAGAGCCTTCTGTTGCTTTCGGAATGGCATCCCCGATCCCTACGGTCCCAATTTTGCTCTTCCCAAAGTGGCATGTGGGAAGACAGACAGCCAACGGGCCCTTTTGAAGGGTCGTCTGAAAGTTCAGAGCAATTATGTCTGGCAAGGTATCAGCAGTATCTCCTAGATCGAGCCAAGCAATCTGATCGCGTTTCATGGATGATGGTAGGGGCAGCTTTGAATCTCGCACACGAGGCCGGAGTCTTTGTGGACGCTTACTGCCCCAATGGTGCTGAGGACAGTGAAAGACTCGGTGTTTTACGCACTAGAAAGCTGATTTACTTGTATGTGACCAGTCTTTCCATCCGCTTAGGATTCCAGAATACTTTCGCACAGGACATCATCATTTTGACCCGGGCCATATTGCCCTCCGAGGAACTCGGCCGCTCTGGGCCGGATAGCTGGGATTTATCTATAGAGCTATGGCTTGGTTTGGTCCGTCTGAGTCGGACTGCATCTAGCATGTTTTTCCGAACTACATCAGACACAAAGAACCACCTGCGCAGTGGTGATTACATCCTCCTCCTGCAGAGCTTTGCGGTGACCCTTTCGAAATGGTATGATGACTTTGTGGCATTACAGTCGGGTAAGTTCACTATCCGAATTGCTCTCTCGAATGATGTAATTTGCCTTTTTGGTGTTTAAAAATTCCTCTACTTATTTAAATCGGAAAGATGCTAACGAATGTCAATAAAGGCATAGGCCAGGATATTCAAAGACTATTATTGATTGAGTATCATAATCTCAAAACCTATACACATGCCTTGGCCATTCAAGCAATTTTGGAGAGAGCCCGATCTCAAAATTTTACATGCTTGAGAAAAGATCGACTTGAGCTACTGGGGACCTGTTACCTTCCCGAGGATTCTACTTTTATTCACGAAGTCATCACTAGCAGCCACATCATCCTTCAGACTACAATAGAGATGGCAGCTGACGGTCGCTTGCGGTTCATTCCCATCCATCAGTTCCAATGCATTATGTCCGCCTTTGTGTTCCTCTTCAAGGCTATAAACCTCTGTACCAGCAGAGAAAGTGTGCAAACGTCCTTGGTTATTTTAGAGCAATGTATCAGAGCGTTAGAGGAAGCGGACATAGACGAAATGGATGTCTCACGCGACATCCGGGCATTTCTGCATTCACAAGTACGAAGAATTCAAGACGATGCAAATGTCTTCTTTTCAGCATTTACCGACCCTGATCAAACTCTGGACGCGCAGGTCATGGCAGATTTAGTCGATTCACCAGCAGATACAATGAGGGCTTCGCAACCCTTGCGGCTTGGAGTCGACTGGAATCGGGACTCGTTCGCAATGCTCGGTTTCCCGGCAGATCTCGCTGCACACTGGTCTTTCTTGGACGCATCTGACCGCCTACCAATTGCAGATCCTCCATGGCAGTCAAATGGATCTCTCTGGGATGCCTCCAGATGAAGAAGCACAGAGAAACCTCATGCTTTGAAGAAATCTCGCATTTGATGGACTAAGTCCTTGTCCGAAGCCAACCCACTTGTCATCAGACATTTTGCTGACTTCGGATGAGATTACTTGGCAAACTTTGCCTAGTACCGAATCATCAACCGCTCTAGCTCTACGATTTGGCAATTCGTGCGACTAGCGTATCTCAAGTTGCACTGATAGTGGTAATGAATTGGGCTGCTGAAAACCAATAGTCGGTCAATTGTCTGACTCCATCACAAACAACCATGAAAGGAGGTATATAATGCGAAATGCTCATTCAAAGGATCGGTCAACAAGATAGAAAAGTATCTGCCTGGAGTTATGATGAACAACCATTTCCCTCTATGTTCCGAGGAATTGCGAAACTTGTCTCTGAGTAGTAGATGGGCGCGCAGCATCTGTTACTGCAAGAAGGTTCTACAATCTGTTTGTACGGGGTGGATATTAGCGATATAGCACCTAAATGCCCTTTCCAAGAGTAATCGTTCAGGTTCTAGCGAGATGTTAAATGTAGATCGCGGTATAGCAAAATAATAGTTCGGTGCTTGGCTGTTCAGTGATGCAGAATACCCTATCTCTGGTTAGACAAGGATTTCGCTTCCAAGTGGCCAACTTTGCAAAAATGGATCCACCGGAGCCTGGTCGGTGTCGCATACGTATAACACTAGTCGTGGTCCGTCACCACCCCCTAATATCGTTCCCGAAACTATCCGAGACCGGTTCGCGAAACCTGGGGCTTGTAATATGTCAACCAATAGGGCTCTTCTTAAGCACTATTAGGATATGGAATAATTAAAATTTGCACCCAGCTACTCTAAGAAGCCCTTTGTCATCGCCAGAGCGATTATCTAAGGACTAATGTCTTATATCCCCATAGGGCGATTTATTGCGGGATCTGTCTTATTCATCTCCTATAGCGCTGGTAGCTTTGGCAAAGGCTTTTGAAATATATCTCAGCATATAAGGTCGCTTTCCTTTTAAAATTTTGACGTTGCCAGACCTACAACAACTGATCTTTTCGCCTATTTTGATTCTCGAACATATTCTCCTTAAGCCAACAGTAGTCATGGCCCAACTGAAAATCCTTATCTGCGGCGGAGGCATTGCTGGCCACGCCCTTGCCTTCTGGCTCTCACACAAGCACGACGTTACGGTCATTGAGCGGTACCCCGACTTGCGGTCTACCGGCTTACAAATCGACATTCGCGGACATGGAATTGAGGTCCTGAAGCGGATGGGACTGGAGACTGCTTTCCGCACCATGTCAGTCAAAGAGCAGGGATTGGAATTCGTGGACAGCACTGGCAAAGTAATAGCATACTTTCCCGCAAACAAGACTGGCGAAGGGCTTCAGAGCTTCACAACGGATTATGAGATTATGAGGGGGGACCTCATCCGACTACTGCACGATACCATCAAAGACCGTATAAAATACATCTTTGGCACGGCTGTCGAGAGTTTCGAACAGCTGGATGATTCTGTTGAAGTGCAGCTCTCTAATGGTCGGAAGGACCGTTATGACCTTCTTGTCGGCGCCGACGGCCAGTGGTCCCGTACTCGGAAGCAGATGCTAGGGCCTGGAGCCGCAGATCCTATTCACTTACTTGGGGTCTACGCGGGTTACTTCACCATTTCTCGCCAGGTGAAGAATGGAGAGACATATAATGGTACTGCCTACCTTGCTCCTGGCAAGCGTCTTTTGTTTTCCCGAAGACACAAGCCAGACCGCATCCAGGTGTACCTAGTGGGCCTGAATAATTCCGAGCGAGTGTTGGCTGCACGGCAAGGCGGCGTGGAGGAGGAAAAGGCTGCCCTTTCAGACCTTTTCCGCGAGGCTGGGTGGCGCTCAGAAGAATTAATCAAGGCAATGCAAGAGTCAGATGACTTCTATTGTGAGCATATGGGTGTTGTCAGGCTAGATTCCTGGACCGAGGGGCGAGTCGTCCTTCTGGGGGATGCAGCCTACTCCCCTACGGCAACCACGGGAATGGGGACAACCTCGAGTCTAGTCGGCGCCTATGTATTGGCTGGCGAGATCCAGAACCACTGCGGTCGCTCTGGTACATCTAAGGAAACACTCCCCAGCGCATTACATTCTTATGAACAGCGGTTCCGCCCCTTCATGGACAACGTTCAGCATGGTATCGAGAAAGGCAAAACCTACTGGCACAAGATGCCATCGGGATCGTTCATGCTTGCCGTCCTAAACCTTTTACTGTCTTTTCTATCCTTCTTCAGGCTCGACATCCTTGCCAAGTATATAACGAGGGAAGATGTAGGTAGTTGGAAACTTCCGGATTATGAGGGGATGAACCTTCAGGAGGACTGAAAAGGATCGTCCCGACCAAATTGTCCTTAGCTCGATTTATGGGAGAAGGGTTGGAACCTAAGAAAGACATTTCGCATCATCCACTACTCCCCATCTGCGAAAAAGTTCAATAGTGGAAGACCTGAGGATTCTCGGGTTTCAAGGGTGTAGCCTTTATCCCGTCTTGTAAATAATGATCTCTTTATGTAATTGAAAGCTCAGCAACTCGGCAGGCATAATTTGGCTCAATTTTCTCTTGCAGTGGTTGTTCAGGCCGGTTGATTTCTACCTCAACAAAAGACGTATCTTTAGCACGCCGTTATCGAACTAAGATCCGATGATGAATCGTACAGCCTCAGTGCAAGCAGCTTTTTGTAATATAGGGGCTCATCTGTCCAGCCTCATGAATTCTGGCCTCTTGTAATTTGGTAGCTGATAAGTCTGACGGCCTACCTACTGATGTCAGATGAGATGCGCGAGGCCCGGTGAGCTAGCGCGACGAATCTGATTGGCTCGGTTAGCTAGCGCAACGATCGCCAGCAGCGCCAACCGCCCTTTACAAAGAGATACTGGCAATCTGGCCAGCGATGGGCCTCAGCTGAGGAAGCTGCAGTGTAGATACAAGATGGAGCGCGGGGCCGGAGATGAACGGACAGAGCGATCAGAGCAATCAATCAATTCAATCAACTTACTCAACTCAACTCGTTGCAATCAATTACGCTCAAAACCTATCCAAAATCAGACAACTGAATTGGAATTCTACGACTATATGCCTCTGGATAAGGATATGTGTTCGAGCCCGGTTCGAGACAACGAGCTCCTACGACGAGCCGCTGTTACTTTGCCGGTTATCCATGATTTTCCCAACATCATAATATGGGTTCCATGCACAGTAACCCCGAGATTCACGCCCAGCTTTTAAATTCTTACTAGGCAGCCGGCCCTAGCGGCAAATACCAGTGCCGAGATCGGCAGGGGTTTTCGCATGTCAGGAGCACATATTGCCGAACCATAAAGATTGAAGCTTATTTAATCTGCCGAGGAGACTAAGCCCTAAGGCTACATCTCGGGTCATCGCGGTTGCTTACGGAAGTAAAGTCTAGTAAGCAACAGACTCTACTTTGTGTTATGTTCATATTCGTAGAGTTCCGGGTTAAAATACGTGGGTGTTCGCGGAGTAGCTGCATCCTGCACCTTTTCAGTCTATCAGGGACATGATATATAACCCAGCGCGCTCGATGTGATATATTCGGTCGCAGAGTTTCTGAGCAATATTCAACCGCGCGACAAAGACTGTTCCCGCACAAACTACGGCTGTACTGACCGACTCTACTTTATCTGTGGATGACAATGGGAGAAGATCAGGTCATTCGATTTATTGTAGTCGGCGCAGGCTTTGGGGGTTATGCTGTGCGATTGAATTGCAGCGTAAAGGCTATGAAGTCCATGTCATCGAAAAGGAGAAAGAACTATCAGAATTAGGTGAGTTTTGTGCGCACTAGGCAGACTATCACAACAATTGATTATCTTACAGGCGATGTGATCATAATCACTGCCAATGGCTCGATCGTAATAGAAAAATGGCCCGCGGTGTTGAAAGACTTAGATGAGACTTCATCCAAATTGAAAGCCATCACTGTTATGAATAGTGAGGGAGAACTCATACTGGACCAGCCCTGGTCAGAGACATATAACGGCCATCTGAACGTCTGGACCAGCCGTGCTCAACTTCAGAAGGCAATGTACGCAGAAGCAATTAGGCGGGGGGTCAAGTTCACATTCGGTGCGAAAGTCTCAGAGCATTGGGAGGATGGCAACAAGGCCGGAATCTACCTCAATGGAGAGAAACTTGTGGCAGACGCAGTTATCGGGGCAGATGGAGTCTATAGCGGGACGCGGGCGTATATCACAGAGGCACCCGATCATCCACAGCGGAGCGGCTTTGCTATATATCGGTCGTGGTTTCCACTAGACCGACTTCTCGACGACCCTCTGACCCGTCACCTTGCATCACCAGGAAAGGATTCCACTCGCGTCTGGATTGGGCCAGATCAACACGCAATTGTACATATCAACACTAGCCTACGACATGTGGGGGCGTATATTACCCATAAGGATACCTATACCGTGGAAGAATCATGGAGCTATCCCGGCAAAATCAAAGACATGCTGGCGTGTGTTGAAGGATGGGATCCTGTCTTACGCGCTGTGTTTTCGAGGATCCCCGAGGAAGTTCTTATCGACTTTAAGTTACTCTGGAGAGACCCTATCAAGAAATGGGTATCTAATAAAGGCAGAGTGGTAATGCTTGGTGATGCTGCTCATCCCCATTTGCCAACTTCAGCCTCGGGTGCTGTGCAGGCTCTAGAGGATGGAGCTACACTCGCTGCTGTAGTTGAAAAGGCTGGCAAGGCAAAATTACCGTCTGCACTTAAGGCTTTCGAGAAATTGCGGTAAGTCAAAATGCTTGTATTCACGACACCCAGTATCTAACGAACCTTCGCTGCTTAGTATTGATAGAACCACAGCTACCCAGCGTATGGGGTGGGAGACTCGTCACAAGTGGCACCAAACAGATTGGGGTGCAGTTAAAAGCAATCCCGAATACATTAAGTTGCCTCAGCCAGACTGGCTATATGGAGCAGACGCAGAAGCTTACGGTCATGAGAATTATGAAGCAGTGGTGGAGCATCTGGAGAAAGGGACGCCCTTCAAGAATACTAATTTGCCTCCTGATTACGAGTATACAGATTGGTCAATCGACGATATGGCGGAGTTGGACAAACATATTGGCGATGTGAACACTTATATCGTCAAATAAGAACCTTATGAGCAGCAGCGCAATGCCACCGTATTGTCTTGCATACCAACGCCAAGTTAACCCACGATCTCTCACCCTAGCTAGTCTGTTTGAAGCTTAATAAATAGAATCTATTATTCTCATTGGGGTGAAGTAGGCTCTCAAAACCGATTACTTAGCGAATGGGATACCTTATGTCTTAGCGTTAAGGCCAATCTATTAAAGGCCTTAATGTTGCTACCGAAGCCTCTAAAACTATTGTTAGCTCGGCGCTGTATCACAGAATGATACAAGATTTTATTCCAGCAGATAAGTCGACCTTTTCTTTTTTTGAGGCTCAATAGCATATACCATGCATTCGTACCTCGAGCGCAGAGTTCCGGGTGAGCGGGAGCAGTTTACTCTCAAAGTCCTAATGCCTCCGCCTTCTAATACGCTAGAAGTGCTACTACCATCGCCCCCGAATGCGAGTGGTCTCGCTTAGTAATTATCAGTCTCACAATGATCGCTTAATAGATCGGCATATATATAGACATACTTCAGATTGGTCAGATAATAATTGCTTCATAGCAAGACTACAGTTCTACAGTACTAGCGGGGGTGTCCGCTCAGAAAGCAGCACCAGGCGATGCAATAATTCGTGCGTCATGAGGTAAGCAGAGCCCCACTATGCAGTTGCTCGCCTGCAAATCCAATACATGCAAGCACCAAGTTTTTTACTAACCTGTACAACCTGTACACACTTTCACGCATTCGCGCTCAAGAACCTTTTTCCAACCCATTTAACGATCAGATTTACTACCCATAGAACGTTTCCTGACTATCGTCAAAATAGTGCCCTCCAGGAACAAAGTGCAGTTCTTTATCTTCGGTGACTAAACTGTCGAAAATGCTGCGGGCATCTGAGTTGAACACTCCAACATCAGCCGTGCCCTGAATAACGGCTGTCGGTATGTTCCAATTTGCTGCGAAGACCTCGAATTTAATCTTCGACTCCTGTAAGCTCCACAAAGACAGCCACGTGCGCAGAGAACTGGAGCGACCTGCCAGACCAATGCCACGGTTAGCTTGGGTAGGGTCGCCAAAGTAGCAGCTGGGAACCGGTCTATCTGAAGGATCGATTGCTGCATCGGTGAACCTCAGATCTGCCATTGTTCGATGTATAGGGAAAATTCGATCGGGAATACCGGCGTCATTTAAGCGCTGGAGCTCCTTCTTTGCCCATTCAGTAATACGATGGTTTCTCTCTATCTGGGCTGCTCGATAACTTTTGATGAATTCCTGAGAATAAGGAGGTCCATTTGACGAGTTGTACATGTCCAGCCTAGGGTCAGTTTTGACTGGGTCATCCTCATCGATAACAGAAGGATCCAGCCATTTAGAGAAGACGTCTGGTCGTCCTGTATGGGAGTTGACAAAAATGAAAGCATCGACTCTAACAAGAGAAGCATCCTCTTGTGATTTAGCGTGGTAAGCAGCCATAAGTGAACCACCGCCGGAGTTGCCAATCAGGATTACCTTCTTTACTCCAGCGACATCCTTGAGCCACCGACAGCCCACACCAATATCCTCCACCGCCGGTTCCAGAATAAAGAGGTCTTCTAAGCCTCGAAATCTTGTATTCCATCCAAGAAAACCGTACCCACAGGCTGCAAGATGGCCAGCAAGATAATGTTCGGAGAAGTCTGCATTATAATGGGTTGCTAGGAACGCAATTGTTGGAGCCTTCCCTTCGAGAGTCCAATATAACCCCTGGCATGTATGTTGGCCGTGAGCCGATTGCTTTTTCGAAGGCGCATTCAGCCCAATAAACCGAGGAGAGACACCCTCAGGCACCGTAGCTTCATGATCTGATACAATTTTTTCCGCTGACATTGTGCAAGTAAGTCTGTTGATAGAACACAATGTCTAGTGTTTTCTCTAATACCCCACGAGGATACGATGTCTTGTCGCTGTTGTTGTTTGACGTATGGCAATTTGCAAGTTAAAATAAGCCTTGATCACCTTTTTTTCCATCCAGCGAGCCATGCGGGATATATTTAATATTTTCATGAACGAGAGCTAAGGCTTACTCCAATAAGCCAGAAAATCGCGCTTTGGTTTAACAACAGTGCGTAGACGTATATACCGTAAGTATCCGCACAACTCCCCAGGTGCATAAATGTCACAGGTAAGGTATCGCACCCAAAGTTTACAGTGCTCCGCCGGGGCCGGATAGGGTTGGGCAAACTCTAAACCCCGCCTTTGAGTATGCCCCGTCCTTGATCTGGTGGATGCCGAGCGAATGAATGTGGTGCAAAGTCCAATGCCACAGGATCTGCTGTTTTACGTTTCCCCTAAACCTGCAATATGTTAGCACGACGAATTGGACCCCTGAAGCATGAACCTTCTCCTTCACAAGCCAGAGCCTTAAGATCGTCAAAATCTGGTCTTCTAATTTGCTCGAAATACTACCGACGCTCCAGGGGTACAACCCGCTGCGCCAATTCACTGTACGACACTGACCGAAAGTATCCGGAGAGCGACCCTGACGCATAGAGGTAAGTAATTGAACGGTGAAGTCGTGCCGAGCGATCACATCCGTAGCTTGTGGGGCCATGGGGGCTACTCCGCATGAGCCAGGGATGGGCGGAAGACAGGTAGAAGTCCAATCTTCGCTTCTTTAGTCCGCCGTTATTTGGCTATAGTATGTGTCACGGAGAATAAGGGCCGATGTACGAAGATAGATCAGTCGGGTACAAGCGGCACAGCCGCATTGAAACAAATAGCTTAATCTTTATGGTCATACGTAAGTTGTTGAGAGCAGCTTCTTTTAATGTGACGAGAGTTTTTGTAAAGGCCCAGCTTAAGTATTACTGTTCTTCATCAATAGCAAACCGTACCCATCATTGCCGTTTTTACATTACCGAATTCAGAAGTCACAACCTCGATTGAAGATAAAAAAAATGAAGTCCATAGATCAAAACAACCTCAATCACGAAATTTCGGTGCCCGCGAAGACTGTGTCAACATTCACCGTTGAAGATCCATATAAATATTCGTACGGTCTGAACAACTACCATGAGTAAGCAGCCTCATCTGTTAGTATGGGATACCCGCTTAGCAGAATCAGGTCGGAAAGTATTCCTGGTGGCAACCCGACTGGCTGCATTCATCCCCAACGACACTTAGCGAATCTCTATCCAGACCGATTAACAGGGTCTCCCTTCACAATCGCGCGCAAAGATAACAAACAGACACACATGTATCGTACACTACCGTCAACATCGGCCAGTCAATATAAGGAATGGAAACCGAAATCCAACGTGCCTGATCTAAGTGTATCAAATCTCCGATTTAGGCCAATTCCATACATGTTTCAGCCAGAGGAAATCGATGAGAGTGATGACTTTCTGACAGGACTCAAGCTGCTAGCTGCTGTTGGCGATCCCGCCATGAGAAAAGGGCTAGCGTACTACATATACGCTGCTGGTAAAGACATGCCAGATAATCAAGTCTTCACAAGCTCCGACGGAGACTTACTATTAGGTGTGTTAAATTCGCTTGCTTCATTCAGCATCTCACTCTTTTTTTAGTGGCCCAACGAGGTTCTCTCGACCTCAGGACCGAGATGGGGCCGATAAGACTCCGCCCTGGCGAGATCGCGGTTATCCCTCGTGGAGTTCGCTTTCACGTGTCGATAGTGGAAAGACCGATCCGCGGATACGTTCTCGAGACCTTCATGAATCATTTTGAATTGCCAGAGTTGGGTGTCATTGGTAGCAGTGGACTAGCAAACCCAAGGGATTTCCAGATTCCTCGGCTCCAGCCATACAAGCCGGGACCGGACACAGAAATCATCAATAAATACTGCGGCGAACTCTTCTCTGCGACAATGAAGGGAAGTGTATTCAACGTGGTTGGGTGGCACGGAACCAGCTTCCCTTTCAAGTATGACCTGGGTAAATGAGCACCAGGCAATCAAGCCGCCGTCACTGACGGACATTACTTATTAGGAAAATACTGTACAATGGGTGCTCTTTTATACGATCATGCAGTGAGTTGCTACTTGGAAAATTACCCATTTGGCTTGAGCAGGCGATGCTGATGCTTGCAGGACCCGTGTATCTGGACTGTCCTGACGGTTAAGAGCGATGTTGAAGGGACACCCGCCGTCGACGTGCTCGCGATTCCTCCACGATGGGTTGTCCACGAAGACACGTTCAGGCCACCTGCGTTTCACCGAAATATTGCATCTGAGTTCATTGCCATTCTCAAAGGCTCTCTGGACGGTACAAAGGATAACAGCGGGATCTCGACGCTCTACAACGGGATGACCCCGCATGGGCCTACTTGTTCAGAATGGGAAACAGGCGTGACAGAGGAACAAGCCCCCGTCAGAACTAGCAATGATAACATGTTGGTCATGTTTGAAAGCAGGTAAGTCAGGTGAAAGAATTGGGCAGTTTCCGAGATGCTGATGGTTCCCTAGCTATGTTCTGGGGGTTTCGGACTGGGCGGCAGGGGGCAAGACAATTCCGCTCGGTGATAGGTACAGTGAGTTCGAGCCAGCTAAAATTTGAGCTTAAAGTAGAGAGAGTGGAACTTTTCAGTACAATTGATTGAATAAAACTCGTTGCTTCCACTACTTCAGCTAACGCATCTGAGCAAGTCTTTATACTGAGCATCTCAAGGCACTGCAATGGACATGCGCGTTAACTGTCACTAAATTCTGGAAGACAATCCCTGATATGAGCGGATACGAGCTCGATATCCACTTAATGAGAGATGCTCTCGAGATGCACATCGGTATGCTTCATGACATGTCGGGCAATGTTGATATCGTCATGATCTTGATACATCTCCCGCCTGAGACTTATCTATATCGCAGAGAAGAGCGGCAAGTGCCCTAGTAGTGCTTGTTCATACTAGCCTTGGGGTGAGGGTGTAGTTGTTCCATGCCCTGAGGATGTGGATGAAGGCTCTTGGTCACTATGGAATGGAAGCATCGTTCTTGATGGTTAAGCCGTGCAGGATGGCACGCGAACGTGCCAACAAAGCAAGGGTCCTCGACGCGATAAAATCACGCTCCTAACCCTACGCTTGCTGCAGCTTGTTCATATAACTTGGAGCTGGAATCAGCGCCAAGGCGCGCAGTATGGTGGCTCATTGCCGTTGGGCAAATCTTCAAGAGGCAGGTGAATCTGCTCGAACACTTGAACGCGACGCCAAAATGAGCGTCTTTGGCCCCCGCAGTGGCTTCAACCCTGTGGCACATCCACTCAGGGTGCGGTTGTGACTTTTCTCTGTAACCGTACAATATCCTAGCATTTCGGCCCTTGATACATCATTTCATTGGGATGACTTCATTTGTAAAAGAACACGAAATCCGCCTCACACAAACTGTGTAGCATGAGTGGGTCGTCAATCTTTTGTTTAGATAAAACTAAAGTAGTGTTTTATAGAACACAAGGCTCTGATTCAATCAGGCTCCGAGTCTCCTACATAATTCGACCCCAAACCGGTGTTTTGAGTCGGACGAGAATGGGACCTTAGATTTTCTCCGTAGTACAGGGTCCAAATTGACTTCATAGTTTACGCGTAGTGTTCGCCGATTGTAGATAGCAAGCGTATATACACTATCAGCTCTGAATTCTTAGAAGATAGCTGTACCGTTAACATGGGAGCTCACACCAGCTATACAAGTTAGCTGTAACCTAGGATTGTCTTAGAAATAATCAAATTATACCTGGACAATTGGCTGGCGCCGAGGTAAAAAAGAAGAACCATCTGTTCTTGTCCCGACAAGTCTGAGCAAGCTTCTCCAGATCAAGCATTTCGCCTAAAGGCATACCCCAGAGTGATAGAATATACTCATGGAGATAATATCCTGACAAACATCAGCTCTTTCATGACCCTAAAGGGCAAGCTCCAAGCACAATGAGTCACTTACCTTCATGCGTGGGCCAAGCTTCAAATGTAGGGGTATCGCCAGCAACAGAAGCAAAGTAACAATCATGCAACCAATCCAAAATCTTCTGCTCCTGGCTCAACCCGGCATACCGCAGGCCATCCTCGCTATCCTCGTCATCCTTACTAGGCCAATGGCGCGTGGCGATCTTGGCATTTTCCTCATCAGATTTGCTGTCATATGCCTCTTTCCAACCGCTACGGACGAACAGCATATCGCCGATCTTAATATCGCCACCCTGAGCGGCTGGGCGGATATCGATGCCTTGGTCCTTACCGCACTGATATAGCTCCTCCCATGAAATTGGGTAGTAGTCGCACGGGTCATAGTGAATGCCTTTCTTATTAGCATAGCCGCGGTAGTCTAGAAGGACGCCGCGGCCTGCAATGCCGTGCTCTGCCCAGTAATGGATAGAGCATTTGTGGTTGGCGTTTGGACCGACGATGTCACTACCCTTAGTCTTTTCCTTTTAGTAATCAGAAATTCTGGTGTGAGTATTTCACTTACTCCATTATAAAAGAAGCCGGTAGGGGTGTGTGCAAAGTGGCGGAAGCCGTCCCACTGGGTCCCACTCTGAGTGTTCATATTATAGAGGTCATCGTAAATGCGCCCTTCAAGCAGTGTCTTAATCTTATGTTTGAATGTCTCTCGCCCGAAAGATGGCTTGTTGGGAACATTAAGTGGAAGGCTTTTAACGTTTAGTATGTAGGTTACAGTTCAAGGATGTGAAATTCATACTTCACTGGTACGATTTCACCGGATTTGATCTCTTTTGATGCCGCAGATACCCGAGTAGGTGTAAGTAAGTTAAGACGTCCAATCTGCATATATCAGTCTCTGAATTCTAGTAGGCATTATCTAGATATCTCTCACATGGTCGTTCTTGCCCCACACCCAAGCAGCCTCTGGCGGTGCTCCTGGGATCTCTGGAAGCTCCTTCCGGGTCGGGAACTTCGTGCTATCTGGGTTAAAAGGTATTTGAGTGGCAGCTTTGTTCATTGTGAAAAGTCTTTGATTTTCGTTAGAGCCTTTACTGTTGATTTGTTGTCTATTGAGGAAATTATATGTTAATTGGATTCCGGTCTTATAGGAAGCTATTTAGCTTGTCGAAAAAGGCCATGCAAGCAAGTGTCTTCAAAGCGCCAACATCTTAACGCATTTCTTTACCAACCCCGCACTGCAATTACTGAAGTACAATAAATTATGACGTACTAATTGTTTCAGAGGATAAAGTATCTGTTCTGTCTAGGGAGTCATATCCCCGGATATACCGTACTCGGATATATTCGGGATGATTGATATTGCCGGATAGACCGTATTCGGGGAGAGAATGTTTGACGTGCAGTGACTAGTATGTCCAGCATCACGAATTTGGTTAAGCGATCAGCAACAGCGGAGGGCTCGGATGAACAAAACGCCAGATCGACCTGGTAGGGTACAGTGGCCGTAGAGGAAGACACCCTGGTTTGTTGCGATCGGAAGTACCGACTAGCTATGTTATGTTGCTTGAATTGGTCTTAGGAGGTAGTTATAGTGCTTATCACATCTAACAAATGTACTAGTAAATTCTCTCAGCACAGGATTTCTTATTGAATGCTACTACTAGTTATGGAAAATCAGGGACATCTTTATAACACTAATCTATTTGTTGTTCTTTTAATATGCATCTATTCTGCAAATAGCTAAAGTACAGGTCTTACATTATTACCAGCAAATTTATATGTGTGCGAGGATTGCAGATAGCTGCAAAGCCAAAGTATTCTGATTTTGGCTCGCTTCGCAGGGTGGCTCGCATCGTAGGGACGGACGTTACTATAGATCAGTACTTACCACAAGCTCAAATAACCAAATTCGCGCATGCTCAACTTGGCACGGCGAAATTCAAGAAGGCGGCATGAGCTCCATGCATACTTGCTGCGGTAGCCGGGCCGAGGTATTCGCCCGATGCGTCGGATGCTGACGTAGTGTAAGGTAGTAACTGGAAGACAATAGTACTTGTCGTAGGTCACGATAGATAGTGAAGGGATGCCAGTTATCTCTAGAGAGAGAGGGTTGATTGATAGAATAATACCTGCTGGACTATCTTCGCAAGAGGGACGCCCTTTATACGTAGGCGTAGCGCAGATCCTCCTTAGGGGCTTGGTATATTGCCACCCAAGTCATATTTGGTATAGGGTCTCTTTACAGAGCCTCCGTTACACATAGTTACTAAAATATACGCTACGCTATATATTTCTTATTACTAATATCTTAATCAGATAATCTAACCTTTAGTTATACGTTGGATTTACTACCCTAGGATAAATCTTACCCCTAGGAGTAAAGGGTTAGGTTTATACCTAGATATAAAGGATTAAGTCTTAATCTACGTATCTAAGATCTTACTCCTAGGTGCAAGGGATTAGGTCTTGATCTACGTATCTAAGATCTTGCACCTAGGGGCAAAGGATTGGGTCTAATACCCGGGTACAAGGGATTAGATCTTAACCTACGCATCCAAGGTCTTGCACCCGGGTACAGGGGATCAGGTCTCAATCTATACACCTATGGTCTTGCCCCTAGAGGTAAAGGATGTATAGCTGTTTATAGTATACAATCTACTACATCCTTCCCCTAAACTACTATCTTTTTAGCTTTTTGTCCCCCTAACCCGACCTCAGTAGTACTGCTTTCTAGGTAGTATAGCAACAGATAGCTTCCTGGCCGTGTTCCCGGTCGTAAATACGGTTCACGTTAGAAACGGGCCCTTAATCGTCCGCATGCACATCAAATCCTCCACCACTGCACCCTGCGGGTCTTGAGCGAGGATACAACGACTCATATAACCTTCCCGTCTGTGTATCCAACGGCACTTCCTGCTGAGTATCTTGCCAATGCGTCGAACCAATCGCCCTCACACCCTTCGCAAAGAAATTATCAATCTCAAGCTCACTCCTCCCCTTCAACTCCGGCACAAACAAGTACGTACAAGCCGCACCTCCCAGACTCAACGCCGCAAACACAAAGCCCGTCTTAGCGCCCCAATCCAATGCATCCGAATTGTACATAAAAGGCAGTACGAAATTTGCTAAGATGCCAGTCAGGTTATTCATCAGGGCACCCAGAGCCATAGTCTTCGAGCGCAACCGCAGCGAACTTGTTTCGCCCAACAGCGCATACGACGCCGGCCAGCATCCCAGACCACAAACGGTGATGATAGCGGAGCAGAGACCTGCGGCAAACCACGGGGTCCAAGAGAACTGTTTGATACCCGCGAAGCCCATGACGCCCCACAATCCTGCTGTAATCAGGAACGAAGTGGTGATTAGCTGTCTGCGTCCAAAGTGGCTTACAGTCCATGACGAACCGAGATTAGCAATCCCGCCGATGATGATTCCAGCGATAAGGAAGAGGATGCTGGCACTTTTTTTCATGCCCATTTGCTGGAGAAAGACGCTAACGGATGATAAGAGCGAGAGACCGAAGAGGAACTCGATACAGCCGGCGAACATAACGATGAAGGTACGGCGGCGATTCGAAGCCTTGAAGCAGTCCCAATATGTAACTTTGACTGCATTTCTCGCCTCTTCTTCCATGGTGTGTTGCATTCTGTCCACCGCCGCCTTCGCGTTGTGTTTTGGGCCTAGCAGCCGCGCAAACGATGCGAGGGCACTGCTCCGCTTGTTCTTCAGGAGGAGATATGCCGGGGATTCAGGCAAGAGAAACGCCATGACAAACGGCGGAACAGCGACCGCCCATTGTGAGCCCAGGGCGATCAAATAAGACTTTGGCTCCAAGTCCTTCGACACGACAAAGATAACAATGGACCCGATCAACTGGCCGAACAGCGTGAGCGTGGGGATCAACGACATGATCGGCCCTTTCAGTCTCGTAGGCGCAACTTCAGACATGTATGTCATTGTTCCGATCTTGATGATTCCCAGCCCGAACCCCTGAACCACTTTGCCAATGAGCAGTATGATGCGCCTCCACCCCTTGTCCGCAGGCCTGTTCGAGAAGAAAAGGTTTAAGATCGCAACAATTCCAATCGTACTGCCCATCATCAGGCAGAACCGCCGACCCAGTCGATCCATAAGCCAGCCGCCGAGCGCGGTGCCAGCTATTTGGCCAAGAGGGCCGATGCCGTCCCATAGCGAGAGCCAGAGTGCTGGTATGGTCCATTCCCATTTTTCCTTTGCGGGATCGGGGTCGGAGTTGAGCATCCATTCGCCCCAGTCGCGCTGGTAGGCTTCGACAGAGTTGAGCGCGCCGAGAATTACGGAGTCATAGCCGCTATACAGAATGGCGATGGACATGCCTACCATCCACCATACCATTGTTGAGTACAGTCGGATCAATTTGCTAAGGGGTGCGGCCTTTTCCTCCTCATCTTCGGTCCCTTTGTTCGTACTGGGTTTGCCATCTAGGAGTAGCGCGATGGATGAGGTGCCTGCTGTTCGTTGATGATAATTTTGGTCGTACGAAGTGTCCTCTATGATGCCTACGGACGAATGTTCATAGTATCGAGTTGTGCCAGCATCGATGGATGGAAGTCGTTCGAATCCTTTAGACATAGATGGATAGGTATTAATGCTTAATGATAAGTTTTACTGGTAATGATTAGGGATCGTCTGGCTCTCCAACTGCTCCTAGAACAGAATATCTAAGACTAGAATAGAAGGCCCATGTAATGAAGAAACAATGAATTCCCAGTAGATGCAAGTGGTAGCATTTCCTTAAGCTATGTAACAAAGTATAGCTTTAAAGGGGACAATCGGGGAATTAAAGCGTGTGGTTTCCGGACTATAGACTGCGCACCATAAAGCACAGCTGTAAGGCTGCGCCAGTTGAAACGCCCGAAAGAGACGTAGTTCGCCGGCTCGATTTAAAAATACCTAGTGTAGGAGTATTTCGCCCCAAGTTGGACGGTTTTCAGACAGCACGCGAATCATGAGCAGAGGCGAAACTCGCAAGCTTGGCGCTTATCGTGAGAAAAACTGCGAAGTTCGCCCAATACCAGGAACATACATTTCAATCCCCAATTGCGCAGCATCATGCGCAATAGAATGCTCTTAGTGCTTACCAGACATAAATTCCTGTTTTCGGGCGTCCACTACACTCTGTTAGCTTGATAAAAATATATTCCTATTCACACATAACCAAGAAGACATCAACCTAACTTCTCAAACACATCCTTCATTCATATCACACTGTACATCACTATCTCGCCTCTCATTCCTCCTGTCAAACCCCCTACCCCAGTATACCCCCCCAATCCGTCACAACCACAGACTTCCCCTTAACGCTTCCAAACAACACCGCCCCCCGCATCTTCAGGCACAACGCGCCGAGGATAGTGGAACTAAACTCTGGTGGCCTATTTTTGTACCCTTGCAGTAGGGTTTACCTCCCACGGGGCCCGTTACAAGTCGTCTCGCTGAGTTGCGCTACTTACCATTGATACAAGCTTCTTGCAAAACTGGCCTCACCCTTTACGTGCTCGCAGATTCTGTAAACCCCTGTTATTCTAAGGTAACCCCGCTTGTCTCTGATAAATCGTCGATTACAGCCATTATAGCGTGTTTTACCGCCGTTCCGCCAGCCCTGCTAGAACAAGTGAAGCTTCTTGTACGATAGCTCAGTATCCACATAATCAAATTATTGAGGTTCTGTATGAGGATAGATGAGGTAACTCTATATTGGGTTCTGTTATGGCCTTGTACATGGCATTTACTATACGTTGGTAGTACTCGTCTACGTGCTTGAGTAGACGTGGCTTGGTTACTCTCTTAGATACCCCTTTTAGTTACTGCGACTTGCTCCTAACCCTTCTAGACCTAAAGGACACCTTTATAAGCTATATAATATCTACGTTGTTAGCGCTTATATCGCTAGCATTAGTTTAACGCGCTTAAGTATTTTCTTCTACTACGATTGTAATGGGTTAGACCTATTGTTGCCTATGGCTGGGCTCTCGAACGGCGAGGAGAGCTAGCGCTGCGCCGGTGCCGACGCTGGAGTAGCTTTGCAGCGGAGTTGGAGGCGCGGCACGCTGAGTAGCATGGCTGGCAGTAGCTAACGGCGACCGTAGCGGCACTGGGTACTGGATATAATATATATATATAAGCTAAACAAGTAACGATATAGGCCTTGCTTAGCTTAAACAGGTGTTTAACTGCAAGACTAAAGAGAAAGCTAAGTAAGCTCAACGATTATACTGACTTCTAATCTTTAACGGCTATAGATCTTATATTACAATAAAGTTTATTAGCTACTGCGATGATAACAAGATCTTCTTTGCGATATTTCTGCCTTATTCTACCTATACGTTGCAGCCGCTTGATATAGTAATGTTTAGTATTCTTGTAGTAGCGTACTCTACTAAGCTTGTAAACTACATAGATATGTATTAAGGGCTCTTATCTATTACTAAGCGCGACTTCTTTAGGTTCTTCTACACCATCTAATCCTTTCTCTGCAGCTAGTGGTACCTCGAGCTCTCTTCATCCTTCCTCACACTGCCATCGAGTCGCGTTTAATAACATTTAGTGTAAAGACAAGCTTATTGACTAGACAATCGACAGGCTGTTTACTAACAAACGCGCCGGCTCTCCAGCGTATATATCGATTATATCAACTATATATATCCTCGCAGCGCATGTAGATATTCGCTACCCTTTCCCTCATCAATCCAATAGCGAGTGCACCCTCACCCTCACCCTCGCCTCCTTCCCTTAATAATATCCGCCGCCTTCTCTGCAATCGCATACGTGGTCGCACTCAGATGCGTGCTCGGAATCAGCGGGATAATGCTCGCATCCACAACCCTCAGCCCCTTCACCCCATACACATTCAACTCCGGATCTACTACGCCTCCCAGCTTCCGCGGCGCCAGGGCCGCTGTACCTGAGGCGTGAAAACTCGTTGGTCCTGAGGTAGCGTAAAGCCACTGCTCGAGAGCAGCTCGGTCAGTGTCGCTGACGTTTGTCCCGGGACCTGTTTCGACGGGTGCGAGGGGAGCGAGCGTGGGAGTTTTGATGTAGCGGCGTGTGAACTTGATGTACGAGATTGCTTGATCAATATCCAATGGGTTCGAGTAGACGCGGAAATCTATTACTGGGTCCCCGAACGGATCGCTCGCGTTGATATGTATACAGCCTCTGGAGAAGGGTTTCTGGATGATAATGGTTCGTCCGCACGCAGCGTTGAAGGGTGTCTCGTATACGGCGCTCTCTTCGTGGGAGAAACGGTCGCCAAGGAGCCGTTTTTGCATCTTGTAGCCCTCAATTACGGTGGGATGGAGACCGGGGGGGAGATATGCTGCGTCGGATTGCCTGTTGAGGGCTCGAAGGAACGATAGGACGTCGCGCTCAACGGTGGGGAAAGATAAGAATGCCGCAGTATTGCCCAATGCCAGTGTTAGAGGCCCCGTCTTGTTATTCGTATACTCAGCCTGCGCTTCAGCTAGAAACGTCGCATTTGTCACGAGTGTACCTGGGTTCGGCCAGAGATCTTTCTCAACTGCACTAACTCAGCTCAAATCTCCAAAGTGATCATGGGGAGAAGACTTACAAGTACACTGATACCTCGCCTGCGGATGATCCTGAAAATTCTGCCCAACGCCCGGCAACTCAACTTTCACTTCAATCCCCGCCTTCTCTAGCACATCTCTTGCGCCTATCCCGCTCAACTCAAGCAGATATGGTGTATGTACAGCTCCCGCAGAGAGCACATACTCTTCCTTCGCTTTGACTGTCCACTTCTTCGCAGGGTTATCGCGCTGATAGATTTCCACGCCCTCCACCGACGATTTCTTTGAAAGAAGGATCTTGTGCGCTTTATGACCAATAAGAAGATGGTAGTTTGGTCGAGAGGCGATGGGATCATAGTATCCGTAGCGTGCATAGGAGCGCGTCTGGTTTGTAGGGTGTTGGGACGTAGGGACCCAGAAGCGACCTACTGCGTCTCCGAGAGCATGTTCTTTTGGTCCAAAGATACCCAAATCCTCCCACGCCTTAAACATCAACTTCGTACTCGCCCACTGCCACGGCGGATAGCTCGCCCAAATAAAACTCTTCCCTTCGCCTCCCCACGCCCTAGTATCGTATGTATATTCGTACTTCTTCACTCTCTCCTCATCGGGGACACTGAACCTTACGCTCTTTTTGAAGTAAGGGAATAGAGAGGACCAGCCCCAGCCTGGGGAACCGAGTTCTTCCCAGGCATCGTAGTCGGCTTTTGCGCCCCGGTCGAAGAACATGCCGTTTACGGCTGAGGAGCCGCCGACGACGGCACCGATGGAGTAGGGGAAGGTGGCGTTGTTAAGGAAGGGTTGGGGGAGGCCGGTTATGTTGAAGCGGTGTTTTGCGCAGAGGTCTTGAGGTAGCAATACGGTTAGTGAAAGGGGAAGGGAATGTTTGAGGGGAGGGGGGTTTGGCGACCAGGATTATTTGAGGAGAGCGGGAAAGAAGGTACCTGGGGTGCCGGGTGGGCGGGCGACCGTGTTGACGGGAGTCCAGATGCAAGGTTCGTCTGCGATGTAGCCGATTTCTACTACTAAGACGTTGACTGCGAGATGCGTTAATGCTTGTTCTAAGCTCTGTGATGGAAAGAGAAGAATGGGGCAGGGTAATTGTAGGGGAGTCCTTTGCCTTTGGGATCTTCAGTAAGTCGATTCGCGACGACGAGACCCGCCGTGCCACCGCCGATGACTACGTAGTCATACGAATCTCGTAGTTCGTCCACCGAGCGCCTCACTTGCGCTGATTCCGCAAGCAAAGGACTTGCTCGTACTGCGCCCGCAAGAAGTAACAACTGCACCACGCCCGAAAGCAGCATTCTTGTAACAATTCCACGAGCCATTTTGAAAGCTCTCTCGCGCCGTTTGGCGTAAAAATGGGAGCCTGGTCGTCATTATGTACGAGAGGGGTCCTCTGCCTACCAGTAAATGTTCAGCCCTTTCTTCGTATTGCTACTAGAGATGCAGGTAGCATGCACAGTCTTACTAGGGCTCGTGGACGCTAGTTGGTCGGGTAATTAAGCGCATACAGCATACAGATATACCGATGCAGCCAGAGTTGCTATCAATCAATCAGGAATGAGTTTCCTGATCCTTTTTTGGCTAGATTGATCCTACCAATCAGGTCAATCTCGAGCCCATGCAAATTTGTGTCAGATCAGGATACTCGTACTTTCCTGATTAATTCTCCTAATACTCCTAATTGTTTCTTAGGTAGTTTTTTTTGAAGCCGTAAAAACGTCAATATATCGATTTCTCAGCGTTTTTTTGGTATTTTCGTCAGTTTCCTAATCAGGAGAATTAACCACGGAGAATTAGGGGAACCTGCCCTCTCTAACACTCGCGCCTCTCCTTACCCTGCGCCCCTTCTCTACCCTCCTGTTATTATAGGTCCTAGCTTACGCAGAAAGGGTAAACAAGGCCTTCTAAATAAGGCAAGAGCGTTAGCTACTTTTCTATTTGTTGCGCTCGACTTATAGAGCACCTAGAGTAGCTAGAGCCTCGAGACTTAGCTCTAGAACCTTAACGCTGCATCCTTTAGCTCGAAGATCTGCAAACTGATATCCATGTCTGATTTACTTACTGGAGACTGTGCCCGGCAACCATTACCATTTATCCCCTTCAGGCCGATGTCATCAAGGAGTAGTACTATACACTATCATTGCCTTTTTCCATCTTCGCGCGTCCCAGCATCGCTATAGACAGACAAGAAGAGAAACAGAAGACGAAAGAGATAGCGAGATTACAGGATGCCTATGAGAGGGGTAAGTATATACAGACAAGCACAGCTGCACAAGTATACGCTCCAACCATTTTCCATAAACGATGTATTAGCCTTAGCTCAGGGTATATCACCAACAACCTCAACACATGCCCTCCTACCCACACACCAACTCCTCCTTCTCCACCTCAACAACACCACTATCCTTCCCACAACCCACAACCCCACCCTCCCCCTTCTCCCTCTCCACCCCCTTCCTCTTCATCTCCTTCTTCCCAACCGTCATACTCCCCTTCTCAATCGCCTCCCTCGGCACCGGCCGCACATACGCCTGAACAACCCAATACTCCCTCCGACACCTCTCCACCGCCGCAGCAGACGACTCACACGGATCAACTTGGTCCCTCGCCTCCTTTTCACCCTCCCTTGTTCCGCACTTGCCTCTTCTTCTGAGCCTTGCGTCGTGTTCGTCTCCTTCATATAAGCACTTATCCCGCTCTTAACCGCCCCCTCAACAAGCCGCAACACATGCTCAAAGGCATCGATATCGCCCGTTCGCGCGCGCGCGAGCGCATCGCGGACGTTGTGGTGGCGCGCGACGAGGGGGCGGAGGAGGTGGAAGAGGTGAGCCTGCATAGCGGTGAGATTCGGATTCGTGATTTTAACCTTTTTGCCACCCGTGTTTGGTGTTTGCTTTTGTTTTTTCTTGGGAGGGCCATCGTCGTCGTCTGTGTCTGAAGTTGCGGCTTCTGTGTTGGTGTTGTTGTTGTTGGTAGGGGTCCAGAGGGTGGACGGGTTGGGGGCGGGTGGTTGAGGGCGTGGATGTGGATGATGTCTAGGTAGCGTCTCATTACGGCGTCGACGCGGTATCCGCCTTTTCCGTGGCGGTCGCGCCAGTATTCGGGGTTTGGGGTGTCGAGGGGGAGTGGTGGGGCGAAAATGGTGGGATCGTAGAGGTTTCCTTCTGCGCTCATTACGGCGTCTGCGCCTGTTGCTTCGAGACAGGCAGCTATATCATCGTGTTGGAGTATATTTCCGTTGGCGAAAATGACGGTGTCCTTTGGTAGGTTTTCTCTTAAATGGCGTATCATGGTCCAATCTGCTAGGCCGGTGTTGTGACCCTTTTGTTCTCTCCGTCGGCCATGGACTGTGATGATACTCGCGCCTGCGTTCAGTATAGTCTGAGCATACTCGAGCGTCTTTTCTTTGGTCTCGAGAACCCGCATCTTTGCTGTAACAGGTATATCCAACTCTTTATCTAGCTTCCGTATCATGCTTGCTATTAAATTTGGATCTTCCTGCAGGAAAGCACCATATTTGCCCCTCTTCGCTATACCCTGCGGACAACCTAGATTCAAATCGACCGCATCACAGAACGGTGCAACATGTTTTGCGGCATTTAGTAAATCGTCCGGGTTATTCGAGCAGAACTGCACCGTAAGTGGCCGATCGAAGGCCGGGTTACCATCAAGATGCCTATCTGAGTCCGGTAGTTGCGAGATATGATAATAATCAGGCGGTGACGGGATTGGCGATTTGAGTGGCTGGAAATGGGCATCGCGGTAATTACTCTTGTCGCCAAACATCTTTGAATGGAACATGGGTGTATACGCTAAGAGGGACTTTTGCTGGTCTGGAGGAAGAAAGGAACGTGAGAGCATGCGCCATGCCTGTAGAAGACATAGTATTAGCTACAAGTCTTTGATTGTAGGGAGAATATAGGGCGTGAAGAAACGTACGAACTCTGACTGTTCGACCATTGGTGCAAGTACGAGCTTGGGACTTCCAATGCTCTCATAAAACGCACGCCCATGCAGCTTGGTCCGCTTTCTCTCTACCTGTGCAACTCCATTACTATTCCCCATCTCTTGAGTCTGAGTCGCCATGACAGCCATATATCGTCCTTGCACCCAGCACCTCTTCGCAGGGGCAATTGCGCCCCCGAAAGCCCGTATTCGCAAAGGATATATGACTGCGAAGAAAGGCAATAAATTCCCGAACCGGCGTATATTCGTTCAAATTTCTAATAAAGCCTGGTCGAAGTCCCAAACACGCCTTACTTTTGTGTGGAGACCTTGTCCTGATCACTCGATCCAAGTCGTTTGTGGTACGAAGTTAAGGTTGGAAAGTTCGCAACCAACTCACCGCGCGCCGAAAAAATTACGCCATCCTGGTCCTCACAACAGCCGGCCAATCAGAGACCGCCAGCATTTCACAACACTGGGGCCATGGAGCTTCAGTGTTGCACCATTATTGTGCCAAAGCAGTCATCCTCGTCATACATGTTAATTAGATCCGGCTTTGCTTTGTTCCCTCTTTCATGTTCTTGTCTTGTTTCTCTGATATTCCGTTTCTTCTTCCTTTCGTCATTACCAACTCTTCCATCATCCACCATTGATCTGCAAGTCCAGCCAGGGGACCTGGTATGTGCTAGTAGTCAACACAGCACTGTCGGCTGTTTTGAGGGGAATATCACGCCATCAAGGTACCATATCCACATTTCACACATACATCATTCAAGTGAGCCCCTTCGTCCTTGACCAAAATGTTCTGATAGTTGACTGCTAGTTACCGATACTCCATTACTTGTCCTCCATGACTGCATACCATCCTCGATCAATCTATATGCCGCGGAAGCCGTAGCTCCAAGACGACCACAACGCCCGAGGCTCGATGGAGTCCATCAAAGGCAACTCTCCATTCCGTACACACGAAACACATCTGGAAAATCATAAAAAATCAATGTAAACGCCAAGATCATGCTACCCGTATCGGGGACTCGTTCGCGTCCAACCACCCAAATGCCTACAGCCTGTCTATGGGCTCAGCAGTCATTAAGGGAATACCTCTACGGCCATGTCTGCGTACGTCACCGATGACGAACCTGGCCTAGGTGCCTTTAAAGAGGCAAAAGCAAACGCTGAAATGCAAATGAGCCATCGCGTCGATGGATGCAGGACGCCGATAATATGCTAAGATGCAAGAGCTCCAAGTAGAGAAGCGGTAGACGGCTAGGCACGAGATAACAATGCGGCCATCCGGATATCTTTCAAGGGAAGAGTTAAACAAAGTTGGGCGCTTTGTCCGTCAAGTCAACAATGCACTCAGAAAGTGCTCCAGTTCCAGGCACCCTGGAAGCTCTGAGCAATGCTGCCCACGCGGTTATTCTCAGGACGCTTAGCGGGTGCAGGGGCGTCTATCTGCACAGCCGTTGCGCTGCTCTCCGAGCTCTCGCTGTTGGTGCGACTGGAGCGGAGATGCTCCCATTCACGGAAAGAGCCATGGCAGCGATCGCACGCACGATGCAGAGCCCCATCGGGATGGAAGCGAGCCAGTTCATCGAGGCGTACTTGCTTGGACGAATGCTGCCAGCAGAAGATGCCACCGCACTTTCGGCAGTGATGGCGGCGCTGAAAGAAACCGAAGGGTTCCTGGCATGCAGTCGCTTGACAGATTTGAGTGGATCCATCGGCCTAAAAAGGTGCGTCAGTACGATTGGTCTGGACCAAGTTGAAGGGCAAGGACCCATATTGAGATTTGAGACGAGGACAAGGGCGGTGACGAACGGCGGCAGCCCTGCATCGGGTCCGGCGTCTAGTGTGGGGGGAAGAAAGGCTTGGGTGGTACAAAGACAGTACTACCCAAGTCTGGAGGCAAGACACGAAGTCACACCTCACCCACCCTCGTGAGGACACAGCTAGACGTCTATGCCGAGCGGCCAACGTTGAGGTGGGTTGACGTTGCGATGTTCATGTTGAGCTGCAGTTTCGGCGAGACGCTCGGCACATCGGGGGCACAGCGAACGGAAGTTGGCTAGGGCAATGCGACGCTAAAAGAGACCCACTCTTACTTATGTACGTAAGAGCAGGCTCCAAGCTGGGGCTGGGGCACGCGACAAATGATAGAAGGGTGGGGCTAATCGCGGCATAAGGAATCAAAAGAAATTGTAGCCACTTACCTGCCAGTGGTTGCGTGTGATAGGGCCGGCGGTAGGCGACATGGGAACATCATTGTAGATGCTGTGTATGTCTTCATTGCCGACCTGGGAGCGGGGAGTGGTAGTACCATCGGTTACGAGCTGGGGGAGACCACCATTGACTTGCCAGCCGCTGGCGGGAGAAGCAATGCCGGAGTCGCGTTTCGGAGGAGATTTGCTGGTATATTTCTCTGTCTTCCTGAGCGCAGCTGGAATACCGATGGCAGTACGTGGCTGGTAGATGCCCTGATGGCGCTGCAGAGGAAGCTGTGCGGTGGTTGTGAGTGGCGACGTGGGCGAGACGTTGGTAGGTGTGTTGAGGGTAGAGCCATTGGGCGAATACTGCATCGACTTGCGATATGCATGGGTTTGGTAAGGCGCATGTGATGGAATGACGGTCGCAGTGGAGAACTGGGTAGCCATGGCGGGCGGCGTTGTTAATTCTGTGCTCAAGAGCAAAGGCAATCGTGATGGCGATAGTGGTGGTGGTGGTGGTGGTGGTGGTTGCGGTTGCGGTTGCGGTCGTGGCTTCTTCTTATGCGAGAAGAGGGCAAGTGGTACCGTGGTACTGATAAGAGTAGAACAGGCCCTCGGCGAATGGGCGAATGGCGATTTACGGTTTGCAATGTATGCTTTGAAGTTGGGCAACAACAGACCGGCTGGCAATCAGTGCCAATGCGATGGTGTAACGGTGCAACGGTGAGCTAAAACAGAAAGGCGGTAAAGAGATGTGTGATTGGCTGGCGAGGTGAGGGTAGTGGTGATGATGATAAGAGGCGGCGCCACAATGCGTCGATATTGATGTGTGTGAATGTGCGTGTGAGTGTGAGTGTGAGTGTGAGTGTGTGTATGAGTGTGTGTATGAGTAGAAAGTAAGTGAATGCGCGTTGTGAGTGTCGCGTGAGGGTGTGGAGGAGAAAGATCTGGTGTGGGGACGGTGAGGCTCTGGGGAGGGGAGGGGGAGGGGGACAGGGTGAATAAAGGCCCAGCGGTTGTCTCCCTGGTAGTAGAAGTAGACTAAATGATCTAGGGAATGGTAATAATTGCCCACCGTGGACTGATCATCTATGGCGAGGGTCGGCCAGTTGTTAGGGCCACCCCATTGGGAATGCCTGCCTTTCTTGGCTCCGACTATCTTTGACGACAACCCGACCGACGGCCGACTTGTTGCTCATTCTTTTTGCTAATTGACAATGAACATCACTCTTACGACGTGCAAAAGGGTGCGCAACCACAATCATACCGTATAGTCACTTATACTCAAAGTCTATGTGATTTTTATTTATTCTTCTCGTCGTGCACTCTGCCACTCCCTCCTGCACGCCCTCATGTGGTGCTCTGTTGTCCTCGCAGCGGCAACGGCTCCTCGCCCCACCAAGAGATAAGGCACGACAGCCAGCCAATAGCAATTGTTGAGTTGCCCATCAAACCCTGCCTTGTGCGAATTCAACGTCTCCGTCTCCGAGGGCGGTCCGTATTGCCATGGGAATATGCTGCTTTGGTCAAGCGCAAACCTTGAAATGAATTAATTATGATGCAGTGCCATGTCTATCGCACACTGTTCAGTCTGTTCGTGAGACAATCACATTCATGCCATCTCGATACGAGGCCGCGCACGGCGCCATGCATCGTAATCCTACAACATGGATCATGGCACACAGACACAGTCCACTGCTACTCTGCTACCCAGTCGCTTAGCTGCCCAAGCTGCTTAGTCGCGCAATCGTTCCGCACGGCGCATACTCGTTCGGACGGCAAGTTTGAGAGTCACGTGTTAGAAAAGGGACATATGAACCAATTAGAATCTGTCAATCGCCTTATCCGAGCTGTGGCAAGTCCAGTGACTCTTAAACTACCTGGGCGCTTGAGTACGAGTTACTAGTATGTACCTCCCATTCATTCCAGCCCAGACCCATCTTTTCTTCTTTGGAACTAGCGGGGCACGCCCTGTCGGAAGAATAAAACGAGGCGCATTGTCATCACGTGCCATCTGTGGCGAGGACATGTGGCGAGTGCATGTGGCGCAGTGGTTTCCGAAATCCGAAGCCGAGGCTCACATGAAACTACATCCCCTCCTACTGTCAGCGTCAGCGCGGGGGAAGCAAGTTGATACCTATCAATATCACTCCATTTCATTCCTGTTTATCGTCTTTGCAGATTCCATCTCTTCCTTGGTCTTGCCCCTGACACGGGTCCTACCTGGAGATCCTCAACATGTCCTTGCCGATTGAGCCCGTTTCGCCAAACCCCACACCCTTGCCACCCCTACCAGCAGAAGACCCACTGACGCCAGCTCAATGGAAGACACTACTGGCCATTGCCGATGCAGTCATACCTGCCATCAAGCCCAAGTCAATCGCCACGCTAGACACTGATGTCGCGGTTACAGACATTGAGTATTCAAACGCAGTCACCACATTGCGCGCTCTCACACCGGAAAATGACCCTGATGCTACCGCCGCTGCCAACGACTATCTTGAACACAATGCTTCTTCAAATCCGTTGTTCCAGCTCCAGTTGCAGAGGATTTTTGCCATGTACATGCCGCAGTCCACCCTAAAAGAGTTTACCATGGTGTTGAACATTCTCAAGTAGGTACTTGGTAAACTTACCACATTTGGCCTTGTCACATGAAGCAGTGTTTAATCTAACAGCCCAACAGCACGCGTCCAGGTTCACTCGCCCTCACTGGCTACCTAACCCCTATTAGCGAGCAGCCAACACATATTCGGGAATCTATCATTAGGTCCTGGTCTACTGCACGCACAGGTACCCTCCGCCAACTTCACCACTCCCTGACTATACTCTCCAAACAAACATGGGTCAAAACTTCCCCATCCCTACGCCGTATTCTAGGTGTCCCTCGTGTCCCAGTGGGCATGAAACCCGGTCAAGGGTATGAATACGCCTTCATCCAAATTCCACCAGGACCCAGGCCCGAAGTCATCGAAACAGACGTCCTCATTGTCGGCAGCGGATGCGGTGGCGGTGTAAGCGCAAAGAACCTCGCTGAAGCCGGCCATCGCGTTCTTGTTGTTGAAAAAGGGTTTCACTGGACGCCTGACCACTTTCCCATGGAGGAAGGCGACGGATGGAACCATCTTTTCATGAACGGTGCCTTCATGAGCTCTGACGACAATTCGGTTAATATTGTTGCCGGAGAATCCTGGGGCGGTGGTGGAACCGTAAACTGGTCTGCCTCTCTGCAAACACAGGGCTATGTCCGGCGCGAATGGGCATCTCGTGGTCTTCCATTCTTCACATCGGCAGCTTTCCAGGACTCATTGGACCGCGTCTGCGATCGCATGGGCGTGTCAGCCGAGTATGTACGACAGAATCCTGCCAACGCGATGCTACTCGAAGGCGCTCGGAAGTTAGGCTGGTCTCATAAGCCTGTTCCCCAGAACACGGGGAAAAAGGAACATTATTGTGGCCATTGTACGTTTGGATGTGGATCATGCGAAAAACAAGGGCCAGCCGTATCATTCCTTCCAGACGCCGCGCGCGCAGGGGCAAATTTCCTCGAAGGCTTCCACGCAAAGAAAATCATATTCTCCAGCGAGAGCGGGAAGAAGACAGCAACCGGAGTTCTAGGCACATGGACTTCACGCGACGCCAACGGCGGCATGGCAGGCACACCCGTGACCACACGCAAAGTCGTCATCAATGCCAAACGCATCATCATCTCAGCAGGAACGATGCAATCCCCCCTCCTCCTCCTTCGCTCCGGCCTCAAAAACCCCCAAATCGGGCGCAACCTCTACGTCCACCCCGTCGCCCTCCTCGGCGCCGTACACAACCAAGTCATCAACCCCTGGGAAGGCGGCATCCTCACCTCCGTCGTCGGCGAATTCGAAAACCTCGACAACAAAGGCCACGGCGTCAAACTCGAGGCTACAAACATGATTCCAAGCGCCTGGCTCACCTGGCTCGAGTGGAAAGGCGGCCTAGCTACCAAACTCGACGCCGCGCGTTTGCGACACATGACAGGCTACATATCCATTGCCAAAGACCGCGACCCGGGATCCGTGTACCCAGACCCCGTCGACGGCCGCCCCCGCTTCAAATACACGGTCAGCAAATTCGACAAAAAGCACATTCTACACGGCCTCGTCAGTCTCGCCAAGATCCAGTATATCCAGGGCGCCACGGAGATCTTCGCCGTGATCCCTGGCATGCACAGTTTTGTGCGCGATCCCTCGCGGCCTGTTATGGACGAAGGCATCAATGATGGCGAGTTCACGGCGTGGCTGGGTGAGCTTGAGCGTCGTGCTTTCCCACAGCCTGAATCGTCGTTTGTGAGTGCACATCAGATGGGCACGTGTCGGATGAGTGCTGTGGAGAGGGAAGGGGTTGTTGATGCTAGGGGTAAGGTGTGGGGGGTGGAAGGGTTATATGTTGCTGATGCGAGTGTTTTTCCGAGCGCGAGCGGTGTTAATCCCATGGTTACAAATATGGCGATTGCAGATTATATTTCCAGGGGGGTTGCAGTGGAGTTGGATGGGAGGGCGAAGCTTTGAGTGGGGCAGTTGCGGGGGAAGCAAGGGAGATTGTATATGGAAATATTGTATTTTTGGGGATATGGTAATTGTAAGCAAGTATTGATAGGATACATAACATGGAAGAATTTAGTCCCGTTTTCTAATAATGTACAATGGATCATGATTCGTTGCCAATTACTGGAACCGTTTCTTTCTCTCGGTAGCAGCCGGCGATTGGACCCTGAATGTGAAATGTTGGTGGGGTAGCTGCGTCATACTTGCTCAACCCTCACTCGCTCACATTTGGATATGTATGCCTGATTGTCAATTATGGTTCAAAGCTCAGTCCAATTTTTGCCTCATTGCCCTGTGTTTCGTATTTTAAGGGTCCTGTATTTACCACGAGTACACCGCCTTGAGCCACTTATACAACATATACACACAGGCAACACCTATAAAATTCAGCCTAGTTGTTGCCTTACTGCCATACGTTTCACTTGTATCCGACGCTTCGTTCTTTGGTAGTACTTCGGTCTTCGCCCCTTTACCAATCCAGCAGGTGGCACTGTTCCTTTATCCTACTAGAAGAAGACGGTCTTGCGTCAACGAGACAATACAGGAGACGCCGCTATTCATCTACACACATTGAACAGCCACCCATCATCATGACGATGGGCTCCGCTGCCCCTAGCAGCACTAGCCATGGCGTCGGCAACGGCAACGAAGGCACCGAATTCATGTCTATGCTACCACCACCTAAGGACAAAATCGATGGCTACGACAATACCAAGCCATGCAGTAAACAAGTTATCGACATCCCACCAGCATTCCGGGATGCAATGGCTGTTCGCGAAATCGTATATGCCGAACAGGGCGTTCCCCTCGAAGCCGAATTTGACGAAGATGATGCCCGCAGCTGGCACTGGATAGCATACGCCTCCGTCGCTTCCTCCTCAAAACCCCCCAAAGACCTACGCCCTCACGCATCCAACCCCTCAGCAGAAGAAGCTCGCCGCGCCTCCGCCACCGCCTCCCGCACCCCCGTCGCAACCATCCGCATGATCCCCCCACCCCACACCCCAAACAAATACATTCAAGACGCCAACCCAGACAAACACCCCGATGCCTCTCCTCCCAATGAAAAACTCGACCGCACCCACCCAGAAGAACCATACGTCAAGCTCGGCCGTCTCGCAACCCTCAAACCCTACCGCGGCATGGGCCTCGCCGGCCTCCTCATAAACGCCGTCTTCGACTTCGCAAAGCAAAACCCAGACACAATCTACAAACCCCCTTCCCCAACCGCCATCCAGCGCGCACAGATCAACGACCACGGAAAAGAACAGCAACTCGCCTGGGACGGCCTCGTCATGATTCATGCGCAGGCGCATCTGGTCAAGATGTGGGAGAAACATGGGTTTAGCGAGGAGTTGCGGGGGAAGATGGGGAGGTGCAGATTTACAAGGAGGAGAGGTGGGTGGAGGAGGGGATTGAGCATGTGGGGATGTGGAGGCGGTTGGATGTGAGGAAGGGGAAGGGAGTTGGGGTTGTGGGAGGGGGGAAGTGGCCTAATCTTTGAAAGAGTCTCTACTTCTTCTTTTTCACACCCAGGGCTTTTTACAACGCACGTATGGAAGAGAAGAGAGATGAATCACCTGTTTCTGACAGGTCTAGCCCGTACGCAACTATTTGGGGGGGGGGGGGGGGATGGGGTTCCTTTTTAGGTCATAATCGTGTGGTAACGTGTTATAACGAGAGTTTTATGTATACCCTGATAACAAAGATTATAATAGTAACGATTAGAATGATTTTTTTTAAGTTGGGTTGGGCTGGGGTTGAGGAGAAGAGAAGGGAGTGGCGGAGTGTTGTGTGTGAGATAAACACGTATAGACCAAAAAATCAGCGAGATCATAATAATTTATATTTTCTTCCTAGTGGCGAGTAAGATAACCTTTTTGGAGGGTATCTCTGTAGCCTTCGTAGACAACGTGTGATGGTTTCGTCACTGCAAACACTTGCATCCGGTTCGCTACAAAAACTTACAGTCGCATGATTACTATCACGCCTGATACACGGAGTGCCTTATCTAACATCAGGACAATACGTCCTTGATTAAGCAACATCACAACGCTCTTATAGCAATTGAAAAGGGCGTGGGGTAACTCTTTCACGGTGTCTGTGCGGAGCCTTTCGCTCACTTCCAGGCAGCGACTAAAAAACATAAAACCCATCCCTTTCGGTAGTTGAAGGGGTAGGCGTGACGAAGGAAGACGTGCGTCGTAAGTGGTGATGATTGGAAAGGTAGCGATGAACGCGCAACAACGCGTAGACCAAGGAGGCTGGTCCGGTACAACGTCGGCATCGCCTTTAGCTTGAGGGATTTGCCAAGGCCAAGATTGCTCTTTCAATGGATCAGGATTTTAAGGTCGTAATAAGTGAAAGCGCTATGTTGTGCGGTATATTGTACATAATTATATTTAATTTGAGAACGTTCTACGCGGTCCAAGGGGGGTGAAATTGGGTTCCGCGCTATCTATTACCCCAACCAACATCTTGGTCGGCGTAACCGACGTTGCTTAGGCTTGCTATTTATAGGGAGAGAGAGAGAGAGAGAGAGAGTGTGTGTGTGTGTGTGTGTGTTGAAAGACGTGGAGGGTTGGAGTATCTGCTTACCGCAATACTCAGCGTTACCCTCTAGTCTCTTCTATTGGCTCAACTGTTCCCTTCGGCTCATTTAACGGCATGGTAACGTTATCGCCGTTCAATCTTACTAATATAGTAGTAGATACTTTAGTAGAGGGAAATTTTACTAGAAGTAGTACTACTAATACTTAAGAAAAGTAGTGGTACTAGTATAGTAATATATGTAAGGTAGTAACTGGAAGACAATAGTACTTGTCGTAGGTCACGATAGATAGTGAAGGGATGACAGGTATCTCTCGGAAAGAGTAGATTGATTGATAGAATAATACTTGCTTAACTATCTACGCAAGCAGTGCGCCCTTTATACGTAGGCGTAGCGCAGATCCTTCTTAGGGGCTTGGTATATGACCACCCTAGTCATATTTAGTAGGATGGCCTAGGCTCATATACTAGATGACTCCTCGGTATCAGATCTCTTTATAGAGCCTCCGTTACAGTACCCTCCGGCGACCTACTAGTGATACCTTGGGCCTGTGAGGGATAGATTACGTGCCCACATATATATATATATCCTCCCCTAAGAAGCCGATGGGTCCTTAAGGATTCGTCTCATATTAATATACACCTCATTGTTCGAACCTATCTTGACTCCTGCCAATAGCCCCTCACACGCACACGCTACTCTAGACGAGCTTTCTAACGCTAATAGCGTTATTTACGATATATATAAGCCAAATTGCGGAAACAATAGGATGTAGTTTAAAGGCGTTTTTATGCGTAGGGTATAGGCATTGTATACTATTGCGCTAGATACTAGGCTAAGCTAGGCTATAAGAGTGAATACAAAAAGTATCTAGACGAATAACTACGCGGAGAATGACCGTAGTGCGGTATTTGGTGTGAATTGGGCTAAGCCATTTTCTGGTGCGAATGCGAGTACGCAGAGTTCGGGGATAGAGGCATTCAGTTAGGTTAGCTAGGCGTTGATTGATGAACCCCAATTAGAAGTGGATAAGACCCAGTCGCGCAGAGGTATTGTTTATTGCAAGGTAAGGGTATATAAGTTTATTCAGATAAGTGGGCCTATCATTCATTGCAAGTAGTCATTCGTGTTTTCTAGGTTTCGTTTCTTTTCCTCATAGAGGTAATGTAGGTGCAGCAAGCCACACAGCTGACTGCACATCCATTATATTAGCGAGCGCATGTTAGACAAGGGATAGATACGAAAATTCGTTGAGGAGACTGATGTAGTAATATCCCATGCGCTGCTGGACTTAGGCCCTGTTTGGTAACTGTACTGGAGGTGCCAGTGCGACCCCCAGTGCGCTTACAAAGCCGTACTGGAGCTGTACTGGGGCTCGTGTTTGGTGATCGCACCGGTTCTCGTTGCACCAGTACAGGTGTACTGGCGCTAGAGTTTTACACCCCTACAAGTGCCAAAATGACCGCGTCTATACCGTTTTGAGGCTGCGCTGGAGTCTCCAACTGCGCTGCACCCCTAGGGCAGCAGTACAACTCTCTCCCACTCCAGTACAGTCACGTGATGACGTCAGCTCGGCACGCCCGCAGCTATCGCTACTATAGAGGCAACCTACAGCAAATATACAGTAAGACTCGCCTTTAATTACCTATCTTTAAAGAGATTATTAACTAGCTAAGATTAAATAGGTACGGGAGCGGTAATAGCGCTCTATTAGCTGGTGGCTCCATGAGTTTGAGGTGGTCGTGAGAGACTAGCGCACTGAGGAGGCCAGGACAATTTCGTACCAAATACGGCAGTATATTTGTCTTCCATATTCGGCTACGGCGGTGGTGCCCACCGGCGGGCCCTCGGCCACTTACTCGGCCCAAATTTGAGTGTACTGAGGGTCGCACTGGCTACTCCAGCGCGCGCACCAAACAGGGCCCTAGCCTCACTTAATGAGCAAATAGCAAGTCAGCCCTTGGCTATACCGGTTAAGCCCTATTGGCCAAGCCATCCTCCAAAAATAAGGCTATGATAATTTATTTATGAAGCCAATAGGATTTAACCGGTATAGTCAAGGGCTGGCTTGCTATTTGCTCATTAAGTGAGGCTAAGGTCCGGCAGCGCATGGGGTAGCAGAATTCCAATTTTACGGTGAATGAGAATGTAGTTATATTTTAGCACCAGACTAAGCACTCCCTAGTATCTAGCATCCAAATCTTATCCATTTTCTCAATGAGCTGAGCGCCACTCAGTCAAATGAGCGACCAGATAACAACGATAGCCGGTTTCCCCGCTGCGTTTGCCACACTCGCAGGTCTTATCTACGCCGTTGTAGGCCCTGACGCAAAGGTCCGGTCTCATACATGTTGGAGCAAATTCCATTTGAGGACGAAGAAGGATAGGATTCACCCTAGCTACACTGAGGATGAAATAGAGGATGTTCCTCCGTCCAAGTCACAGAACCTTGATGTTGAAACAGTTTGTTACAAGTTTGCTCGGCTAGTGACGCAGAGACTACGAATGATCAAAAGGATTGATTCGAACGATGATACATTGAGGGATCAAATCGCTTTACTTCACATTCTAGTATGGATACAAAAATCGCAAGGCAGCCAACCATTAAGCCAATCCAACCCAGATCTTACAATAGGCATAAAGGTCAACATAATTGACCACGATGGGAAGGAAGATGAAAAGGAAGTCTATGTAACAGAAGCCATGATCCAGAACTACTTCAATCAAGTCCTGTGCCAAGGATATATAGGACTCGACCAACACTTCAACGCCACGCTCAAAAACCGCCTTCCAGAAAAAATCTACGCTCAAAGGTCGGCAACCTGGGATATTCTCTTGACAGAGGTTGGATGGAAAGTCATTGAGATAGTCTTTGCAACGGGCGTTGTTCTGGGGTCTACGGGTGCCCTGTGGTTCGCCATGACACTCGCATCCATGTTTCCACAGCGAGTCGCCGCAGGGCTATATGCGAGTTCGTTCGGGCAAGTGCTAGATCGTAAAAAGATACAAGATGCAGATAAGCCGCATGAAGAAGATATATTCATCGCTCCCGGGACGCTGTGGGTAGAGGGCACTCGCAAGTACTGTATTCGCCCATGTCTGAAATGGATGTGGTTCGATGATGGGATTCGCAACTCACTGGGATATTTTGTACAGTTCGGAGTGTTCTATGTAAACACGTGGTACAAGATGGATTTGCGGACTTTGTTTTTCCCGGACGTGTACAGACAAACGGTGGACGCGGTGCGCTATGTTTTCCTTGTTATTGAGCCGCTTGTGCTCTTGGTGTGCATTACACGCTCAAAATTCAAGCAAAAAAAGAGACTGGTCTTAATAGCTGTATATATAGTGGCTTGGACGATGGCGATGGTATGTCTGGTCTTCGGCCAAAAAAGACTTGATCTGTTGTGGCGACTTGATTATCATCATATCAATCGGCTTATCAATCCTGTTGCGGGGGTAGGCTCAGTAGCAGTAGTGTACCTTGGGACAAAGGATGGACAAAGAGGAGTTGATCCTGATCAATGGGGACTCATTTGGGCGATTGGTGCTACCACTGTGCTTTGGTAGGTAGGACTGAGCATAACCATCACGCCTGCTCTTTGTCAATCAAACAGTAGGAACAAGAGTTTTCGTGTACTAATGTTCAATATATACAATGAATGCTATACGATAATATTTGTTGAGTAAACTTCTTAGACTACCCATGCCAGGTCGCAAGAATCTGCAAAGCGTACAAGCCTTTTGGAAAGCACAACCCCAGTAGACTCAAGAAGTATCATTGCAGTTCCCACGTGTGCCTCATGGTACACTAGGCCCTGCTACTCACTATTGGGATTGCGCCTCGATTATGAGCAGCTGAATGACCTCTCCGATCGAATGGATGCTCTGCTTCAGGGCAACGGCATCAGCGCAGGGACAGTGTTGTCCTACATTTGCGAGAGTTCTACTGCAGCTGTCATGGTCATGCTTGAAACCCTCAAAGTTGGAGTAGCTCTGGTTGCTCTGGACTTAAATCATCCTGTTGCAAAGACTTGCGACCATCCTGGCCGATGTCGGTGCATCTACAACCGTCGCCTCGTCTACATTATCAGAGTCTCACTTACCTCCGGCAAGTACGATCTCAATATTGGGATTTCGATTGCTTGCCGGTACTGGGTTATCGGCCTCAATGACTACAACATTCTCGTGCCTATCGGATGTCCTGGGGATCGTCTAATTCAAGGGCCTATCGTAGCCCAGGGCTACTTGGAAGATGTAAAAAAGACAAGAGAAACCTTCATTGAGCCGTCAACTTGGACAAACGAACTCGGATCACTGGACCTGTCATCGGAACGATGGTATAAAATTGGAGATTTGGCAATACAGACTGCGAATGGGTCAGTGGTTATCCACGGCCGCAAGGAGATTGAACGTCATCTCAGGCGTTTGACGAACTCTAGTTAGAAGCTTGCGGTGGAGCTCATCAAGCCCTCTGGCCGGGATCAAGACCCGTGCCTAGCTGTGTTTCACCATCATTAGTGCGGACCACGAACCCACAGGCCTGAACTCGCCATGCAACGTATTGCTTTCCCTCCCGAGCATGCAGGACGTTATTGATAACCCCACTCAAGACGACCAGTTAAGGCTACTTGAGATCAAGAAGGCGCAAAACGGTAGGGCAGATTCATAAATCGCCCTACTAGTCTTCGCGGCCGTCCAAAGCGAGAATAAGCCGGCCGGAATGATAGGGATTGGCGGTGGTGTTGTTGGGTATGGCTAATGGTCAATATTGAGGATTCGTACTACCATCGAATCGGCATAGATCTTTTCAGATGAGATCCCGGTGACATTTGAGCGAACGTCTTTTGCACATTACATTAATATTAAATATTGCTGTATGATTTTAGTTGCAATGAGGAAAACACTTTCTATCAGGACCGATCGTTGGTCTAGGGCAATTTAGCTCATGCCAAGAGCTGCGATTACTATAGTAGTGAGAGAATCAGGGGAAGGTGGAGGACATGACTTATATTGGTTGTGATCTTTAAACATTCTGCCATCTGTCCGGCCGCATTGGGAGCCAAAAAGAGCAAACCCTGCGACTTACATCTTCTGTCACGGTGACTTAGCTGCTCATAATATCATGACGGATCCAAACACTCTAGAATGGGTTGGAATTAATGATTCGGAGAATGCCGGTTACTTTCCACCCGAATTTCAGGTCTGGTTTGTTGATCGAGAGAGATACTTTGATTACTTCAAGGACATTAAACGAATCACAGATTTTGTGGCTTTTATTGAAGAAGGCGGATAACTAAGGCGCTCAAATTTCTATAAATAGACCCTCCTTTCTTCTTAACAACATAGGTGAGGGGCTATCCACACTAAATTGTTTTAGGTAGCATCAAGTTGAGGGTCAGTAGCTCTAATAGGCACCATATTCAGGTACTTAAGCCGGTCACCCACTGTACACATCTATCCTTATAGCACCGATGATGTACAAGTCTATATATCTCTAATGCTATCCAAATCAAGTGCCGGCATCCTCGATTTCAACCTTGTTTCGTCCGATGTTCACGCGCTGCGAGCCTCTTTACGCCCAACTGAGTCAGAAAATGAAAGATTCCAAATATGCACAACTATACGAAATAAAATGCTCTTCCAGCAAAGGCAATCTAAATGGCTTCTCGCAAAACTTAGGCAAGTCATGATAGATGAGTGTTTTCAGTACAGGCAGATTGAGCAGCTACAACTGGATGCCAATTTCGATGCAAAGCAATGGGAGCATTTCATCGACATCGCGCAATCCAACCTGAAAATGAGCAACCAGTGTCTCGCTCCGTTTGTAGAGACTGCTGAGTGCTGGGGCTTGAACAAGGTCTATCATTACGAATGGGCTTCTATGGGGCGGAAGTACTGCAAGATGCTTGGCTCTGCTGCTTCTCGAAATCCTGTTTGGGAGGAGGCTGTAATCAAGCTAAATTAGCTGCTATTGAGGAAGATTGCCGAAGGGCGTTCCCTTAAGAATTCGGCTAACTCAGTCCAACTAATCGATCTAGAGCACCTGGCAGCTTGGTCAGACACGAATAACTTCGAGAGGCGAGGTCGCAAGGCTTATACCTTGAAGTACGAACCAATCGCTGAATCTGAACTACCAACTGGCTATTTATTTGACCAATTCGGTCTTATTGTACCTGCCCAATCTCAGTTGGACCTTCCAGAAACAACGGAATTGAAACCATCAAGCTATCCCGACGAGAAATCTACAGCGGTGGTATCAACCTCACCTAAGGGCCGCTCCTACAAAATTTATTCCTGTAGCTGGCTACTCCTTCAGAGAGCAATGCTACTATGGTGTATTCTGTTGATAGTTTTGTCTTGGAGTTATAAGCGAGTATAGATTGATAAGAGTGCGACGCTTCTTGTTGATTATAAAGTATCTGACATATTGAGAAGCACGTACAATGGACAATGTAATCTTATGCCCTAACCTACTATTCGAAGGCGGCTGCCACTCAATTTCTTCCGGACTCCCTGTTTACTCCCTGTAACGAGATACTCAATTCAATGTCTGTCCTCACCGGCTGAATCGGTGGTTGGATGTATTGGTGGAAAGAGATGTCTTGCGACATGATCAAGGGTGAGCCACCTCCTTAACAGTTAATGGGTCAGGCGTGCATTGCGGAGTTCATGCTACTGATCAGTGGAAGGATATAAAGAGCTGTTCCGTGTATTATCAGTGCACATATTCAACCAATGTGACACTCGTACTTCTTATCAGCTTCACTACCTGCTTCTCAGTTGAGCTTTTGCTCAACGCCGTACTGCTTTACTACGACCTTAGAAACTACCTCAAGAAGAACGACGAGCTCTACCGTTTCGAGATGGTTATAGCTGCCTTTCTTGATATCAGCATAATAGCTTTGTGTATCGCTGGCATAGTCGTGGCTGCACTTCAATCGAGAAGTGAAGTGTACTCCTGGTTTGATGTGGCCATCACGTCCAACCTTCACCTTCTTGTTGACACGAATGTAAGATCATATACGTGCTGCAGTTCAAGTCGCTAACATGTGGCCGAACTAGCTTACCCGAATTTTGCAACACTTTCGGTTCCGTCATTGGGCTCACGGTCGGTATACACAATGGCCACGTTGACAGCACTAGATATTATTCACGTGGCGGCGTGGGTAATCTACGCCTGGGTTATCGATTCTTTTGGCAATGTATAGAAGTAAGAAAATAGGTTCCGCCTATGGGTCAGCATTACTCGCTCGTCTTGCAATTGTCTCGCTCCTATCTTCAGCGCTATAGTTTATGAATTTTGGAATGATCAATGTGGGCTTCGGTGCGAAACCCGTTCATGAATCCATATTATTTCGATAAGCTTCGGTGTTGTCATGATGATACGGTCAGGTATTGCTTCTATGCGGACGCACAATTGAGTGAGTCCACTCGAGAATGCGCGTATCAATATATCTCCAGCTAGCAACCTTCATCCGCAATTTCAGCGACGCCAGATGAAGGCAGCTTTTTGAAAAAGCTACCACTAATCGCCCCACTTTCTTCGCCAAACATTCAGTCATTTTATTCGAGATATTGAGAGCTGGAGCGATTACCACATAATCTCTGCCGGCTTGAGAGGACCCAGCCGCTGGGTAAATATGGATATTGTGAGGTCCCTCAAGACCTATGTAACGTTATTTAATGATGCAAAGGATGACGAGTGATTACAAACCCATAAGGTGGATATTTTCAGCAATATTCTGAGAGAGATTGAATGACTGTTTCCTGATTTTGTCTGTCACGAATTCAATCTTTTGTGGTTAGCCAAACATTCAACATCTATGAGTACACAAACGTAAGCCGATAAAGAGACCCAAGCCCCGTATATGACCAAAAAATCGATGGTTCTACAAGCTCATCTCCAACAAACTTAATAAATGTTCTCCTTGCTTCTGTGTATTGTCCAGGATGTTATTTTCATGAATTATTTTCAGAATCTCCAGGCCAGCAGCACAACCAGGAGCCCAATTTTGGAACGTTTGGCCATGTAAGAATATGCCACTCCCTCCTTTGATGGCATTAACTACCTTTTTACTGATAAAAACACCTGATAACTTTTCAAAGCCGCTGCTAGGCCTTTTCCTACAGCTTATATATTAGGCACAACTTGCTCATGTTGCCATGCGTGAATAGTGCTAGTCCTTCCTATACTACATATGACTTCGTCATAAATCAATAGGACCTTGTGGCGGTCGCACAACTTCCTCATCGATTCTAGGTACCCAGGTACGGCAGGTGTAGTACCGAGATTCTAGCCATTTATTGGTCAGATGATTCTAATAAGATACGATAATTAAAAATCCTTGTACTTACTATGTTAACTATAGGCTTAAGAATAAATGTAGCGACTTGTCTTGAGCTAAACCCCTGAATCATAGAGTCTAACTCAGCTGCAAGTCGAGCTATATAATTATAATTATTTTCCCTATTAACCTTGCCTCTATAGGAATCGCACGAAGATATACGTAGAGCGTTAGGGTTGAGTGGATTAGAGCGTTGGTAATAATTGCCTATAGAAAACGCAGCTATGCTTGTACTATGATATGATTGCTTACGGGTGATGAAAATCTTCTGTATAGGCTGTCTAACTTCATCCCAGTATTGTAGGGCCAGCTTTATGGCTACCTTAATAGATGTAGTTCCTATTGTGTAATTAGTGGTAGTGCATTCTCTATAGCTAAATCATAGAGTTTAACCTTAAGACCGTCGTTCGTAGTTTTCATTAGCTCGAAGGTAAATAGAGCACAAATACTACTTGCAAACGAGTGTTTATAGATATAGGGGAATTTCTGTCTCTGTTGATTGGCTGCGTCTTCGACGCGTTGTATAGGAGCTGGCCTAAGGAGGTTCACTGCAGCGTTACTAGAAGCATCGAGAATCTTTCTTCCATAATTAGTAATGCAGTACACTTCTTCAGTACTTGCTGTACTGATTGGCTTCGTGTTGGAGTCTCGAGGAAGAGGACGTTTTTTTCTGAGCATGGTTTGCATCAACTTGGCCGTCTGCTACGGGATCTCGGTGCGTTGTTGTGGGTTGCTGTGAGATCTTCGATTTTTCTCCTCGTATTGACTTCTCATGTCTGTCCTTAGTCAGAATTGACATCAAGGCCTTCGGAGCGCTTCCAACCTTTTGCATCCTCATGAGAGAGTAAAATATAACGTTCATTATTTTGAATCTTTGTTGCTATGACATTGGTATATCTTGGAGATCCGGGATTCGTTGGCCTGCGAAGTGCTCAATCTCGAACCACATACCTTCATTGGTGGGGGAGATTTGGTGTATATAGAGTGGAAATTTCTCAAGAAGTACAGGGATCTGCTCATGTGTATCTTGAATTATCTTTTCATCATCTCCATCAAGCATTGTAATGTACACAAAAAATTCGTACTCCCACTCGAATACCTTCTTTGCCATGACGATGATGATGATGATGATGATGATGATGATGATGATGATTATGATGCAGTGGTTTGGTGAGCTTGTTGGTTTTAATGTGATGGATGATTCCTAGATTCCTGACAATGAAACAGGTCAGCTTGCGTGAAAGTGGAAAGGGGAGTTTTCTGAGCGCAGCAGGTCCAACAGTGCCGTAGTAAATTTAACCCTACAACCAAGGAAAGCCATGGCGCACAAAGTCAATATCTTCTTGCACGGGTGACTACTGCGCACAGGGTAGACGAGGACAGGGGTTGACAGAACGCAAAGGAGAGAAAGTCAATGCATACACCTCACGGAGCAAGGTATCCTTGTTGTAGTTGAGTCTAACTTGATGAGTTGGCGTATATCGCGGGTCATATGAAACCTAAAGTATGCAGAAGATGCATCTAATTATGAACTCCTCTGTTCATGGCCATGCTTATGGAGCGCCGCTAGATTGTCTAATACAGTGAGTGAAGTACCAGACGCTGTGGTGGAATCTGCTGCTGCTTCCCCAGCTGTTACGTAACCAGCCCATGACGCCATCCGGGATGTGTGAGAAATCGTATATCAACGGGCATATTTTCCAAGCAACAATTTCCATATTATAGTCGAGAAACATTGTAGGGCTTCTTGAAGCCAGCTTACTGTGAACGCTTATTTTCATACTTTTGTGCATTTTGGACCGGCTCCAATGAAAAATTCTCCCTTTGACTATGCCTCCAGTCCCCTTCAATAAGCTTACGCTGCCTTTCCTAAGTCAAGAGTGCATCCAAAAGGTACATGATTACGCTGCGCCATGACCCATTATTGCTGGTGCACCGGCTGTACTTCTTGCATCGTACAGAGTTAACGAGCCTGGGCTTGCCTTTCACATAGTAATTCATGCAATCCATCGGTTCAGGCCTCGTGGCTTTCTTCTTTTCTTGCTCGTGGGTGGTGATAATTGGCTGAGACAATTTACCGAGTGATACGCGATGCATACGCAACTAGCAGAAGCCTTGCGTTCGGTCACAAGCCATTTTGGAGATGGAGTCCCGGCCACAGTGCACGAATACCCGCCATATTGGCATACAAAAGTCCTTCTTACTTGTCTCTATTTTGATTGGATATCCGGCCCTTTTTGACAACACATAAAACAATGTCCACCCCAAACAGCACACTTCAGCCCTATTCTCTTTCTAGCTTCATCGCAAAGGGCAAAATATTACATTCATCTATTCTTTCCACGGGTCTTGACTTCTTGCGAGGCAATTGATCTGTTCGTTACGCCAGTGTCACCGCTGCGACTATCTATGCTAGTTTACAGTTGTTCCAGGAATGGGGCTTATTTGATTTCCTCCTTCCGGCGATCCGCATCCCTGACAACCACGAACTATGCTCAAATGTTCATGTTTAGGCTTCACGGAAGCTCAAAAGCTCAAGGAGGCTAAAAGTCGTACAAAGTGATCATCATAATGGAGAGATGGAATATAGAGGCGATGATTAATTCAATGCTGGAAGACCAATGTTGAACTACGAGCCCTTGGATGGTAAAATCTGGTTCACGCATCGTGGCATCCTTTTCCACTTCGAACGGACTGAGAAACCAGGAACTTTCCCGCATTTACTAGCAAGAGAGGTGTTTCGAGTTAAAGCATTTTATTGGTCATCGGATCCCATAAGGATTCCGCTCAATCTAATTCAGGAGGAAGGTCTAGAACGATTCAACTTACACCCGTATCTTCACGCCACGAGACACGAGGTTGGCAGGTATTTGGTATGAAACCGCAAAACAACTTTCCCGAAGTTGGGAATCTGTGGTTCTTGACGAAGAGAGGAAGATAGCTCTAGCTGAGGATATAGCTCGTTTTCTTCAACCAAGTAGACGAGCATATTATGCCGGTAAAGGCGTTGCTTGGCGTCGAGGATACCTCCTCCATGGGCCTCCAGGAACCGGAAAAACAAGTTTGATTTTGGCAATAGCCGCTGTATTTAAACTAAATGTCTATATTTTACCTGTCACCCCTGTTACGGATGAGTCCCTGCCTATGTACTTACGCAACATGCGTTCGCCGAGCGTGCTTTTGTTTGAGGACATTGATTCTGCAGGCTTCATAGAAAAAAAGGAAGAAGATGCTAGCGATCAAGATCAACATCAAGTAAAAGGTTTGAGCCGCTCCGGTTTCATCAATGCTATAGACGGCGTTAGAAGTCGTGACGGGTATATTCTCATCATGACTACTAATCATCTGGAGAAACTGGATGATGCCATGATCCGGACAGGTCGAATTGATTATCGACTTGAAGTTCCCTTGGCCTCCAAGACAAATGCTAGACAGTTTTTCGTGAGATGGTAGAGAGATTCTCTCGACGTTGAGAAATCAGCAGACTCATATATGGAAAGCTTTCCAGAGAACACGTTTTCACCTGCGAAAATACAAGAGTTTTATAATCAGCAAAGACCCCTCAGTGGCTGTGAAGAATGAGGGTGAGTGGATACGTAAAAAATCAGGAGGATGTGAGGAGTCTTGAACAGGATGGTAAATGAAGCAGACGGCTAGAGTATGGCCAGGTTTTGAAGGCATACAATCTCCGAATTAGCTAAGTAAGCAGTGCTAAGATGCGTAGGATAAGTTGACTCTCACCGTTGTGATTTCTACATCCGACGCTAATAATCATCTCGTGGGAGTTTGTAATGAAGCTGCTGCAAAAGCGCCCTCAAGACTGCTGCTGGAAGGATGATAGGTTAGCTGTCGACTTCCTAGCGCCATTGAATGAATTTCTTGAACCTCAGCTTCCGCCCCTGCACCCAGCATGCACGCTCTAACCTCCGTGACTGCCCACCAACAACTATAAACAGTTTAGGATATAGCTTTTGTGATTGTTTGGCTGCATATACATGTCCTTCTGCACTTGATCTATGGTGAGTTCGGTGAGGTCGGTGAGACGTCTGCTCAACACGCTGCATCATCATTAGCCATGGCGTTGGCGTTTGACCTTAAAAAGAGCGCTACAACAAAAGAGGCTCAGTCCACAGCAGGTCATTCTGACCCGGAATGGGAATCGTTCTATGTACGATGTTTTCGTGGATGTCGTGCGTATGCTAACACCGACTGTCTAGAAATATACGGCAGAAGAGGCCGACCAGCTTTCATCAGATGCGAAATGGGGCAGTGTAACAGCCAGCCAAAAGACGGCGATGTTTAATCGAATCAACGCGCTTCTAGAAAAGGATGACATCCCAAAAGTTCACTATAGCGTCTTCAGCTGGCGTATGGCGCGAAAGATGCAGTCCCGATCGTGTTGGTGGTCCTATCTAGGGCTCTTTTTCACTTAGCCTAACAGCCTGCAGACAAAAGTGGAAGGATCAAAGAGTTAGGGTCTGCAGGGCCAACGTAACCTCAGGCCAGGAGGACGAATACTGGTGTGAGTGCAGCGGAGGAAGACGCATATAGCAACGTGCAGAAGTCAGTGCAACAATCCATTTTCCTGCTTTGATTGCATTGAAATTGCTTTCTTCCTGTGCCTAACCTACACGGCTATGCTGGGGTGCAGACTTCCCTGCAAGGAAGCCATCCTGCCCATCAGCGTCACTACTTGCGCTCTCCCCAGGGGGAAGCGAAGAATCGTATGCAAGCCACGGAGGCAAGGCATGACACAAGGCGCCGTTATTACATGGCGGTTCCGTGCAGCGATTCAGTAGATCGGGGACTGCCTTATGGTCCGACGATAATCGCCTCAATATTGCCAACGACTAGGACAGATCCGTTAGCATGTTGCCATTGATCGTGTGACAATGCATGATGGGCTTGCATAGCGTCCCGCTCGACGGGCCACTGGTGGCAAAATCCTGACATGAGAGGCGTCAACATAGCTGCATCTAGGTACCCTGGTCCAAGAATGACACACCCTTTTCCCTCGATTCATACAAGTGGCGAACGGCGTGCATCCGCTCGAAGCAACGTACCTAAATTGTGGGAAGATCGCGTCCGCCCCGCTCGTCCAAAGTTGCGACTGTTCCTTTTGATCGGCGACATAGATGTCTCGCTTGCCAGTTTGTTCCATTATGAGGTGCCTGTTTCACTGCGTTGGTATAAGAACATTGTTATTCGTGAAGACCCCAAGCAGGATATGAACCTCCATGGCATTATAGCATGCATTGATGCGAGCGCGGTCGTGTATTTTTAGATTAGTGCAATGCCAAAAATCATGTCCGCATGTGCCATTCGATGGCGTTCAAGCTAGCATGTTTTCTTGAAAATGCCCCACTGATTGCGTGGCTGATGCTCCTGCGCCTCCTACTGTTAGATTTGAAGAGGGGTTTGGAGGTTGTTCAAATGAGATGAGATGGGACTGTGATAATTGTATGTGATAAACTTGATTGTTCTGGTTGATTCCTTGATCTCTCTATCCTCTCTATCTACTGCGCTTTCTGCCAGTTTGTATATCTATCTCTGCTAGGTTTACTAAGGTCTCTTGGCGCGGATTGTGGAGATCCGTAATCTCTGTTTTTGGTGGTTGAGCCAGCTCAACGTAGTTTTCCTATGGTACCGCACCTGCTTAGTTCATCTATGACGCGCTGAGCCATCGGACTTGCGATTTCGGTTATTCATGTGATAACGCCTGCCTCTAGCAGTAGATGACCGAGTCCAACCTCAGTTCACCTGCAAATCTGACACCTGCCTTCCCTCTTATATATAAATTGACCGATAAATAAAATTCTTTCTGCCAACTGAACGATCTCACAAACACCTGAGCCCAAGCAATATGGGTTGCTATATGAGTAAAAACGACTATGATCGCCCACCACCATACAATATGGCCAAAAACGGCAAGAATCATCCGACCTCGACAATGTGCATGAAAGACGAAATGGAGAGGAGCTGGGAGCCTTACTTCGAAAAGGCAGCCCAGTTCAGATACGAAGTCTGGGTCAGTGTGCCAAGCCTACTCGATCCTCAGACTGGGCAGGACCAGATGAACATCCTTAATCACCTGAACTGGTTTGCTAAATGTGGGAATATCGATATTCAGGTCAAAAGTCTCGACTGCCTGGATAATCCGTGGAATTCTATAGCGTTAGATCTTGAAGAGATGCTCAGTTGCGAGACGAGAGATGAGCTGGCCTCGGTACACAAGGACCTTCCCTCAGAAACGCCCTACAAAGCAAGGATCGATAAAGCTATGAAAATGGTCAAGGATAACAACGATCTCTCTGATTCCTCAGTAACGGGCATGGTGCGAGTTGAAGTGTTAGTTGCTTTGACAAAATTATGCAAGTCCTGGAAACTCCAGGATTTCGTACAGCTGGACTTGAAGAGCCTATCTAAGGTAGTCGAAGGGAAACTTCACATGAAGGTTCAAGCACAAATACTTGGACAAGTGGCGAACGCCCTAGCGAGTCTCCAAAGCTCTCTTGGCAGTGAGCCTACTGTATACATCAACATGGTCCCTCAATCGATTACCGAAACGTCCTTCGATAATATCCATGAGGCATTAAGTAGAATAACCCAAGCTATCTCGGCCAAGAAATCATTCAAGAATGATAAAAAGCAGGACCTTGTTAGCTTCCAATTTGTGTCTATTGGGACCGGGGATAAAAGTTCGCAGTGGACTGCTTTGGACGATGCGAACTCGGGTCGACAGGACTTTATCGATTCCTTGCATCTTGTTCATTCAATATTATCTCAACATGGACCAGGGGTGGTTCTAGCACCAAAAATATTGCTAGGGTCTGTCGAATCCGCCCTGGACGGAAAATCAGACAGGGCGGTGTATGGCAAGAAGTGGGGTTGGAAATGTTCTTGTATTACATGTGCATAATTTGCTTGGTTTCTTTCTTCTATCTTATTATCTCAATGTTAACGTTTACTGTTCCATCCCGCGCTCTTATAGCTTATAGTTATATAGCTATATGTGTAATTAGCTTGTGAGATTACTTCTTGATTGCATTATCGCGGACACATAGGCGCAGACTGGGTTTCATCCGAGCCAGTATACCTATGTAGAATCGTTGTGACTGATACAAAAGTATCTTACAGTGCTGACAGGATCTCGTCAAGAATACCCGTGACAGTCGCTAGTCTGATTTTGAAGAAGGATGCGCGAAGGTTGACGGTTTGTGTGCAGTCACCCCAATAAATTATTTGAAGTATTATAATTATAGAATAGTTATAAAGGCTAAATATTAGTATAATCTCGTATTTCCTATAATTACCTACTATAATAATATAATAATACTTAATAAGAAAAGTATATTAGTGAGACTTAAGGTAACCTAGTCTATGTTAACTAAACCTCTACCTAGGGTCTATGCAACTCTAACCTAACCTAACCCGCTACCCATTTGCCACCCTACCTAAATAGTAAGTAGGCAACTATTAATATTCTTTGTACTAAACCGCGATTAGATCGAAGTTTCTTATATTAACGCTAGTAATATGCTATACCTAGTTAAGATGAATAGGCGCGGAGTTCCTAATTACCCGCGGCCGGAATATTACCTTTCAGCTCCCAAGTCTACATTAAGTCAAGGGGTTCAGGAAGCTACTATACGAGCCAATGATAGCACGAGAGAAAGTCGGCAATTGATGCCAAGCACGAGTTTCCCCGACTACTATCGTAATGCAGCTTTGCTGTGCCGCAAAAATTTATCTTTTCCTCTACTCCTTCTGAATCTGGTCTGATCTCAGAAGCATCGACCATACATATTATAGTCTCCTTGCAAAATTCTCCCACAATGTCTTCCCCGGGCGATTCAAGCGACGTTAGCGACACCAGCGACACAAGCGAAATGAGCTATAGCTACTCGCGCGAGGCAACCATTGCGGCCGTTCGCGACTACTATCAATTTCTTACTTCTATGTACCTGGACGAAGCCAAGGTACTGGAGCCCCCCGAAGGAGGCTGGCCGAGCATTCCGGTTGATGGATGGCCAAATTTCAACAAAACGAAGGAAGTTGTGGCCTTGCTTCGCGAGCTTCCTTATATTGATTCGCAGGTGCCGGACATCCACGTAGCACCAGACGTTGTATTCGCGGATTGGCAGGTTCAGCCTGAAGCCCTCGATGGAGAAGATTGTAGAGAATGGTGGAGCGAACCTGACGCGGACGAAGCTGTGATACCTGCTCACATTGTGGGACTTGCGCTCGCCCAAGGTCGGTCGCCTCCGGTTCTCCTTGACACCGAACTTGGTGTCATATACTGGTATGAGTGTCATGGAGATATAATCCAAAGTTTTGAATTTCACCAAGCTGGCGACGCCTATGGGTGGCTTGATGACGGTCTTATCGATGAAGACCAAGTCATATGGCGCGCAAACAGTGGCATCTGGACCATTGCAAACTTCTTCGAAAACCTCAAGGCTAGTTTCAGAAAACTCGAATTCGTCCCTCTTGGCCCCCACAAAGTCGAAGATATGCAGGTCAAATCTCAGCCCGAACGGGCAGAAATACGAGATCGGGTCAAAGACATTTACCTTAAGCATGGGTGGCCAGACATGACCGAGTTCAGCAAAGCAGCTTGCTCTGCCGAAATTAAACTTTTGCTAGAGGCCTACAACCCACTGTTAGTCGAAAGCTAGGTTTCTTGGCCGGTCCACGGAATTCCTGCGCCAATGCGGCACAGTTTGTGAATGCTAGCTATATGGCTTGGCGTCTATGATTAGTATAGCTTAGTTTTCCTCCGAAAAGATGCTTACAATATCCTGTATAGATTCCCTTCAAGATAAAGTGCTCTTCAAGCAGCCTTCCGTCACTGTTCTCCCATTACTACACCACAATCCTTTATCGCCGTGAAGACGTTTACTCTTCTTTCTGTCCTTACCGTCAATGTGATGGCACTAGAGCCATCAAAGCTGTCTATCATTCTTCCTACAGCAAAACCAACAGTCACAGATGACAACTGGCTTTGCGCTCTGTCGGCATATACACCATTTTTCACCCCTTCCAAGCCTACAGGGACCCTTCTATCTGCTCTGAATTCGTATGGCCTCAAGCTACGCGGTTCCTGCACCGATATATCTTGTCCCTATCCTGATGCAACAAAATGGTGCGGCTTTACAACTGCTGCCCCTACCGCTGCCTTACCAGCATACACCAGCTACGCCAGCTTGGCTTCCGTGTGGTGGGCAAACCACAGCTCTTCAGCCGTTGATCTGGCGAAAGAATGCCCCCATTATTCGTACAAGGCTTTGACCAATATGCCGACCAATGGAGGGTGGTTGAATCAAACCATCATCAATGCTGAATGCTTTACTGGATCGCCCATTGCCGGACCGTCTTCGTCGAAGATAGTCAGCGCAAGCGTAACACCCCCGACTACGTCTTCGGTCATCACATCCTCTCTGAAGCCGTCATCGGCATTAAGTGCTTCGCCAAGTGTGGCTACGTTAGCCACATCAGCGAAAGTGATCTCCCCAGATGGTAAACAATCGTCATTCTGGGCTTTGGTGAGTGTCGTGAGCTTACTACTGGTTTTGTAGGCACATGATCGGGATTTTCTGGCCACATATGTGCGGGCAGTGCTTTTGGCGAATGGTAAGTCCACTCTTGTATACAATAAGAATCGAGGTGAATACCAAACTTGATTGCCAGTACCAATCAGCCAAGAGACTTCTGATGGGATTTGAGTTGCAAGAGACGGCTTGTTTTTCTGCGGCTCGTTTGGCGGCCTATCTGGCTGCGGCTGGTTTTCCCACGGCTCGTTTAGCCTCGTCCAAGAATATATGTCGACAATGACGATCAGAGTGAGGCAAAAGGTAAGAGCTACTATACGAATCCAGTAGATCAACTCCTTACGCCACTTCCATGGGTGAAGCGCCTGCAATAGGACTGCCACAAGGTTGAACAACAAATAGGCAAACCCTAAGTTGAGGACAACCATATTTGGAAAGGATCGATGTGAAGGACCTCTGGCGCAAGGTCTTAGGCGCAAGACGTGCAGGAATGCAACCGGTGAAGGACGATAGCGGTGAGGAAATGAGCAAGGGAGAACACATGGGGCATATAACCAAATGCGTCTCGTTCATAGCCCGTTCATGCTAAGAATTCGGCAGAGCTTCCCCGAGTTAGATGAGGTATGAACCAGGTGCGCCTACGGCCATAATACAAAAAGAGCTGCACTATTCATGTCGTTCTCATTATTTCTTCTGTTGAGTAGCTCGCACCCGAAGGGCTAGATGTGCAGGGTTGGTGCCATGTCCTGTGCCGTCAGCAAGCTGGTTACTGGACAAGATTAGCCAAGGCGGGCACACTTCAGAGGTCCGTGCAAGGCTAGCTGCAAGTCAATAGCCCCAGCGGACATGCGCGGACACACTTTCAAGGCCCGTGACGGTCATGATCCCTGCATCACGCCAAGCCACACCCCACCTGAGACCATTTCCAGATCACATTCAAGTTTGCATCACAGCCCTATCTTAGAATGGCTTCAGGAAAAAGATCCAAAGCGCAACTAGATAGTGGTCTATATGATGATAACTATAACGTATTCCTAGTTAGTTTATCTAAGATTAAAGTAATACCTGTCTATTTATTAGGCTACAAAAACAACACTGGACGCAGCTAAAGCACTAAATAGGGGGGAGGGACCTATGCGAGCCTGGAAGCAGATAGGAGGTGTTGGGCAGCGTGAGGCAGTAGAAAAACTATGTAGGGACCTAGCTGTGAAAGGTATTACTTCTGTACTAGAGTCCGAAGTTCAGGCACGGCTACGATTAGCTTTAAAAGATCAAAAAGCTAGTACGTTTTTCACTAAACTTATTAATCACTATACCATACTAAGGATAGTAGAAGCCCAATTGAGAGAGGCGGAGGCTGCTGCTGAGGTGCGGGCTACTGCAGAGGCGGCAGCAGCCGCCGAGGCTAAAGAAAGGAACGAGACACGGCCATATGATCCAGTTAGAGACATATGATCAGAGGGTGAGATCATATCGGAAGCATGTATTAGGAACTACTCTCGAACTAGTCTGGTAATGTGAACACGACGTCCATCACTCTGCAATTGAAATTGTAAACCTTATCGTCCTCATAGCCCTCCAAGTATCCGCGTCAAACAGCCCTAATTGATCCCCAAGGCGGCTTCTTTGCCCATACGGACTAGCAATTCAGGGAGCTCTCCATAGTCAATAAGCCGCTTCAGAAGAATGTTCTTGTCGATCTCCACCTTGAACTTTGGGTCATTGACAAAATGTAGGAATAATTTAGCGTAGTGAAGGTATTCCGGTGATTCGAAAGTCCACTGGAGGCTGGTAGGAACTTATTCCATTGGTACTAGTACCGTCTGCCTGCCGTGTGCGAATATGAGCCGGTGGCATCTGAGTTCGATGAGGACATTGTTTTGTTCTCAGGGGTAATTATCAGAAGACAATAAGCACGAGTGGCTCCAAAAGCCATCATAATGTGGTATAGCGTAACGTGATTGTCGTTACCGTTGAGCATAGCAAAGCGTAGGATATTGGTGATGTTGCCCATAGTGTCCGATCGTTGGAGAGCCTGATGTGACTACTTCGCTCCATATATATACTAGAACTTGTAGGGGTGATATGTTGTACATTATTGTAGGATGCAATGTTTACTACCCTATGCCCGTGTCAATATGAAAGTGGTTGCAGGGTGGCGGTCTTAGCTTCCTTAATGCTAGTACCTGCTATTCTTAACTTGTCCACCACAATTTGGCACACAGGGCTTATACTTGAAGAGATTGTATTGATGCCAATGATAACCGCCGGGCGCTTGCTGTTAATGCAAGGCCCTCCGCATTGTAAGTACAGGATGCACGAAAAATAGTTACTCTATATACTCAGGCCCGATAGAGTCCTGGAGGTGCCGATAAACGCTTTATTTAGCTGCCACGATTCATATTGTCGACAGATTGAGCATACTGTAGTTCCTCCTCTATCGCTGCAATCTTTTGTTTCAACTGCATGTTCAATACTTAGAGAGTCTGGTTTTCCGCCTCTATAGTTTCATTGTATGCCTACAGCCTCTCCTCTATAACGTAATGGGCATCGACCTAAGCCTCACACCTCTTAAGCTTACGTTTCACGACTTCGAGTTCTTCCTACGTTTTACTAAAGGTAGACTAAATTATTATATAGGCTCTATATAGTAATATAAAGGACTTAAAGAACGTAAGTAGGCTTGTTTATAATAGGTTCTAATATATAGAGATATCTATAGTTGTAGGCATTAGGCGAAAGATGCAACGTAATAGTTCTAAGATAGTTATACTTTATAACATGAGATATATTTCGCGTACGCCTTGCGCGGAGAATGGGATATTGGTGGGCTAGGAATCAAGGCTGGAGTAGCAACATATCACCGCTGGTTTAAAATCCCCCCCTTCGGCGGTTGGAACAAATTGCCCCCCAATCACTATCAGCCATACATCGGATTTCGAATAACCAGTGCACCTGCAAGCACAGGGGACGCTGCCGATTCGATCGAAATCATGGTGCTAGTCTCGCTTGCAGACAGCGGTCCTACCCAAACTCCGTTTGATCCTCTACTATCACCCATCGGCACCTGTAGAGATATCAGCCTGGGACTTACCGATGAGGAATTGAACTCGATTCTCGCAAAAGAGGAGCAGAAGCCACTGCCTCCTGCAGCTCATGCCTGAAAACTGGACGAACTACAACTCGTGGTGTCTTGATGCTCCTTCGACGTCATCGAACTTTCCAATCATGAACTGCACCCGAGGTTTTTGGGATCCTTTCTCGAATCAGAGCAATCAAGATATTCTTTATGCGTGGGGCTCGTAACTCGATTAGGATATTCATTCCACTTGTTTCTAGTTTCTTTCAACATCTGTCATTCCTATCCTTACTGTTGTGGCCAGTTCTGTCGTCCTGTCAATTAGCGCCGATGTTGTCCTTCTCTATGTCTAGTCCTGGCATGTCAGCCCTTTCAGAATTGCGCCTCAAGCATCCACAAATTGTAAGTAGAAACCGAAAACCTTGAAATGTTTTGTTTTCAATAGCAACTGTATGCCTGGTTTGACACTGCGTTTGCTTGGTTAGGATATAGAGAAAAGGTCTAGTTGCACTCTATTAGGTGACGAAGGCTTGAAAGGCCTGCGACTTACTCACCTCTTCAAGAATCTCTTCTGTCATGCTTAATTCAGGCTGTAAATCAACTTTTCCCACTGAATTGAAGATCCCTATTTTAAACCAAGGGGTAGGTAGTAGAGTAGAGACATAGCAATCCATGGATAACGAAATGAAGCGGAAGGTTGTTCTATTAAGGGAGCTCCAGCGAGCGATTATATACACAAGTGCGCTGAGTAAGCGTGTGATTGAGGATCACGTGAGTACAACATTCATGGTGTACTTAGTGAACAAAGGTGCCAGGCTGACAGTAGATATACATAGTATAGAGTAGTAGGTATTTCTAGCTTCCTTAACTACTACCATTTGGTGTCTGAATGAGTAGGCAAGAAACTATAATTGCACAGACAAGACAGGAGAACAAGGAATAATATCATATTGAGACGAACTATCGGAAACGCAACCAGAAGTTTGGCGAAGGACTACACAAGCAATTTCTACAGCTTCTACTTCTCTGAATTGGTGAGAATACTCTTACTATCGATAAGCTGTTTTACAGCTTCAATATTAGGCTTCCGATTTTCGAAACGAGCAGCCAACCGCTTCGCCTCTATAGCGACAAAGTATAGGCGAAGCATATCATCCTACGGTGTCGCTTGAATAGCAACGACATCTTGATCCAAATGATCCCCTCCCAAGACTATTACAAGATAGGCATTAGGTGAAGTGAGCAGTTTATGTGCGGCAGCAGCATAGCTCGCATCCTTGGGTCCCGTAACTAGTACAGTAGCAGAGCCAATAACGCTAGCAGCTATATCTTCCAGGTCCCATTCGATCTCTATCTTCACGTCGTATAGGCCACTCGAAGGGAACAAAGCGCCTTCAGCGCCGCGCAGAAGGGTAACGGAGCCTATTATCTCGTGGCCAGGAGCCAGTATCTTGTAAGCGCCACCATCGCTAACAACAATAGACCTGAAGGCGCCACCATTCCCTACATAAAGCCAGAACGGAGACCAATGTCTGCAGGGACTTTCACTTAAGAGTCTTCTTCGCCGCCATTATTGCGCAATGATAGCTCAAGACGGACAGGAGCAACCAGAGGAACTTCGCCCGAAGTTGGCATGACGGATAGCTCGACATTTAGTAGCTCGACCGCATTGTCTAGTGGCGACGGCCAAGGCCGCGTACAATGGGTGAAGTTGGATCGAAGGAATTGACATTGATGGTGATGAGTGACATGATTAGGGCTGAAGTTGTGGGCATCGAAAAGGATGAGAAGATTTTGACCGTGAGATAACAACACTGGCTGCAGCCTACCGCAGCAGAATTGTATGGAGCTACTTCTCGTAGGTGGCTGCCGTGAGGGCTTTTGGGCTACAGGAGAAAACGGTAGTGCTTCCATGATGATGAGGGGCTTGCTGCAGAGTCGGGTCCCCGCACTTAGGCTGACTCAGATCACCTGTATAGGATGAATGGATGGGATAACGCTAATCTTACGCATAGTCCAAATAACCACATGTAATCCTGCAGCTTCAGCCTGCAGATGGAAAAGACGGTAGGACAGGAATATTATAATAACACTAATGGCTAACTCCGCACCTAGCAGTTCAGCTCTATGCATCAGCTAGAAGCTCTTATGACTAATAAATAGAAACAAGTTCATCTAGGACACGAGATGCGACGAAACGAAAAGCCCAATAAAACTTAAGAGGCTCTTAAGTCAAAGGCGCTTGCTTTGACAGAGTAGATTCAGCTCTGTGAGCCAGTTAAGTTGCTTATGAGGCACATAGTACTTATTGGGTTTGTAGGCACACGAGTGAGACATAATGATCAAAGGGTAAGGGGCTACAGTAGATGGGGGGGTCGAGATGAGGTGGGTCGGCCGGCTGCGACGGGTGGTTCCGCGGGATTATGATTCAGCCACTGTATGCTGGCAACTCGTAGGGCCGTGGATGTGTTGAATCGGTTGCGCACAGCGGCCTTGGGCGGCGGGGGTGGAGGCGGTCGAAGCTGAAACTCCCTGCAGGCAGTCTATGTACTCAGTGGCATGATGTAAGATCTGCCAGCGTACGCGAAAGTTTGTGTTAGGTTTTGAGCATGCAATAACTGCACGTCGTATGTAGCGAGTTGAGTGTATGAGCTGCCTATAGTATGTTAGTGGCCTTGCGAAGCTGGATAAGGTATATATCATCAAACCGAATTTTGTGCACTTATGCGGACAATGTATCAACCGTGACGTAGAAGGATATTGATTATGTGGCAGTGGGAAATACGATTGAAGTCTATCAGAACATCCACTTACCCGAGTCTGTTTGAAGCATATCAGTACTAGCCATTGCTTTCCTAGCTAGCTTCAAAAACGGACAGCGTTATTGGTGCCGTGATAACTCTAACTTCGGATTGAGCTGAATTCTGTCCACGGCATGAATGCAGAATATAGAGGCACAATGATCGTTCGATGAAGTAATCTTTCAGTCTTGCATAGTCGTACGATGATTGCATCGAATTATGTAGTGCGACACACTAAGAAGGTTTCAAATATTGGTTTGCCTGTGAAGTTCAGCTGAAATGGGTTTACATTTACTACTACGCTAGAATCTGAGAAGAGCTCGTTATTAGGGTGTTTCTGACAGTGATTGGAGAAAGATTGATCGATTAGTCCGCGTTGCTGTCAATGATAGCTATTGGAAAGAGGCAAGAAAGCTGCGCTTAAGCGTTTACTATCTCTCTGTACAGAATAAGCTTCCAAAGCATGAAGTAGATGCCTTAAAGAACGCTCTGCACCACAAACAGAAGCACAAGAAGAAGGGCAAAGCTCTTGACCTTCAACAGCGCCAAGAGCATCATGGTGGAGCTGTGTTCTGGTCTCCCGGTAAAGTAAGGGACCTCCCACATAAATTCAGATAGTACAAATTGACCACAAAACTCTAATTACTACAACAACAAGAACTACAAGGTTTCTGGGGGGGAAGGCAGCTGGCTTCTCCGCTTTGCCCTCTTGGATTATTGTTCTTACCTTAGAGAATAAGCAACCGCATGCGGACACCAGCGTGCCTACCAATCGCGCAGGACCAAGAGTCCACAAGATTGGCTCATAACGGGGAGCTGTATGCCAGGCTGAACTTTAGCTTCTTAGCCCCAGCCAAAGCTGACCTAGCCAAGACAGTTCTCTCGTATTCATGTTGCCTTTCTCTGCCCACAGAAATTTGTGAGCTATTGAGAGGGTAGAATGTTTGTAGGCTTTTGGCAGCCGCTCGTTCACCACTTTCATGGACTACGTCAGCTCGCCCATCCTTGACGAATGCAACGATGAGCTGAGCACTGAGCTGACTCAGCTGAGCAAAGGACTGTGGCAGGCTTGAGGCCGGAATTAGTGCTAGAAGGGATATAAGACCACGAATGATCCGAGACGATGGAAGTTGGTATCGAAAATTTGACAACGAGATCAGTTCCATCTTGATCGTTGCTAGCATCAAATCTTTCAACAAATTCGTCCTGCCCCTTTTCGTAAATACCTGTTTCAATGTCTTCCAACTTCCCACCACTTCCCCCAGTGCTCCCCGGCGCTAGCGCCTCTAGCTTTGGCAATAGCGACGAGCCAACCATTCCGCCATCAGCGCTTGGACCATTTCCGCCGGTGCGCAGTCTTCGTGGCGGAACTTGGCTTACAATTTTCCGCCCGTCCAGCTCTTTAATTACCGCCTACGACGGCACAATTCGTGTGGAAGTGCACCCTGCGAGCACCGGCGGCGGTCGCACGGCAAGTGGTGACCTTTACCAGCGTCCAATCCACATTCTGCCACCACCGGCCCATGGACCTTTGCTCGGGCCTGGTCCGCGCCCGCAGGCAGGAATCCCCGTGCAGTCAATCACCCGGTACAGGTACTACCTAAGCATCACCAAGATACTGGAAGGTGTGACTCTCGGAAACAACTTCGAGCTGGGATTTGATCGCTGGAAGTACACTCCTCCAGCCGCCCCGGGAGGGACTGGTACTTGGGCGAATGAAGGCTCTTTCAAGGCCACGATGACCTGGGCCACTCCACCCGCCGGGTATCCAAATGCACACGACTACCTGACTGGAGATGTGAAGAATTCCGCTGGCACTGTCATCGGCAGCCTCACCATGGGATGGGTTTCAAGCTTCCTGCGCAAAGCAACTATTGAAATTGACAGCGTGACTGGTGCCGAACGCCCTCTGAACAATGGCATCACTGGAGCCAATCAATCCGACTGGAAGAAAGTGTTCGGCAACGTCTCCTGGGACTTTACTGTGGTTCCCAGCCAGAGCGACATCACTGGACCCTCGGGCGATGGTTGGACTGACGCCGAGTTACACGCCGGCATGCTCCGCTGGCGCGACTCGGCCAACTTAGATACTGAGTGGCGATTTCATTTGCTGTGCGTAAAGAAAATCAACAGCACACCACGCGGTATTATGTACGATGCATTCGGCACAGACAGTGACAATATTCCTCGCGAAGGTGCAGCGGTTGCCACTTCCTGGATCATTGTACCCAATTGGGGTCGCGTCAGCGGCCAGCGATTTGGCGCGGTACCAGAGGCGTACTTTCGCGCTGCTGTGCATGAAATCGGGCATGCCTTGAGTTTGGAGCACAATCTGAACAACCAGCACTTCATGGACACGAGCGACACCATTGCAGCGGCTGGGCAGGTCACTCCGCCTTCGTTCCCCGACAACATCAAATGGAGCTTTGCCGACAACGATGTTCGCCGCTTGAAGCATTGGCCAGATGTATTTGTCCGGCCGGGTGGCTCTCCATTCGGCTCTTCCCATGCTACACCAGCAGTGTCTCCGCCAGACAACGCGGTTGATCTGCCAGACGTTGAGCTCTCTGTCACCCCTACTATATCCGAGGTCCCTCTGGGCGCTCCAGTACGTCTTGAGCTCAAGCTTCGCAATAATTCCGGGGAAGGCGGTTTTCCAGTGCAGGTGCCCGCAGACATTGGTCTCCGCTCTGGTTTCATACAGGGCACAGTGACGACTCCCGCTGGCGTCTCCAAGACCTTCAGGTCCATTTTTATCAACGATGACAGTGCCTACAAAGTTCTAGCGCCAGGAGAGGAGACCGTAGCCTCCACTACCCTTCTACGCGGTGCTGAAGGCGCTCTATTTGCCTCGACTGGCTTGTACGATATCAGTGTCGAGGTCAAATGGGATGTGCAAGATGCTGTTGCCAGTGTCGTTGGCTTCACAACAGTGCTGGTGACGGGACCAAAAGATGCAAGCCATGCTGCTGCAGCTCATAAGCTGCTGGCTTGCCCGGACGCCCATCTTGTGTTAGTCTTGGGGGGAGACCATCTCAAGGATGGTATCTCGGCGGTACAGGCGGCATTGAAGGATGATACCCTTCGGCCTCATTACGCGTTTGTTGAGGCAAAGAGACTTGCAACGCGTTTCGAAGACCGGAAGCCAGATATCGACGCCGCAAGGAAGCTGGTTGAAGGCAACATTGTTGTCACCAAATCGGAGAACGAGAAGCTGCAGGTCTGGTTTAAATAGTTAGTGGTGCTTCTAGTCAGGCTTCGAATAAGCTAGGTCAAATCAATGTCTACTATAAGCTATGTCCAGGTGAAGTTGTCGCAGAAGGTTTGCGGTTCTGTACGCAGTGCTTTGTGGTGACGCTAAATCATACTCTAATTCAGCCTATACCTTCAGTGACTAGGAAGGATGTGGTGATAATGTATTTATCTCCCTGGAGTGAACATGAATGCTTTTATCAGTCAGGTGCCCGAGGCACGACAGTTATCGTTCCAATTTGGAAAGAATTGGTTCTTACAGAGATAGGCAGATGACATCCAAAACTGGATGAAGATGGTTACTGGGATAGTCAGCATTGGAAACGACGAAACCTTAATATATTGGTAGACGTCAGACTAGTTCTAGTGGACACTTTACAGCGTACAACCGGGCTTCTACTGACACACGAGCATTGCTGCCGGAGACATACAAGAAAAATACAATTGCATTTTGAAATCCGGTTATGTTCCCATGGGGGGAGCTGAAAAGCGTGTATTGCTGCCTACAGCGATGCCAAAAACGATTAGATGCTGATGAGATCCAGACTATGACTCTATGGCAAAAACAAATATGGAAAGAGCTTGAAGTTGTACTAAAAACTAAAAAATGTAGAGATGGCTATGTGCAGAGAGCTGTGAATATACCGTCTTCAAGGCGTTGTGGACGCTGCGGCGAGACTGGGCACAACACGCGAACATGCAAGCAAGCAGCAGATATTACTTGCGAATAGATTGGCTTACTACGATTATTGTCGATAGTCTCCGACGGTGCTAGGAACTGTCACTCTGGAGCCTGACCGGCATGTTAAGCTATCTGTGGTTCGCTAGTGCGAATCGTCCTACTATGCCACCGCACCATCATCTTGCTGTAGGCCGGGAAATCGTCGTTGTCGACCGAATGGGCTTGCATCTCCTCTAGACGAATGAAGGGAAACTCTTCGTTAAACCCATCCCGCGGCGTACTCCTGTCGCCTCGCAGGGCGCTTGTAGTGAAACCTGATGAAGTGGCAGGGTGCTAGCCAGCAACGTCTAAACCAAAATCGACTTTGAGGCTTTGTGCATATGTCGCATTGCAAGATTGATCGTCAGCTGCGGCTCAGCAAAAGGAGTTGTGACATTCATGCAGTCTAAAGTATTGGCTCATATGATTCCGGGGGGATGCTGCTAGAGGCTCAGCGTCGTAACTATACAGATAGAGTGGAGCAAGTCAACCACACCGGCGCTAAACGACACCAGAGGCAACGTAGATATGCTGCTGGCAGTCTTAGCATTCATGCAATATTGAGCTAATACAATCTCAACCCCTCTTAGGCAGATACATATAATTCTATCTATAGAAATCAAACGCCTCAAATTAATGCTGTATCATCTCAGCCAATACCTCAAAATGCATGAATATCATAACCCCTGATAGAGGGCATCGGTTAGCGTAGTGACTGGATCGCGCCTCCTTCAGCACGTATTACCCTAGCTGCACAGAGGCTGCTGATATTTATGCACTTCGTACTGTAAATAGATCCAAGACATCAAGAGCCTATCGGTCCACATTACAATTATTATCAAGGCTGATTGGACTGCGGATCATCGAATGCCGTGTATTACACATCGAAATTATAGATATAATAGTTACTGCCTATGTGCCTTCGATCTAGCACTAGCACCTCGACTTTTCAACTTCAAACTTCAAGCTTCAAACCTTTGCCATTCGCAATTATTTCGAACTTCATGCCGCCCACAATGTCTCATAATCAAACGACCAAAAGTTCAGGCCAGTTCTGTCCTAGCAAACTCCAAGCCCCCTTCAAGGAAAGTGCTAAAAAGATTTTTTTTTGAACTTGCCGACGAGTAAGCATTCCTTCTGCTATCACATTTATGCTTAAACTAAACGCTAATCATAATATAGGGACAATAATATCTTCCCTATTTTTCATGAACTTGAAGAACATACTAGTTCAAGCACTTCATCATCTTGGGAAAACATCTCAGGGAAAAGCAACTTCAAGCCAGCTTCCCTTGTCCAGTCAGATCTTTCATGGCTACAAAACTCGCTAGTGCAACGCAAAGTCCTTTCGTGCACTGAAATTATTTTGCAGTCCTCTAGTAACAAATTCCGGGTGGAGTTTGAGAATCAGATACTGGTTCCTACGGAAGTCCTTAGGCTGGCAGCTCATCGAAATATTAAACCTGGCGATCTTGTGCAGAAGTTACAATTTATAGACCACTCGTATACAGACAAAATCGAACACATCCTGTATAAAGAGAGTAGCTCTAGGCGCCCCATAGATGTTTATTGGAAGGAGGAGTACATTACGTTCAGGGAGCTAAGAGAACCAGGCTGACTGGACTTAGGGTGTCTGTGCACTTAATGCACGTGTTCACTTAATGCACGCAGTTTACTAGGAAAATTCTTGATTTTCTTTAATTTTCCTAGTAAACTGCGTGCATTAAGTGAACACGTGCATTAAGTGCACAGACACCCTATTTCCACCAGATTTTGTTTTATTTCAAGATGTTCTTTGTTAGCTGTATGATAATATATGGGACTTGGATTCTGTCTTATACTATCTACTATCCCTCACTGCGTACGCTGATTAGTACATACTTGCCTGCTCTAAGCGAGGTGCCCCAGTGGGGTTCCGAAGGTTAGCGCAGAATCAATAACAAGGTAATGCTGGTTACATAACCATCTGACCAAGCTGTGGCTGGTGTGGCTATGCAAAGCCTTACCGGTGCTCGGAAAATATAAAAATCCGACTCCAGAACAGTAATCTTGTGTTCTTGATCAATAACAACTAATGGCTGCGCCAGAGCATCGAGGCTCGACTTCCTTGATCTTTCCAGTACGGACCGGCGTGATAGTGAAGCATCCGGCTGAAGTATGGAAAGAATCCTCGGCGTACATACAGCTGACACAGAAAATTGCAAATAACTTCCTAGTTGAACGGAAAATACTAGAAACGCTAGGGGCCCATCCTAGGATTGTAAAGTACATTCTTGTTGCCGTAGCGCGCTGCTTCACTGCTAACTATCCCTTCGGATACCATGGATGGCAAGACAAACCTGAGAGCCGACGCGGCTTGCTTCTTTCCAAAGCTAGCCATGGCAACCTCCAATATTACCTTGAAGCGAACTACGATAACATCCCGCTCTCTACCCAGCAGAGGTGGTGCCGACAAGTTATCGAATCCATCTCATACATTCACCGTCATAGGGTGATACATTCTGATCTGCGCCCTGATAATTTCCTAGTTCACGCGACGACACCAACGTCATTAGACCTGTGGCTTTGCGACTTTGGTGGCTCGATCTGCGAGAAGCTCGGTGTTGACGGGGGACAGCTTCCTGATCCCGGTTTCTTCGACCCGAACGCAGAATGGGTGTCAACAACAGCGACTGACATATTCAGCGTCGGCTCCGTTCTCTACAGCATCGTCTCAGGACATTGGCCGCACAGAGATCTCGGGCCGTTCAAGTCAGCGGAGGATTATCGTAGCTACAACGAGCGGGTCGAGGAGCGTTTCAGGAATCGGGATTACCCAGATGTCGATGGACTTTTCGGAGGCGCTATCATCCTTGGGTGTTGGACGAAAGAGTACTCGAGCGCGGATGATGTCTTACAAGCACTAGACCATGAGATAGAATGTATATCCTAAGCTATAGGCTTCATGAAACTACCGCTACCCCTACATCTAGCCTTCTCTTCTCGTTCTGTGTCATGCCGACAGCAAATGAGTGATTGTAGAATTGAAATTGAGTTAGCGTTGCTGGGACACCTTGCAATTCGCAACCGCCATTGTACAACAGAGTACCCGCGCGCTCGTAGTCTAAATCCTCAGCGCCCTTGTGGTTTCTTTAGCAACAGACTACAAATCATTTTAGTGCAAGACATACAGAGCAAGCTCATGGGTTCCTGCACCCGGACTTCCCACATTTCTCCTTAACTCTCTGAGATCCCAAGCGGGTTATCTTAACATCGTGGCCGGGCTTAGTCTGATCTGAGCATGCAGAAAAGCTAAAATCTGATTCCTCTACGTCTCCGCACTTATAGATCTTGGTGGCGACAGTCTTCTCGCACATGATGATATGAACTTCTATGTCAGTCTGACGAGAAAGAGGACAGGCAGCCTCAAAATTTGGTTGACTTGAACGTCAGCCGGAAATCTGTGCTTGAGGAGGTAATGGCTTCTGAACAGATCATCAGCGGGGTAGGATGCGGAAGACAGCCTCGCCACGAGCAAACCAGGATTCCGCCAAGGCTATTCCCGCGCCTTCGCACGTCTACGAGCTGCTAACTGTTCGCATCGGTAATGAAATGCTAGAGTCGATGCGGCTTCGATGCTTTATGAACACGCGTTAGCGAGAGGTCTACGGATACCTACGGCGAGTTGAGTCCCAAAACCTCCACCCGGGATCCAGCTAATGGTCAGCCAGCAGAATGACGACGGGCGCGACGACGACGATACATGAATATAGTAGGCACAGCAACTGCGAGGCATAATACGACAAACAAACACTGTACGCCGTGGGCATGACGAGCGCGACAGCGGCGCCGAAGTTCCCGAAGGAGCTCCCGCGCGCGAAGGCGGGTGTCAACAGCGCTATACTGAATCGGGACACAACCTTTTTTACCTAAACGGGACTACGACGTTTGGCAGATCGAACAACAAAATCTGTTCTCAGTGTCCTATGGTCGTATGTGAGAGATCAACATGTTGAAAAAATGTATATTGTTGTCAAAACAGAAACCGGAAGCCTTGCGGAGGCTAGAATGTGAGTGAAGATAACCTTCCGCACCACCAACGCCACATATGCACATATCATACATCACTCATCCTTCACAACTCGCTCCCAAGATCGCTCATATCACATATCTAAACCCTCTCCTCAACCGCCTCCTTCACCCTCTCAGCCCGTCTAATCAAATCTTCATACACAGTCCACGCCAACGCACTGCTGTTGCGCCGAAGCCGGCGAAGAAGCCTTTGAAGCCTTCTGTGTGAGCTGTTTCGTTGTTCGTAGATCGCATTCACGTAATGGCGTTTTCGACAGCCCGAGGTTTCCGAGCTAACGAGCCGCCGCCTCGCCGACCTCAAGCCTTCTCACATGCTCACATGCCCACCATCACGGAGCAAGCATGGCTTATTATTGCTGATCTCATTATCATTCACAAGCGTCTATGCTGGTGGTTCCTCTTGGTTCTTTTCACCCGGAATCCATACACTAATTCCCTTCTTGTCCGTCTTCAAACCCTCCGTAGCTTACACCTTCAACGTCTTATTGAAGTATCTATCCATAACCTTCAAGCTGGGAGATATCCAAGCGCCTCGAACAAGTGGGTACAGACTATAGCGTACTGTCTGCCTACTCATCGGCAGAAGATGTAGTGTCCTCAGTTTAACTCCGCTGAAACCGAATTCCTCGCTGGCCTCCATGTTCAGTTCAAAGGTCAAAAATCTCAACAAAGCCAGTCAAACTGACACATACTGAGGCCCTTCGTTGGGTCATCAGGGCTATAATCCGCAATCGAGGCAGAGAACTACAAGGCAACTTTAACCCCCTTATTTTCGGAGAGTTATTCTGGGAGCAATCAGCAAAATGGGGTAGTATCGCGACCGGCCACGTCGATAATATCATCCATCTTTGCCAGAAATTCCTCTAAAATTTATTAAAAGATCTCTGCCCTAAAGATATTCAATCCCGCATATCATCATCTTACATCGAAGAAGCGATCACATTAAGATCTATAGCAGCAACAAAGGAACTGAAGGAGATGCTCGAAGACCTTAAAGAACATCCCATTAACTACAACTACTACTACACTAACACTATAGAGAAATGTCATATTAATAGAGAAAGCCAATCGCTTGCTAGTTGTATTAAGAACGTAACAACACACACATAGATCCCAGGTTGTCGTTCGAGTCACACTTCTACCAGTATTAACATCGACCGTCTCTGTAGAGAATTTATTCAAAGTCGGAACCCTAACATAGATATTTACAGTTATAAAATTGCCCTAGATGGGCTTCTTGCTATATACAAGGTTAGTCGAAGTTATGCCGTATTGCAAACTATAGCACTCATTCGAATATGCACCGGTTTATCAAAAGGTATTTGATGTAAATACGACCGTCCAGGTCGTAGAGAGACATATTATCTGGGGCCTAGAGAATATTTTTTCTCCTCTAGTTGTGAGCCAATAGTCCGACTCTGGCCTAAGCGAAATTGCTTCGGAGCCTACAACAATCATAAGACAGAGAGCTTTCCTTGAGGATCGAGTTTCGAAGCTTGATACAGGCAATAATATTCTCCGACAAGCGATGAAGAGTACTGTATGCTAAATGATTCACTTTCGCGGTTGTTGTTGCATTACCAACATGCTGATGGTCAAGTACCAAATCAGCCATACATCTTTTCCGTTTGGTCTGTCCACGCCCGAATGAATGTATCGGTTTGCCCTAGAACCGGATGGTAAGCTGAACTATTTTACGGAGTTGCTCTAGCGGCTCTTCCCAATCGTGACTATCTCTGAAAATAGCGTCCCTCGGTCTATAATTAGATTCTTTCAAAAAGGGCCCTATTTTTCGCGCTGTTTTGGGACTACTTCCTAGTGTTCATCTGATGCCCAGCTATCCCTGGTTACGCCGGCATTGTCGACGAACTTTAGGTTCCCTGTCAAGTTGCAATACCAAATATCCGCCAACGTCTCGGGTTACATGTAGGGTAGAAGCGTGATCGTTAGAGAACATGACCGCGTCATCAAAATGTCAATATAAGACAAGGAGTGCTCATCCCAACACTTTTTCTGCACTGATATATATAAAATGCCACAGGTGTGGCCTTGCGTGTAAAAAGGATGCAACTAGTCTCGTGTTGCGAAGTCTTCTAACCTATAGGTAACGGAACTAGTCAAAAGGGCTACCCTTAAACCTTTAAGCTGCAAAACCTGTATCTCCTTTCAAACGCAAGATGTTTGTGCAAATTGGGCATTCCGTCGGCTGCAGTCCGATTAAAATTAAACCTTTGGTAGAAAGGGCTTGGACACGCTCATTCATGTTCTCGCATTGACCTATCATCTTTCTTGCAGCATGTGCCAGCGCGTCCGCACTGCGCCTTGGGACCGATCTGGGAAGCGTTTGAATATATTTTTCTATTCCATTGCCATCTTGTCCTTGTACGAGATCAGACGCTACTTATCTAAGCCTGACCACGGTTTATGCATGTGTTAGAGGTAGCACATATTTTCTCTATTATATCCCCGAACATTGCTTGCAGTATAACGCTGGGTATACCTTATTATTATCATCCTCTTCGTGGCCGTCGTTGTCCGACTGGTTAGTATTATTGTCGCAATTACCGATCAGGTCCAGTCAAGCTCCCGTTAGTAGGCACTACTAATGCACTAGCAGCATATTGGTATCCAAGCAGCATCTATGAATATATAGAAAGCTGGGTTATATAAAGGACTTTACCTTTACTACTAAAGAGTTTGTAATACAAGGGAACTATATTAAGAGCTGAGCTCGCATTATTACAATACACAATTGCTGTTATAATCAATAAACTCTCTGGTACATTACAATACGCGATATCGGTTATCTGGCAACCTTAGCCCACTGGTGGAGCATGAGCTTATATGGCCGGAAGGTTCTCCTCAGACATCTTACGCTCGACGCGTACAGCGACTAGATTGTCTTCACCCTAGTGTTCAGAAGCATATACCAAGCATCATTGAGCTCGGCGACAACTTTGTTCGACAAGATATAGTGGCTTTTCTGAAATCATTCTGCCGTAGATGGAACCAGACAGCCATCTGCAATCGCCCCGCCCTAAGCAGTGTAGATGGCAACGATTCTAGGATGAAAAGCTTGCTTAGAGGTTATTATCACGCGGAAGCCTTCAAGTGTCGTTCAGTTGTAGATCGTCTAAAGCTTCGATTCTTAAGGATCTTACTTTACCACGATTTAGAGGAACTCTGCATCGAGATACAAAACGACGTTACAAAATATGGACTTCTTCCTAGTGGACAGGACACCGCTAGTGCTGCTACAAGTAAAATTCTCGGGGAATTTGGCAGAGCTTACACATGGGATGGCAACACACAAACAAGCGAACAGCGGCGACAGCGCTTTCGAAGACGCAAATCGATCGGCAGAAGGTGGTCTATTCTAGCGTCACATCTTGGCCTCGGTATCTTTCTGACTTATAGCTCCGAGTTAGAAGCTCGAATGTAAGAATTTTATGAGTCTCAGATGTGTTTTCGTCTAACACATCTAGTAACGACGGCAACTTTCCTGAACGAAGGTTCCCAGCTCTTCTTACGTATGTACTCAATGCGTATCCTTAAGGAAGTAAGCTAAGCCGGGAACTTGACTAATTCGTTCTTTCGATAGTCCAAGGACTTTCGCCACCCTTATGGCCAACAGCACTATCATTAGGCATTCTTAGTTCCTACAGACAAGAACATGAGAGGGGCAACGACGATTTTCGTGAAGAGTGACTGCGAACAGAAGTGCATAATTCGTTTTATCGTATCTTGTAGAGCACATCAACCCTTTTTCCAATAGGTCCAACATCATTACTTGTTGAATGGCAAGAGCATGAAGCGTGATCGCCGCCACATGTGGCTGGCTTGGCGTAACAGCGTAACGCTTGCACCGCCACTTGTACAGCTTAAGATCTAACTTAGCGTGGTTAGGAGAAGACGATTCACTTAAGTATAACTAGCCTCCACTAACCTCCATTATTAACTCACTTTCATACGCCAGTAGACTGCAAACCCGACAAGCCTTTCCGACTTTTAATTGAAGAGACTAAGTTAAGTTAGTCCTTCACGCCAGATGCATTATAGCAAAAGATACCGAGGCAGAGTGGTCAACGACAAGGGCCATTTCCAGCAACGAACAATTAGAAACAACCAGCGCTATATACACGAGATTGAGTGAGTTCTAGAAGTGCAGAAACAGCTCTTGCGTAAACTAGCAGAGCAGGAAAATCGAGCTTTAGAAGCACTTGAAGAAAGAACATCATCGTCCAAGGATTTGGGTAGCTTGAAAGTGGATACAGTTCAAGCAATCCAAGAAACATGGAACCAATGTAGCAAATCTAGACGCCTTGTGTAGATTTCTGTTCATAAGTGTCATACCACTCTTTCTCCGTATTTTCACAGTGCATTTTAATATGAGTTCGCAAATGATAAGTAGCAGCAGCCGTGTTTTCATGCTAAGACAGCCGTACTTGGCTGATGATCATGAAGGACCGGTACCAGCGTCATTAACGTGACAGAAAACCACGGCTCACACGAGGTCCGCAATCTCTGGCGCAGTGTTTCGACATGGGATATGATAGTAGCTACTTTGGAAAATTCTCGCTTTGGTGCTAGCGTGACCAGCACCAGAGTTTTGGAAGCTGGTGCTGGTCAGACTAGTACATTTAGAGCAACGGCAACGGCAAACATCCGGTCTTCTCTGTTGGGCGGCATTTTATTCCTTCCCCTCGTACTGGTGAAAATTGTGCATTCAGAATCTAAAATGCCATAAGATACATGTGATTGCTCATTTTCTCACCTCCATAGACTGATCACAGACATGCTAGGATCTTGCTGTTCTGGCTTGTAGCACGGGACTGGCGTCTCATGTGTAAGATGCAACCGCTTGCCATTTGAATTGCCAACGAAGCCTCTAGTACTAATCCCAAATTGCTGTCAGATAAGAATTTGATGATCCTTATCACATACCTGTTTCATGGTTACCCAAGAGGCGTCCAAATTAGTCACCTAGTTAATGTCCATCCCGCATTAGCGAGAAACCCCCCTCACCGAGATAAGATCTAGACTTGGGCATTCCTGTCTCTTCCGCACAGGTCTACATAAATATAACGAGTGTACTGCTATTTGCTAAAGGTTTCTCTGTCGGCCACCAGCTTGCAGGAGCAAAAGTACAACAACGTTGGTCGTGCTGTCGATCGTTTCATGCGCAGCGTCTAGAGCCTTCATCCTATCTGGTTTGTCGTCTTCTCCGATCTACCCGCTGATACGGAGACCGTGGGCCATGATCCGTTTTCGCTTCTTCCAGAACTCTGCATCTGACTGCAGAGGTACACTTGATGCTACTAGCATTGCCGCTACAGTGGCTTGCAAAATCGGCTTGTACCCAAACGCACTGAGGGAAACATTGCCCCGCCTTACCAAATGGGGAATAGCATTAAGCGAGCTTTCAAGACATGACTGTAATATTAGCCGAGCTGATGCAAGTTCCGGATGGTGCCGCACGTGATGGCAAGCTTCGCAGGGCTGACAGGCGCGAATGGCAGATCTGCTAGAGTCACGGAGGAAGTACTAAACGAACTTGAGCGAGTGGGAGTGTTCGTCACAATAGCAGTACACTCGTTATATCTATGTAGACCTGTGCGGAAGAGAAAGGAATGACCAAGTCTAGATCATATCTCGGTGGGGGGGTTTCTCGCTAATGCGGGATGAACATTAATAGTCGAGTCGGTACTTGATGGGGTCGCGCCAGATCCTTGTTAAATGGAAGTGAACACGGTCAGTGAAGTTGATGGTTATAAACAAGAGGATGAGAGATCTCACCCTGAGCTGCAGCACAATTGGCAGCCCTTAGAATACTCAGAACGTTTCATTCCCGTATTGTTACCCGTAAATAGGATGGGAGTGCATTAGAGAGCTTAGCTCCACTTGTGCGGTGTCTGTAGGAGTTTGACACCGTGAAAGATGTCGCTGCTGATGGAGAGAAACAACTTGCATTCCTAGCCTACTGGAAGATAGCCCCAATGTGTAAAGGGCTTGGAAACCCGCCGTTGCTGTAAACTCGCTGCTGATGTAAACCCGCTGCTGATGTAAATTCGCTGTTGCTGTAAACCCGGTGCTCCTGTAAACTTGCTGCTCCTGGAAACTTGCTGCTCCTAAAAACCCTCTGCTCCTGAAAACCCTCCGCTGCTAGAAACCTTCCGCTGCTGAAAACGTGCTGCTGCTAAAAACTTGTTGCAGCAGGTAGGTACCCGTGAGGATGTGTATTTTAACTAGCCGCTTTTTCAAAGTTGAGATTGAGGTTGAGGTAGAATGTAGAAGTATGCCAAGCCAAGCCCTTGCAAGGCGTTCCTGCCGCGTGTCCTCCCGCTGGGGCCACCGGTAGATTATTTCGACGATGTACACAATATGCCGCAGAAATCCCAGCTTGGCACCTATCCTCCGAGAGCTTCGCCATGCTTTCATCCTTCCATCTCCAACTTTCCTTATAATCCCCTAAAGCGTCTCCACTCCACCCCTGAACCTTTTCTAAACCGGGTCGCTCGTGATCTCAATCCGTCCTCTTCCTTTTACGGGATACATACGCCACAATTCCCTAGTATTCCAGCACTGGTGTGTAAGTAGCACTGGCTACCTGTACGGGTCGAATCTGTTCGCCTCAACAGGCGCGATTATATTCTGCGCTGCTCGATGAAGAACAAGCCACGAAGAAAATTATATGCGGGTGGAGCGATTACTCGGCAAGTAGGCGCTGGAGTATCCGTCAAGACAGTGTGTCCGGAACCTACTCAAGACAACTGCACCGCTGGGTCCGGCAGGGAAGTAATCAGATTCCGGGGATTAGGGTACGTCGGAACCCTCGCGCCAGTATGATCAGCAACATAGGGTGGCCTGGCGTCCCACCCATTTAGATTATGTTCCCTTGCAACCGCGACGTTGACTTCCTTCTTAAAGTCGGGGCTCGCTGCTTTGACCACCGAATATCGCTTGCCGTAGTCGACGAGCACAACGGGCACGTCGGCCACGTGGTGTGCAGTAGATGGGTCGTAGGTGGCGTGGAAGATGTCGAAGGCGAGGACGTCTAACTTATCCCATTTTTCAATGACAAGTAGCATCGGGTGACTATCGTGAATGGGGATATTGAGGGTAGAGCATGCGGCTTTGACCACCTCGTCGGGCGGATGGGGATACAGAGGCGATTTGGAGCGGACGAAGACAGCGACTCGGGTGGGTATTCGGGAGTTAAGGAGCTCTTCGACGACCTATGGCAATTGGGTCAGAAACCGTAAAAAGTTCCAGGCTCGTGAGGTTTACTGCTGGCACAGGTATTGACTGAATCTTCTCCATTCTGAGCTAGAGTGGCGCGACAGTAGCAACGAGCTGATATTTAATGAGGGTAAGGCGATGAATCCCGAGGACAGCGACATGCGGGTGCTTACGTAACGCGAATCTCCCCTCTTTAAGTCCTCATTCTCCAGATTGTAGAACCCTAAGGCTTCCTTCAGCTGTTTTACGTTTTCAAAATAATCGAGCAGAGCTTGAGCCGCTTCAGTAGCGTACCCTTTCCCCCAGAAGGGTCGGAGGAGTGAAAAGCCGATGTCAGGGATGTAAGACGCTTCGGTGTGCCTGCGGAGCTTCATAGATACGATCACAATATTTTAGTACTCTTCAACTCATTACAATATTGAACAGTCGTCGACTTCCTCGGAGGTAGGTGGTCGGAGACTGACCGTGTATCTGCCGTATCCAGTCTGACTTTGGCGCTCCACACGGTCTTCAATACCCTTACGTTCAGATTCGCGGTTAGGGACCGGAGATACTACACCTCCGTTGGCTTTTAAGACTTCGGGAGCATTAAATAGGGTCACAAGGAAGTCACAATGAGAGTCGAGGGATGGTTGGAAGTAGTGAAGGTAGAGGCGGGGCGTTGATATGCGGAAGTTTGGGTTGGCCATAGTGGGCAATGTGTATACATGATATGTGTGTAGCGAGAGAGAAGGTGACGTAACTGATGTCGAGTTGAGAATCAAAGAAACCTTTTCTGAAGGATAACAAACTGTGACTCATTGTACCCGCGTAGCGCCGGCAAACAGTGAAGGACACATAGCGCTAGTACTAGTGCGCTTGTCCGTGTTCGCAGCGACTGCTGGGCCTCGAGCACCTTTGCGCTTGGCTTCCTCGTGCGTCCTCTAGTTGGGGCCAGAAGGGTAACCATCGGAGCTCCGGCGTGATTTTGGGTGGGCCGCACGGGCCGCCTTGCAGCGGGATCTAGCTAAGCGAACGGCCGCGAATCGAGTACAAGAAAGTCCAAGAGGACATCCTACTCTTTCAACAATCCGTATCAAGCGGTCGGCTTCGCTTCTCACAAGGGTATGGTAGGAACGGGTCGGCCACCCTCCTTGCTTGTGGTGGCGACATGTAATGCGAAATTGCATTTATTACCGTTAGATATTACTCATAAGTACGCTTACGCATCGAGACTCGTTCCATATTAGGACTAGCTTATAATCAACGAATTAAAGCAGCATTAAAATTCTATTATGTTGAGTGACTAGAAATCTTGTATTTAGTCCGTACTTATAACACAGTCGATTGAACACACTTTTCACTCGGAACTCTGGTCCCGTTAGGGTCATTCTCTCAACATCTCTCAACATATTACTCTATTCTATAGAAGATAATTCCTCTGGACTGATGTTGTGGCTAAGCTGCTAAGGATAGGTCAATGTGGCTACACAACTATTGCCTCAGCCAGCAGGGAAGATAAAAAGAAAGCACCTTCTTCATTTCAGCATAACTTCAGGGAATGAAGGAATAGAACAACTGGCTTATTTAGGTATGTAGCCGCGGGTCAATATAGATAAAGTTATGTTAGAATATTATTATTCTACTTGTTCAAATCGAGTTAACACTCCCGTACCACCCTCAACGTGCCAGTGTCAAACTAAAATGATCACTCGGGTGTGCTAGAATCTGATCAAAAGGGAAGTGTTCGCATAACAAAGACCTTGAGTCGACGTCATTTTGTTTCAGCTCTTGCCAGTACCGTAAATGAAGCATATTAGGTTGAATCAGAGTGATCCAAAACCCTCGTGAGGAGACTGTTCTAAGGTGAAGGTTAACGAGATTCTTTACCGATGGTCCGTATACTTACCTGCTCCTCAGTGCGCATTGATATTCCGTTGAATACTGGAGTTGGAATACGAGGAGGTGTCGATGGTATCGCTTGTTGCCGGGAACCCAATACTTGAGACTGTGTTAGTGACGAAGGATACATTCTGTTATAGCGGTTGATAATGCTGTTTTTCCCGTTTTCATCCTCGTAAGTAACAAAGACTTTTTGAGCGCAGATACATCGTGAGTACCAAACGCTCAATATTCGAGAGGAAAAAACGTAAACCACCACAGTCGCTACTCGTATCAATGCAGTCATAATAGATGCTCCATATACACTCCCGAATATGGATGCCAGGGTAATTATTATCATAACTTGCGCAAAACCGACGAGAGGTCTAGTGAAAAAACCCCTATTGAGCTCCAAGATGTTATCGCTAGGGTAAAGAACAAGAGACTTCTTAGCATATTTATGCTTAGAGTAGGTGAACTGTAGGCCGAGATACCATAATAAGCCTACTACTAGACAAAAACAGCCTAGGCTCAGATGCAGAGCTAGTTGTAGTGCACCGTCGCAAATCCAAATAGGATGAATATTGTCGAAAATTGGGAAGGAGTTGAGAAAGAGAACAGTAAACAAGAGCGCTGTTTGTACTATGAAGAACAAAGTGCGATAAATCCATCTGTGACTCCAAAGCTTGCTTGCGTGGACATAAGGCGATTGTAAGGCATCGTCCTCAAAGACATTTTCGGCTTGAATTGGGGGGCGGCTGCGTAACTGAGCAGTAGGCAACCCAACTGTCAGTGCTGCGGACATGTAGAAAATAAAACCTTCGCCGGCTAGGAAAAGTTCTGATATGTCAGCCGTCGGTGGCCCTAAGGTTGACAATATGAGGGGAGTAAGGGCAATGATGGCTGCTCCCGCCGCCGAAGCAAGTTTCTCAAACTCGTTCGTATCTCTCATTATATCTTCTATATCTTGTTGACAGGCGGTCAAAATCTAGGGCTATGTACCGGTGGCATGCCTGATGAAATTTTTGCGTGCAAGTGTATAAGACTAGAATATGTGAGCACGGTGGCATGAGCTAGCTAAATTGGGAAATACCTAAGAAATAGACTATATGACGTAGGTATGTTGGCCACTATCAACCGAGTCGAAAGTGACGCCCTTTATACTTCGCTGACTAGGATTTTGCTCCTTTATGAACCTCAGCCTAGGGGGTTAGTTGTTAGTCTTACTGTGTGGTATGTCCGCGTCCTTTGACTACGACATAATCAGCCGCTGGACGACGAGATGACGGCAGTGGTGGCTGAGTGCACTTTCCTATGACTCGGCTGTCCTGCCGAACCTTATAAATTTAAACGAAACTGAATTTAGGCTTATAAGTAGAAATTCAATCTCGAGGGGGATATTTACCATCACAGTTCGTAATTCGTATCCAAAACTTGCAAGAATCTATACAGAGATCGCTACCTACTACGAGTGGTATTTTTATGGAAAAAGAATGCCGAGCGCGAGGACAAGTCGAGTTTAGGAGCTCAGCTGAACGTCAGCCTTGTGTCAAAATTCCACATATTTACTCATGTTTCAGCCTTGCGTGATTCGGGCCGTGGCGTTACGAGCGTAAAGCGGCAGGCTGAAGGCAGTGTAAACGCGGAAGTTCAAGCTGCGAGAGCACGCTTACGAGCTTGTATTCAACGGTAATTTGAGTTTGAATGACGGGCACATGATACCTATCGCCACTACTAGCAGGGAGGGTGGCCGACCCGTTCCTACCATACCCTTGTTGCGGGGCGTATTATTTTTCGGCGTGGATGAAGGAAGACTTTGGGGTAGCTGTTGTTACCACTGGGGAGCATTTGATACAGGCTGTGCGGAATGCGCCAAGAGGGTTCGAGCATAACTAGCCCCCAGCCAGGACCGGACTAGGATCTTGGGAGAGCGAGAGCAGTGTGAAAAATGGACGGATTATCCGATCCACGCTAGATCGACCAACGCCACTTTGGACGGATTCGGACAGATTGGTGTTTTCCGATTCGTCCTTTTTTTTACACTAAACACCGATCTGTCCGAATCCGTCCAAAGTGGCGTTGGTCGATCTAGCGTGGATCGGATAATCCGTCCATTTTTCACACTGAGCGAGAGATCTAGAACCAGGCCCCCGGACCAGGATCCACTGCGGGAACCAAAACGGAATCTACAGGGCCTTAACATGAACGGACTGGATAGCGCGCCCACTGGCAGGGGCAACTTCTCATACAAAAAACCTTCACACGATCAGTGCGGTGGCTTCACGCTACCGGCCCGTTCATGTTAGGGCCATGGCTAGCCAGGCACAAATCATGATAAACATAAAATTACCCCGAAGACATAGTATCTTGGAAACGATGGCTTTGTGAATATTCACGTGAACAAGGGAAGTATTTACGCATTCATGCTCACTGTAGGCTCGATCAATCACTCTATGTAATCTAAGTTCTTCGAAGCCTGCTCGAGAACAGACTTCATCTGGTTGTAGAACTGTCGATGCTTGTTCAACCCCGGAAAGACCACTTTTCGTAGATTCCCATGTGTAGAGATCAACATCTTACAGTAGACAGTGAAACTCTTACCGTATCTAATTTGTCGTCCCGAAGTATCTTTCTTGTTTGATACTCGCAAGTTTTTGCGTTGGTCCGTAGTTCCAACGTCTTGGTACGCCTGGCCTATTCCAATAAGCGCAGGTCCAAAACAATATCCAGAAGACGATTCTACATCGTGCATAAACCCCGTAGCGCCTCTATTTAGAAAGCAAGAAAACATAGTGTGTGAGTAGGGGATGATCTGAGCTCAGCCATACCAGCAGTGCTCATTGAAATCATGAATCAGCCTCGAACTCGACATCCACTACTTTCGAACTAGGCCGTTATATATCGCCATGATGTACTCGTCATACTACGAGCAGACGAACAATGTAAATATACGATAGAATGTTGCGAAAGTGCTCTGCCGTTCTGAGGTTGCCCTGCGCGACGCTTGCCAAGCCGTTGCGCGAAAACGAAAATGACACGGCCAACCACCAAACATCATCGACTGCATTATCGACCGCATCAGCGCGCGCCCTAATACCCATTCCATAATGCCGACTGCTGCATCCATACCGAAAGCATCAAATTTTCGCGACCCCGACCGCCAGCAAGCTATTTCGCGACCTCTCCAGCCCCGCACTGCCGCCCGCCCCCAGACATCAACCGCCTATCTGTCGACAAACCAAAGGAAGCCGCTTGGCGAAGTCGTCAACGTAGGATATCGGCCTAATTCCAGCCACCCACACGGTATTTCCAACAGCATTTTGAAAGCTTCAACGCCTCTGGAGAAGCCGCGACGCACCGCATGGAGGCCAGCTCCTCCATCCAATCCCGAATCAACAGAGCACTTGTGGGCAGCTGTGAGAAACATGAGTGCTCATGGCTCTTCTATTCCCATCGCGCCGGGGAGACGGGGACGTGGTAGACGAGTGGGCACAGGACGGGGACGAGGCGCAGGCAGGCAGGGGAACCAGGAAATTCCCCCATCACCACCAGAGAGCAGGCTTGAGGTGCAGTCCATCTCGGAATCACTACAATCGAAATCCACCCTTCGAACCACAAAGACTCAGGCTACGGGCCCTCGCAATGCGCGCTTCGAAGACACCATCCTCATCCCGCACGGTATCACCATCGATCACGCCCGCCGTCTGACCGCAGGCGCCTCCCAGTACTTCGGCGCGGTACCTGTCCCCAACGACAATTATCACAGTTTGGAGGGTCTGGATCACATCAAGATCTGGCTGGACACAAGCAATGAGCAACTGACGGAGATCACGGCCGAATACCAGGAGATGAGGCGGCGCAATCTATGCGAGGATGAATACGCAACCTTCGCCAAGGAGAATGTGTTCAAAGGACCACGGCGTGCAGGGCAGCCTGCGCAGGACGAACGATTCCGCATAGAGCGCATGGTCAACCCGTCGCTGCAGCCCGATCGCTCGGGGACGTGGGAAAAGCCTCCGCGGCACCCAAACACAACACCCGCAGATGAGACACTAGAGGAACCATGTGTGGGTGGAAGTAGTAGTGAGTGGAGCTGGGATGTCCGACCCGACTGCTCCTACTGGCTATCCCTCCAAGGCTTCAACCCAAAGTGGCTCTTTCAAGTCAAAGATGTAACATACGTGAAAGACGGCATCGTGGCCTGCCCCTACTTCACCATTGAATTCAAACGCGACGGCGAATCGGACGACAATGCCATCAAACAAGTTGCAGCGGCCGGTTCGATAGCGCTGTATAACCGCTTCCGTCTTTACCGTCATGCTATCCGTCTCTTCCACAAAAATCAAGAGAAACACGCAAACTTCAAACCCACCCCTTGGCAGCAGCTCCGCCACTTCGGCCTCACCTTCATCGGTTCCACATTCGAGGTGTGGGAAATCAAGCCTGTGAGCACAGAGAATAACGATTGGGGCGGATGTACTATGGAAAGGCTACAGGGTGGAGATTGTCAGCAGAGTATCTACAATACGCAGGAATTAATGCGCTGGACAAATGAGATTCACCGATGGGGGTTGTCGGTGCATGGGCCTGCGGTTAAGGACGAGATCAAGGTTTGTTTGAATGATGGTGGGGTTCGGACGAGTGATTTTGGAGTTGGAGGCGGTTGAGTAATTGTAATAAAATAAAAAAGGCTTCGGCCTAAGACATGTGGAATCCTCTCCTATGAGACTTCGCCCTGTGATGTGCTCCTAGTAGTTATCTCTTCTACTAGTCCGGTGCTTTAATATAAAAGACCTTCTCTGCGCACTGTCGAGGAAGTTGATGCAGAACTTAGCGGTTACTCCTAACTTCTATTTTCGCCTATACTCACCCCCGCAATAGTAAACTAGACTTGAATAGATTCGTCGCCATATTATAATATTTTCATCCTGGTCATGCACTGGAGTACTTCTAAGCTATAGTTAGATTTCATTGATGGTGCCGGGGGCTCAAAAAGTTTTCAATGGAGGGGCACAATATAATTTAGCAAAGCGTGGAAAGTGGCGGGCCCCAACATCTGTGCGCTGGTGTGCAGGATTTCCATTCTAACACGGGCCACAAGGCTTCGGCGCCTTGTGGCCCGTGCTCTTGATTCCTTGAGGCTCTTTGGTCACAACATCTTTGCCCAGACCTCTCAACCATCCCCCACGGTCCCGTCGAATTCAGCACATCTCGACAAGGGTGTGGGCGGAGCGGGTCGGCCGTCCTCCTTACTAGCGTAATTGAAGCGTTCGTCCACTTTTCTTCCAAACTAACTTACTATAAGAATGGACCATTGGCTCGCCACACTAGGAGGCTTAGTCACCCGCAATATATCTCCACATTCAAGGCCAAAGATTCGCCAACGCAACAACATCAGCTCCCGATACCCTTAGCCCCCTACTTCTTCATGCAAGATCATGGTTTCCTTTCCTGTTTTATTGTCAACATCGAAAGCTAGATCTGACGCTCTTGAGAGACGAATAAACTAGAGTGCTCTAGTATCTTCGCTCAGCCTGATACCTTCGAGCCGCCACACAAGCTTCCCTCCTCCCTCCCGTACCCGTCGAAGCTCCCTACGAAGTAATGCGTCTCCTGGAATGCACAGATGATGGGTTTACTTTAAAAGATTTCGATGACTCAGACACCATCCCTCCTTATGCCATACTCTCACATACTTGGAAAGAGGGCGACGAGGTCACCTTTGACGAGTTGACAAATGGAACGGGAAGGGGAAAGAAGGGTTACAAGAAGATCGAGTTCTGCGGGCAACAAGCCAAACGGGATGGCCTACAATACTTCTGGGTGGATACGTGCTGTATCGACAAGGCAAACAAAGCTGAACTTTCACATGCGATCAACTCCATGTTCCACTGGTACCGCAACGCAACGCGATGCTACATCTATCTATCGGATGTTTCTAGCCCTCTCTCCAATGCTAGAGATGATATTGGCCCTAGGCCGTGGGAATCAGACTTCCAAAAAAGCAAGTGGTTCACTCGGGGCTGGACGCTCCAAGAGCTTCTTGCCCCTCATTCAGTCGAGTTCTTCTCCTGGGAAGGTAGGCGATTAGGCGATAAAGGATCGCTCATACAGCAAATCCATACAATAACTGGGATTCCTCAAGTGGCACTTCACGGGGCTCCCTTATCCCAGTTCAACGTCAACCAACGGATGTCGTGGATAGAGCACCGCCAGACTACGCTCGAGGAAGATAGAGCGTACTCGCTACTAGGCATCTTCGGTGTCTACATTCCAACTATCTATGGCGAAGGGATAGCGAGAGCATCTGAACGGCTCATGGACGAGATTGAAAAGTTAGAGAGGTGCATCCAAGACCTCCGCGCTACTGATCCTCGCGACGACAAGAAACGCATCGAAAATACTAAGGGTGGCTTGCTAGCAGACTCGTACCGTTGGATCCTTGAGAACTCCGACTTTCGGAAGTGGCATGTTAGTCAGCAAAGCCGACTGCTGTGGATCAAAGGCGATCCTGGTAAAGGCAAGACGATGCTTCTCTGCGGTATTATCAACGAACTGAAAAGGTCCATGACTCTAAAAAATCTTTTGTCTTACTTCTTCTGCCAGGCTACGGATGCGCGGATCAACAACGCTACAGCCGTGCTGCGGGGTTTGTTGTACTTGCTTGTCAACCAGCAGCCTTCGCTCGTCTCACATATCAGAAAGAAGTACGATCACGCAGGTAAAGTGCTATATGAGGACGTAAACGCATAGGTCGCCTTATCTAAGATCTTCACGAGTATCCTGCAGGACCCGAACTTAGGTAGCACATACTTAGTCGTTAATGCGCTCGATAAGTGTATAGTGGACCGACCGAAATTGCTTGATTTTATTATTAAGCTATCTTCTACATCCCCTCGTATTAAGTAGATCGTGTCAAGTCGCAACTAGCCAGATATCGAGGGCAGATATCGAGGGCCGGCTAGCAAAGGCCGGACAGAGAGTGAGACTGAGCCTAGAGCTGAACGCGGAGTCTATTTCTGCCGCTATCAGTGTGTTTATCCAACAGAAAGTGCACTAACTAGCACGGGACAAGAAGTACGACAATAAAACAAAAGAAGCAGTACAGTATCACTTATCCTTAAACGCGGATAGCACATTCCTCTAGGTGGCATTAGTGTACGAGAACCTTAAAGATGTCGCAAAGCAGAATGTAATTAAGAGGCTAAACGCCTTTCCGCCAGGCCTAGACCCACTCTACGAGCGGATAATACAGCAGATAAGCAGCTTAGACGATGCCGATATTTGCAAGGAAATCCTAGCCATCACCACGACTGTATATCGACCCACCACGCTCGAGGAGCTAGTTGCACTTACAGAACAGCTCCAGGATGTAGCAGACGATCCTGAGTCTATACAAGAGATTATTAGCTACTGCGGGTCATTTCTCATATTACGAGAGAATACTGTCTACTTTGTGCATCAATCGGCAAAGGACTTTCTACTAGCAAAGGCATTCAACGATATTTTCCCGTCTGGAGAGGAAGAAATCCACTACGTACTCTTCGCAAGATCACTGCAGGTTATGTCTATTACACTTAAACGGGACATGTATAACTTGCATGCGCTAGGCTTTCTTATCGAGCAGGTCGAGCATCTACAACCTGACCCGCTAGTGTCGTCGCGCTACTCGTGTGTCTACTGGGTTGATCATCTTTGTGGCTGGAATCCCGTCTCTTCTGCAGCACATCTAGTTGACCTTCAGGACAGAGGCAGTGTTGACAAGTTCCTTAGACAGAAATATCTCTACTGGTTGGAAGCAATGAGTCTTTGCAAGAACATGTCAAGTGGAGTAGTGTCTATGGCAAATCTAGAGGGTCTGATCTATGTAATACTTGAATGAGTGTCCTACTTACGATAAATATATGCTAACATTAACTAGAAACGAGTGGGCACCTCTACTATACTTCAATTAGTTCAGGATGCGCATCGGTTCGTAATGTATCACAAGGGAGCAATAGAGAACGCACCTCTTCAGACATATGTGTCAGCACTCGTGTTCAGTCCAAGGCAGAGCTTGATACGGAATCTGTTCCAACACGAAGCACTTCCCTTGCTTACGATAAAACCGACTATAATAGACAAATGGGGAGCCTGCCTGCAGACGCTCGAGGGCCATAGCAATTGGGTTAGGTCAGTGGCCTTCTCTCACGACTCGACTCGAATCGCGTCGGGGTCGGACGACAAGACAGTTAGGATCTGGGACGCCAGCAGCGGCGAGCACCTATACACGCTCGAGGGCCATAGCGGTTATATCAAGTCAGTGGCCTTCTCTTACGACTCGACTCGAATCGCGTCGGGGTCGTACGACAAGACGGTTAGGATCTGGGACGCCAGCAGCGGCGAGCACCTGCACACGCTCGAGGGCCATAGTGGTGATATCAAGTCAGTGGCCTTCTCTCATAACTCGACTCGAATCGCGTCAGCGTCGCGCGACAAGACGGTCAGGATCTGGGACGCCAGCAGCGGCGAGCACCTACACACGCTCAAGGGCTATAGCGATTGGGTTAGCTCAGTAGCCTTCTCTCACGACTCGACTCGAATCGCGTCGGGGTCGGACGATAACACGGTCAGGATCTGGGACGCTAGCAGCGGTGAGCACCTGCACACGCTCGAGGGCCATAGTGATGATGTCAACTCAGTGGCCTTCTCTCACGACTCAACTCGAATCGCGTCGGGGTCGGCCGACAAGACAGTCAGGATCTGGGACGCTAGCAGCGGCGAGCACCTGCACACGCTCGAGGGCCATAGTGGTGATGTCAACTCAGTGGCCTTCTCTCACGACTCGACTCGAATCGCGTCGGGGTCGGCCGACAAGACGGTCAGGATCTGGGACGCTAGTAGCGGCGAGCACCTGCATACGCTCGAGGGCCATAGCGGTGATGTTAGGTCAGTAGCCTTCTCTCACGACTCGACTCGAATCGCGTCGGGGTCGGCCGACAAGACGGTTAGGATCTGGGACGTCAGCAGCGGCGAGCACCTATACACGCTCAAAGGCCATAGCAATTGGGTTAGCTTAGTAGCCTTCTCTCACGACTCGACTCGAATCGCGTCGGGGTCGCTCGACAACACGGTCAGGATCTGGGACGCTAGTAGCGGCGAGCACCTGCATACGCTCGAGGGCCATAGCGGTTATGTCAAGTCAGTGGCCTTCTCTCACGACTCGACTCGAGTCGCGTCGGGGTCGGCCGACAAGACGGTCAAGATCTGGGACGCTAGCAGCGGCCAGTGCCTACAAACACTTGCGGTTGGCAGGGCACTCTTTAGTATATCATTTGATTCTACTGGCTCCTGTCTTCATACAGAGATTGGTGCCATTATTATCAGTGACCCTAAAATGTCGAACAGAACAACAGCTGTTACGGAACCTCAACCTCCTCAGTATCAGTATCAGTACACAGCACTAAGTTCGGATAAAACATGGATAACGTACAATTCAAAGAGAGTACTGTGGCTTCCCCCAGAGTATCGCCCCTCGTCCTCTACTGTATCTGAGAAAATGATTGGTGTGGGTGTTGGGAGTGGTAAGGTATGGATATTTAATCTTAATCTTGACGAGTTTTATCACTAGGTTGCATAAACGAGGAACTTGGACATTATTTACTTCTTTATCAACTTGTTATTCTCTCTTTTTCAGAGAGGGCTAGGGATCAACGTGACTATAAGGTCAATACTTTGCCACACGGAATCTTCGAGACATTCTCAGTCGATTACAAGATCGTTCTTGCCACAGTACATACGTATTTGCCGGCGCTACGCGGGTACAATGAGTCATAGTTTATTATCCTTTAGAAAAGGTTTCTTTGATTCTCAACTCGACCTCAGTTACATCACCTTCTCTCTCACTACACACATATCATGTATACACATTACCTACTATGGCCGACCCAAACTTCCGCATATCAACGCCCCGCCTCTACCTTTACTACTTCTAACTAATTGACCGTCCCTTAATGTCGACGCGACCACATTAATACGGCTCAAGTGGCATTCGTTGTATTCCCTACGCTAAGTTTCGCTAATTATAAGGTATTGTTCCTTGCAGTCCTTCAGCCGTAGTGAGTGACGGCTCGTATTCGCGTGAGTAGATTGGAGCGGTCAACCGCGCTTAGGTTGTAGGCATAGACTACGAGCACGTCTTTGGCTAGTCGGCGAGCCATCCGCAGATAACACTAGAGTTGAATGTCTGGGAGGAGTTCGCGAAAACGAAATGCTGCTGGAGTCGCAGTCAGCTAAGATGCTAGGCATACGGAGCGAAAGTGGAGAGGGTGTAGAGCCTCGTTAGCGAACTCTATAATCACAGGTTCAGATTTGAACCTATTACTTATTGGCTAGAAATGGCTTAGCGAAGCTAACGGCGCTATATTAATAGTAGCTCTCGGGCTGATGTTATCCTAGATTACTGCGCCTCAATTACTTACTCATGAACGCTCCTTTGAGGCTCTTTCTACGCACCTATACCTAGTCGTACGTGTTCGCATTTATTAGAAAGGCAGGGCACTCGGCATCCTTTATATCTTCTATCTTCATTTGCTTCCAAATTACGGACTGTGGCAAGTTCGGTTAGAGACTAAAGCTGTGGCCTTTTCTAACAGGCGTCTTCAGGAGGAATCGTTCAGAAACAAGCACATCTAACCTAGGTGTTGGTGCAAGAGCTGCGGCAACTTCGTATTGTCATACGATTGCTGTAAGATGCTTTTCACGCGTACCCTGTAGATCGATCGCTAACTCAGCTAACTTAAGATGTGCACATGGCGGAAAGTCCTCTGCGAGGGGGAGGACACGCAGCAGGAATGCCTTGCAAGGGTTTGGCTTGGCATACTTCTACATTCTACCTCAACCTCAATCTCAACTTTGAAAAAGCGGCTAGTTAAAAAACACATCCTCACGGGTACATACCTGCTGCAGTGGTAAACTGTCACAAGGATCTGTCCAGAGCGGGTCGGCCATCCTCCTACTAGTGCTGGCAACCTGTAGAGAGCTTTGGGAGCACCGCCACCTTTCCTGCTGCCGAGTTTCACACGGAAACTTTAACCGCGCCTCGGCTGAACCTTTCTCCGGTCGCCTGGTCACCACAGGGATTTGGCAACTGCAGCTGCACCACCTACATTCAGCCTCGTCGAGCTAAAGATGGGCCACGGCACTCTCTGCATCGCACACGCGGCTATGCACCCTTGCGAATATGTGACGGTACTGCTGCATAGTTCTCCCCTAATCTAGCTGCTTCGCTTGGGCCATTGCACTCGCCCAGTGTGATGCACGGATTGAGTATGCTCTACGAATCCCCGCGCAAGCTGGGCGAGGCGGAGAAGATGCACCAGCGGGCGTTGCAAGGCAGGAAGAAGGCATGGGAACTAGAGAACACATCAATACTCGACAAGGCCAACAAATTGGGCCGTCTCTACAGATCCCAGGGCAAGCTAGACGAGGCGGAGAAGGTGTACCAGCAGGCGCTGCAAGGCAAGGAGAAGATATGGGGACCAGAGTACACATTAACACTCGACACAATCAACAACTTAGGCCTTCTCTATGCGGACCTAGGACGGCTTAACGAGGCAGAGAAGATGTACCAGTGGGCACTGCAAGGCTTTGAGAAGGCATGGGGACCAGAGCACATTTCAACACTCTCCACAGTCAATTACTTAGGCCTTCTCTACGCGGACCTAGGACAGTTTGACGAGGCGGAGAAGATGTACCAGCGGGCGCTGCAAGGCTTTGAGAAGGTATGGGGACCAGAGCACACATCAACACTCGGCATAGTCAACAACTTGGGCCTTCTCTATGTGAGCTTGGGACGGGTTGATGAGGCGGAGAAGATGTTCCAGTGGGCGCTGCAAGGCTTTGAGAAGGCATGGGGATCAGAGCACACATTAACACTCTCCACGATCAATAACTTAGGCAACCTCTACGTGGACCTAAGACAGCTTGACGAGGCGGAGAAGATGTACCAGCGGGCGCTGCAAGGTAAAGAGAAGGTATGGGGACCAGAGCACACATCAACACTCAACACAGTGAATAACTTAGGCCTTCTCTACGCGGACCTAGGACGGCTTAACGAGGCGGAGAAGATGTATCAGCGGGCGCTGCAAGGTAAAGAGAAGGCATGGGGACCGGAGCACACATCAACACTCGACACGGTTAACAACTTAGGCCTTCTCTACGCGGACCTAGGACGGCTTAACGAGGCGGAGAAGATGTATCAGCGGGCACTGCAAGGTAAAGAGAAGGCATGGGGACCGGAGCACACATCAACACTCGACACGGTTACCAACTTAGGCCTTCTCTACGCGGACCTAGGACGGGTTGAGGAGGCGGAGACGATGTACCAGCGAGCGCTACAAGGCTTTGAGAAGGCATGGGGACCAGAGAACACATCAACACTCTCCACTGTCAACAACCTAGGCCTTCTCTATAGATCTCAAGACAAGCTAGGCGAAGCGGAGATGATGTACCAGCGGGCGCTGCAAGGCTTTGAGAAGGCGTGGGGACCAGAGCACACATTAACGCTCGACACAGTCAATAACTTAGGCCTTCTCTACGCGGACCTAGGACAGTTTGACGAGGCAGAGAAGATGTACCAGCGAGCTCTGCAAGGCTTTGAGAAGGTATGGGGACCAGAGCACACATCAACACTCGACACAGTCAACAACTTAGGCCTTCTCTACAGGTCCCAGGGCAAGCTAGGCGAGGCGGAGAAGATGTACCAGCGGGCGCTGCAAGGCTTTGAGAAGGTATGGGGACCAGAGCACACATCAACACTCGACATAATCAACAACTTAGGCAACCTCTACGCGGACCTAGGACGGTTTAACGAGGCAGAGAAGATGTACCAGCGGGCGCTGAACGGGTACAAGAAGGCGTTAGGGCCAGAGCACACATCAACACTCGGCGCAGTCAATAACTTGGGCCTTCTCTACGCGAACCTCGGACGGGTTGACGAAGCAGAGAAGATGTATCAGCGGGCGCTGCAAGGCTTTGAGAAGGCATGGGGACCAGAGCACACATTAACACTCTACACGGTCAACAACTCGGGCCTTCTCTACGCGGACCTAGGACAGTTTGACGAGGCGGAGAAGATGTACCAGCGGGCGCTGCAAGGCTTTGAGAAGGTATGGGGACCAGAGCACACATCAACACTCAACATAGTGAACAATATGGGCACTTTGTATGCCAACCAAGGCAGGCTGCAGGAGGCTGAGACAATGAACCAGCGAGCGTTAGAAGGATACATTAAAGCTGTTGGTGCGGAGCACCCATCGACACTTTTTACGGTTAACAACCTAGGTAATCTCTATGCTGACCAGGGTAGGCTGGAGATACCCGGACTGACGACACCATTTGACGGAGGCTATGAAGAAACGACCCCGCATGCTTGGTCATATTGGCACAAATTCTGTGTATGGCTGGGAGAGGCACTGTGGCGACCTCCACGACACGGATATCATCGGATCACTTGGACTTGCGTCAGTGATTAACGGTTTCTCGTTCAGGGAGCAAACTAATTATTAATAGGGATGTGGTCAAGCTATGTTCGCCGATATTAAAGAGATCCGTTCCGGCGCTGCTTTAGCTCTACAATCCAAATTGCAACAAGCTGCAGCTGCGGTGAAGCAGCCACAGTACGTCAGTTCTAATCCCTCAAGGCCGTCGCAAGTGCATTTGCTACCATCGTATGATACACAAATGAACTTGTCTAGACACCACACTTCATCGGGGGCTTCACGTTCGACAGAGGGTGCAGGCCCACGTTCCAATTTCACAAATATAGGGCCAGAAGCCGTGATTGACATACCATCTATTGCGCTACCTTCACGGTATGTATTACTGTGCGTAAATACCAGAAGATCGAGGATCCTCGAGCAGATCGATATAACTACCGTAACTACCGATGAGGCCCTTTTTGATTTGCTACGCGAAAGGTACAGCCTTGCTCGAGAACCGCACAAATGGCAATTGCCATTACTGCGGTGGATAGTTCCACTTGGGAAATATATTTTAGGTTACCGTGTGGATCTGTCATTTCGGAACCCTAAATCCGCCGATTACGTTCGGGTATGTCAGCCTAAAAGCTCTGCGTATCTGCCTTTGCTAACCCATTCAGTTCCATCTCGTCCCTGTCAGAATGGAAGTTTGCCCATCATATCTCAAACGCCATTCCTTGCCACCAGAGATAGAAGTCAAGCAACTCAAAAATTATGATTACCACCCATGTCCACCAGATATCGAGGAACCGCTACTTCAAAATCAGTTCATGCACGAACTGTTCAAGCCTGGGCCACATCTAGATGGTTATTGGACGGAGTCATTTCCGAAAAAGCTTAAGGATCAGCTCAATTACATATCCGGTCAACGGCCTGTTGGATGGGGTATTATTATCAACGAAGGCATTAACTGGCCTATATTATGGTTTGGAGTGCTCTTTACGCTGATATTAACTGGGATTGTCGTTCTCGCATGTGCTATGAGAACAGGAGATGTTTCGTCAGCGGCGGGCCTCGGCGCTTATTTTGTAGCAACTCTAACATTGGTGGTGACGCTCCAATATTATAAATGGCAGGAGCAGTCCGCTGCTTGAAGCCATCTTAATGGCCGCCAGAATCGGTCGGATCGTTCTCACTAGCGGATACTCTCGCCGACAGGGCAAGTACTCGGAGACCCTGCTTCAGCATGGCTAGAGAATTGGATACGATAGACTAGGGAATATGTAGTTGCGCTCATGCCTCTATAACGCTGCGGAGCCGCTCTTGAGGGTGGCTGCCCATCTTCAGCTCAACAAGGCTAAGAATGCAAGTGGCGCGTCTTTAGTTGCTAAGTCACGGCATTCTCAAGGTGGCGAGAAGAAAGGTTTAGCTAAGGCCCAGCTCAAAGTTCTCGTAAAAGTAGAATGGTGGTAGTGGTCCTAAAGCTCTCTATAAACCGTCTACGCTAGCAGGGAGGGCGGCCGATCCGCTCTGAACAAACCCTTGTCGAGAGACGTTGAATTTTCTTGGGCCATAAATGAAAAGAGATGTTGACGTGGGCATATTTGCCGCTTCATGCACAAGGGGCCAAGATTTCGAGCGGGGGAAAGTATTGGCGGTTGTTGCCACATCAGGCGAGGGGTACCCGGACGCTCTCTCGAACGCGCATGGAACTCAGCCTTGAACGAAGTATGCATTCATTCTATCATGAGAGCGGCATCAGAACGCTATCTCTTAACCAAGGCCAATATGTTTCCTTTAGCCAATCACATATCCTTTCTATAAGGCGGAAAAGGACAAAGATTTCAGGCAAGCTTGCGGTGCTGACAATAAGATCTCTCCATTGTGAGACATCGAACTACATTATACTCGTTAGCGCAATACGGAGCAATACAGAAGGGAATGACTGACTACACCGCCCTTCTCATCCTTCTAGGCAATATGTACTCTCTATTTATGTCCTACAATTGTCCCACCTACGGAGGGTAAAATCTTCCCTGAGCCTGTAACTGCTGACTGTTGCTGCTTAAGTAAATGTAGTCCCGCTGCCGACTATATCCCTAATTGCATATCTGCCTCATTAGAATCTCCTCCCCGCTCTTTTACTTCAAATCCGCATTGCAATGGCACCGTTTGCGTGTAAGCGTCCGTCATTTGCGATAGACTAAAGTCATTCTAATGGGATCGCACTTTATTGACAATAGGGCCTACTTCTAGGTGTTTTCAGGAAAAGGCAATGGCCAAGTCGGCCTTCTTGCTAAACGGAAGAGATGTGGATTTCGAGATTAGAAGGAGAGAGGGTTTAATTTGCCGGGTTTGTCTATAGCACGGAAATGTATTAGCACGCATAAATAGATGCCTCGGATATGCGAGGTGGGGATGCGAGAACGTAGCTTACATGCTATTCAATTCCAGCATGCTCCTAGCCTTAGCTGTTTCCTATTCTGAGTCTATTGTAACAGCCCTCCAAATAGTCTTGACAACCTCAATCCAAGCACTCTCGTCCTTGTGTTCGTTGAAGCAATCCTTAGCCTGATTGTGGACAGTCTAGACCTTTCCCCAGAGCCGTTCGAGCTTTTTAGGAGAAAGGCTATTTTCATCGTACCATATATCGTCATCAATAAGAATATATCCTTGAGGATTCGCCTTTGCAAGACGGTCCTATACTGGATTAGACGAATGTTAACATTACGGAGGACGCAAGCTCACCTGGAAATAGCTTGGAATAACACCCTTCTATAAGTTCCGTGATAATGTTCAGAGTAACTCTAATGCGGGTAGAGGTAGTTCTACTATCCCTTACTAATAGCATCTCAATGGCGGTTCTACCTCTTCTAACAACCTTAATAACTTTTAAGCTGGGCTAGGAGACCTTATTACTCCCTTTTGCTTTGGGTTGATGGTGAAGTTTGTTTTCTTAGTTAATTCCGTGACGTTCGATTGGCTTCCGGCTTCCGAGCGCGTTGGGCGCGGTATCGATATCGCGTTGTTCGCAGGAAAGGCGTCGTTGAACTTGCGCTTGCGCGGGGTCGCGTTGGAAGGCGGCGGGGAAGGTAGGAGAGGATGATTCTGGGCTGATAAGTGCGGTAAAAGACGAAGCGGGTTGGACGTATACAATAACCACTCCTGTACGCGTTCGTTGCTGTCTTGAGGTATAGAGGGGACCTCCATTCTAGTGGGGTGCGAGCTGTGGGTTAACGTGGATGATGATGGCAGCGTTGGCGCTTTGCATTGGCCAGTCGTTGCCTGGTCGACTCGGCATGGTCCTGGGGCGGATTCGCGCAGCGCTAACCTTGCAGAAAGATATGTGGCTTGTACGAGTGGCGCCATCGCACCGCTACAACGCTACCGCTGAAGATAGTAAGGCACGCATTCTCCGTTTTCCACAAATATGCGAACGGCTGCCTAGCGGGCTAGGAAGAGCCCCTTTTGTAAATCCTGTAATAGTGGACCTTGTCCCAACTTTCTAGATCTGGATCCCTTCCGACTCCTCCCCGAGATCTGATCCAGTCATCAGATCTCTTGGCCTCTACCCGCTAAGTGGCGATATTAGAGGTCTATTTTAACCTCTTCCTCTCCTACACTAAAACAACTTCAACGCCTCCCTGACAAGGGTCTGTCTAGAGCGGGTCGACTATCCTCCCTACTAGCGTGATCGAGGCGTTCGTCTGCCTCTGGCTAGACTTAAGTGGCAAATATTTAATACGTAATTCTGCACGTGGATATCTTGTCACTTGATCTAGAGTATGCTCGAAGCTTCGCTGTAGTAAATTGGTAAGCTATATATTCATGCTAATCCCCGGCCCTCTATAAGATAGAGAGAATAATAAAATATAGTAAGTAATCATAATAAAAATGTTCTAGCCTTAAAATTTGTTAAGCTCGTTAAGCTTAACTTTGCATATCTATACCCTTCTAGTTTTAATACTAGTACCTATCATCTTCTCTAATACTACTGAACATGATGGTCGATACTCTAAGAGTAGCTACACTAGGTTCTCTAAATTATATGTTATCTATATACGATTTGCGCTTAAGGTAAGGCCTTAATATTAAGGACTCTAAGGTTCTAAATAGGATAGAAGGGGTCTCGAACCTAATAGAGCGCTGATTTCAATAGTACTAATATCTGTTTGAAGATATGAGTTAGTGATGTTAAATAAGATACGGAAGAGTGTCTAGCTAATAATGAGTATCTAGAGGCACTCGCTACTACTCGCATCCTAGATCTTAACTATGTTGTTAGATGACGCTGATGCTAGCCGTATAGAGTCGTGCGAGAAGGCTACTAACCTGATATAACCGCTATAGCCCTTAAGCGTCGAGAGGCACTCGCTACTGCTCGCATCCTAGATCTTGACCGTCTTGTTAGATGACGCTAATGCTAGCCGTGTGGAGTCGTAGGAGAAGGCTACTGAGTAGACCGAACCGCTATGGCCCTTAAGCGTCGAGAGGTACTTGCTACTGCTCGTATCCTAGATCTTGACCATGTTATTATATAACGCTGATGCTAGCCGTGTAGAGTCGTGGGAGAAGGCTACTAACTAGATATAACTGCTATAGCCCTTAAGCGTCGAGAGGTACTCACTACTGCTCGTATCCTAGATCTTGACCGTGTTGTTATCTAACGCTGACGCTAGCTATATAGAGTTGTGCGAGAAGGCTACTAACTAGACCTAATCGCTATAGCCCTTAAGCGTTGAGAGGTACTCGCTACTACTCGTATCCTAGATCTTGACCGTCTCGTTATCTAACGCTAATACTAGCCGGTAGAGTTATAGGAGAAGGCTACTAAGTAGACCTAATCGCTATAGCCCTTAAGCGTTGAGAGGTACTCGCTACTACTCGCATCCTAGATCTTGACTATATTATTATCTAACGCTAACGCTAGCCGTGTGGAGTTATAGGAGAAGGCTACTAACTTAACTAAACTACTATAGCCCTTAAGCGTTGAGAGGCACTCGCTACTACTTACGTCCTAGATCTTAACCGTCTCGTTAGATAACGCTAATACTAGCCGTATAGAGTCGTAGGAGAAGGCTACTGAGTAGACTAAACCGCTATAGCCCTTAAGCGTTAAGAGGTACTCGCTACTACTTGCATCCTAGATCTTAACCGTCTTATTAGATAACGCTAATGCTAGCCGTGTAGAGTTGTAGGAGAAGGCTACTAAGTAGATAGAATCGCTATAGCCCTTAAGCGTCGAGAGGTACTCGCTACTACTCGTATCCTAGATCTTAACTGTCTTGTTAGATAACGCTGACGCTAGCCGTGTAGAGTCGTAGGAGAAGGCTACTAAGTAGATAGAATCGCTATAGCCCTTAAGCGTCTAGAGGTAGGTACTCTATTAATCTCCTATAGCTAGCTTTATTGAGATCTACTTTAGTTCTTCTTCCTTAAAGTAACTTCTTATAAGGCTATAGTCTAGACTAAATATAAGTGTAGATACGTATACTTGAAGAGGGCTATTCTATATTACCTGAACTTAATATATAATAAATAGGTGCGCATCTTAAAGTAGTTTTATAAAGCTAAGTATATCTACTCTTCTCTAGGTTATATTAGTATATATTATAAAGAGCGTTACTACTTTAGTAATTACTAGGGCTAAAGCGTTAAGTTTTACTATTATAAGTATACCTTTTAACATGCTTCTGCAGAGGCTTAGAGCCTTAAGCTAGTAAAGGTATTTCTTTTTAATAAAGTTCTTAATAGCGCCTTCGTCCTAAGACTCTATCTTGTAGTTTGCGATAGCGCTAGAATCGTAGTTATATAGGTAATCAACCTAATAGATATACGAGTAGTATATTGCTACTAATAGGTCTGGGTCTAGTAGTGTAACTTGCTCGATAGGATATCCTAACGACCTAAGGCTGTATATGTTTCATCGTAGCGTCCTAGACATAACCTTAAGTAATCTTGAGAAGATTTCGTAGTAGGTCTCTTCCTTCCTAGATAGAAAGATCTTATTAGATACCTTTTTAAGTAGAAAATCCTTTACTGACTAATGAATAAACAATATAGTATGTTCTTAAAGTATAAGAAAGGATCTATAGAGTTCTATAATCTTAGATAGAGCTTCGTATTCGCTAGCGACTCCGTTAGGTATGTTGATGAAAGATACTAACTCGTCTAGTATAACTAGCTAGAATATAGTCGAAATTATAGCTAGTATACGTTTGTAAAGGTTAGCGTCCTCTAAATCCCTAATCTAGTCTATCATCTACCTGTATAAGCTATTAAGTCTAGGCGGGAACGCTATTAACTTCTTCTTAGCCCTCTATCTAGGGGTTTCAGATATTTCTTAGTAGACTAAGGCTACCTAAAGAAAAGTATCGTTTGTATTTAGTAATAAGTAACGCTAGATAATGTTACGTGTACTAGTATTATATCTATTTCGTTTTACTAGCTAATCTATCTTGAACTAGATGTATACTACAATAGCGGCGGAGATTGATTTTTTATTAAGCTTAAGACATAGTCTTACCTTTTGCGTTGTAGTGTTGAGTTCTTTCTTAATAACTGGCTAGTTTCGACTAGAGACGATCTACTTAACATAGTAAGATATAGATGACACCTACGCGATGAAACCTAGTAATTGTGGCAAGTCTGTTACACATTCGTCGAGTGCATTAATGATTAAATAGGTACTATTTAAATTAGGGTCTTGTAGAACGCTGCTAAGAATCTTAGACAAAGCGACCTAGGCATTTGCATCCTCAAAGAGCGCTTTGCTAGCGTGATCGTACTTTTTCTATATATACAAGGCCAGCGATAGCTGCTGATTGACAAGTAAGTACAGTAGACCTCGCAGCACGGCTGTGGCGTTGTTGATTCGTAAGTCCGTGGCTTGGTAGAAGAAGTAGGATAGATTGTCTGTCTTAGATATCGATTTGTTTAACTCATCAATGATGCCGTAGAGTAGTATCGTCTTGCCTTTGCCGGGGTTGCCTTTGATCTATAGTAGTTGGCTCTCTTGGCTGTAATGCTATTGTTGAAAGTCGGCGTTGTCAAGGATCCAGCGGTACGAGTCCTTGAGAAGGCCGCCCTTAGTCTTCTCAATGCGCTTCTTGTCATCGCGGGGGTTGGTGGATCGCAAGTCCCTTAGGCAGTAGTCTTTCGTTTGATAATAAGTATAGTTGTTCCCGACCTGAATATTTGAGTTATCCTTTCTGATTAGGATTGAAACGCTGTTAGACGCCGCACCGCTTAGCTGTTGTGTAGTCTGTGTGAACTTTTATATTAGTCGCTGACTTATATGAAAGACTGTCCTCGTACCTTAGCCGCTTGTTCGTTATCAACTCTGAGTCGCTTCTTTGTGCTTGGTTCCGGCGAAGAATGGTCTGGTTCGTCAAAATCTGCGAATGAGCGTTTCCGAGGTGTTGGACGTGATGATTCCGATTCTATCGTGGCCATGGTTGAAAGCGCCTAACTATTCATCTACTATGCATGATCGGACTGGCATGGAGTAGCACAGCCGCGGCGTAATCCGGCGGCACGAAAGATGAGAGGTGGGCAAGGAAGAGATACAGCCTTAACTGGACGAGGCCCTTGTAACAGTTAGTAGTAGCAGCTAGTCTCAAGCACCATTATCCGCTATTTACCTTTAGCTAGCTGTTTACTCTCTATACGTGCTATCGCTGCTGGTCTGCGACACCAAGGTGCCGCCACTGAGCAATACTTGCAGATGGCCTATAGCAGAGAATCCAGTAGAGAACCTAAGGCCAAAGTTCGATACGCAGGATGGGTAGGTAATAACGGAGGAGCATCATTACAAGAGAAAGCGAGGATTGTTATGGTGATCCGCACGCAGCCTGATCGCACAGCTGGTCACAGGCAGCCGCCGTGTCTCATCACTATCTTGCCCAATCACTGGCACCATTTTACCGCCTTCCGCATAGAGACCCCCAGTCAGTACAAAGGGAACAAAATAGACCGTAGAGTTGCATTGAAAGCCGAATTGCGAGCTAGCTGGTCACCGGAAGAAAACGCAGTCGCTCTATTTAACGTTCCGGTGCTTTGACCGGAAGGTTGTCTATGTGGGCCCAGCACAAGTCGCGCCTAAGCGACCGCCCGCATGGTTAGCGGGAACGCGTCACACCAAACGAGGCTGCTCACCAATTTGCACGCTACAAAACGACAGGCTGCGAGAGGGTTCCACGCTTGTGGGCTGTGAATAGAGGATACACTTGTACACTCGTTGCTACTGTCAGGCATTGCTTGGTATTTCCTAATCGTCTAGCACGGTACGGCCGCCAAACCTGCTCCCGATCTGTATCATGCACTCGCCCTTGGCTGCTACAGTATCTACAGTGTTCGTAGTCTGGTCCGTAGTAACAATCCCCTGGACAAGGACTGTCTCACTAAATCGATGGCCTACTTGGATTTTTGCATGGCCGTCGGCCTTAATATCCTTAGCTCTGTTCAATCCCTTGACTGTGTCCATCTTTCGCACAATCGCGGCAGATAAGTCAATGTTGATACTACTGGCCGCGTCTCTTAATACCGTTAAGCTCGGCCCATCCTTGATACCTTCGATGTTAATCTCGGCCAGCCTGCGACGGACGGACTCTGTTGGAAACAGACTCTCTAGGTCGTTAACAAGTCTCGTGATCTGGTTTACTATCCTTTTGAGGGATCTCCCGTCGTACAAAGCCTACGCCGTCTTTTTAACTAAGCTTGTGTTCTTCTGTCTCCTACGAGTAAAGGATCGCAGGCGATTATGCAGTCTTCGAAACATAGGTTCCATGGCGTCGTCCTCGCACAGAACTAGATCCTGCTGATCTGCGCCCGTCTTATATCGCTTAGACGTCTTGTAGGTAGCTAGGAAGAGGAGTATTACTTCCTCTAGAATTGAATGCGCGAGCTGAGCTAATTTATCGGCCGGTAAATCCGTGGCGAAACGTGGGTCCTCGTTAATGTTGATAGCTTGTCCCTATCTACTTAGGCGCACCTTGGCGACGTCTAGCCTCAATTGGCACGTCTGATAATCACGTCCGAAATAGCGGCTGAGCTGGATGTACTTGAAATAGTCGAGATAGTTGTTAAAAAGGGCTACAATATTCAGGGCCCCGGTAACGATACCAAAGATTTCGGCTATACTTGAGTAATGAGTAGATTTAAAAAAAGTTGATGAGTAGATGGAGAACCAACGCGCGAGGTGGCTGATAGAGCTTGAGCGCTGAAAGGGATCTTGTAATGCCGCGCGATAAGAGCGAGGGTTCGCGACCAACGGAGTTTCCAACAATCAAATCAATCAAGCGAGTCTAACTACATACAGTAGGATTTAAACCTCTAAAGGTAATCCGCTAACCCAAAGGCGTAAGTGGGGCCCCCACTTAATTGATTGTTGGAAACTCTGGCGACCAATCCGCATAACCCAACTTCCGCCCTAGGGTAGGGAACTAGTGAGATGTCAACGCGTGTTTCTTTGCCTTAAACGCCCCTAGCTAGTCATCCTTTATCGTTCTGTAGTATCGGCAGGCTGTATTAACGCGTATGTATAGAGTCGTATCGGCTTAGGTGTAGAACATTGTGATATCTGACCGGCGAAGGACTGCATTCCGGTGAAGGATTGCGATAAAATTGATAACTAGTGAACACAATCACCGTAGCTTGGCCTCTAGCCGATATTAGTAAAATCTACGGAATTCCGCTTTTACCGACAAGCAATGTGACATTCTGCAAACAAGAAACTGTGGTAGCACGAGCGGCAATGCGTGAATATCGACCATTAGACCTCCTATTCCACTAAAACCCGTTTATATATATCCAAATCCTTCTCTACGTAGAGGCAGCAAGATGGCTACTTATAGAGCTATGTGTTAAAGATTTGCCACTTAAACTTTATCAAGCAGACGAACGCCTCGATCACGCTAGCAAGGAGGACGGCCGACCCGCTCCTGCCCTAAGGTTGTGAAGGTCGTGTGCAACCGAAGTTCGCGTTGAACCGACTCGCATGTTAGGTCTGGTTGTGCCGTCACCACGATATTAACCTTGCGTGGCGCAGTTCGTTAGTCAGCTGAAGTGTGCCGAATCTTCCGAACTGTGGGTTGCTTTCTCGCCTTTTAACCAACAAAAGGCGTTTGAAAACTCTTAACTCATCGCGCTCTTCGATTGTGGCTAAAGCGAGCACTCGTAAAATGCCAAACATTATCCGTCGATCACGTCCTCCCCGGTCTGAGCCTCGAAGCAACCGACCTTGCGATTCTGGCACGCATCTTACCTCCGAGGAACGACGTCATATTCTCTCACTTTCTCAACGTCCAGGATGCAGTCAAAGAGCGATCGCCTCCAGTCTTAAGCTTCCGCGCACGACTGTACAATCAGTGATATACGCCATTACTGGGAGACCTACAAAGCGTCAGCGCTGCAAGCGAACACACACAGCTGTCCAAAACTCTGCTCTGTCCGCTACGGCTAGCAGCAGCGCCGTTTACACACCACTCAAATCTTGTATAACAGCTGATACGCTATCGGACATCCAATTGCCTTCAGTATATCACCTTACGAACGCAACATCGACAGTACACTCGATTACAATGTCCACATCAGATGGTTATCCTAGCCTGCCTCCACAACCTGCGATACCTGCGGACAGTTGGGACAATATCAATTCCAGCATTCGATGCAATCTGCTAGAGAACGGCTCGCACTACCAGTTCGCGAACTTCTCGATCGAGCATTTCGACCTTGACCGGTTTGACCCGCACAAAGGCGCAAATGTCGGGATATATCTGCTGCCAAACGTTCCTAAGCCTATGCCAATTGAGCCGCGAATCATCTACGAAAGTGTCGCGAGTTGCAAGCTCTCTTTTCCAACGTTGTAATCTTGATTTGCGACTAGATGACGCAGTAGGAGAGAACGCGTTTGGATGGTACGCTAGCGAAGGTTCTAGCAATGTAGGCTGCCTGCGAGCTCTCATAAGTGATGACAATTGTGCAGCGTTGCGTCAATCCGCACTACGAGCGATGAAGTTCTTGACCCAAAGGTAAAAGCTGTCCAATTCAAGCATCTCCGGGACTAATGTACTTTCAGCCATAATGCCGTCTATGTTGACCTGCTACTGCGAACATCCATGCGTTTCGAGCCTCTCTGCACTCGATCGATAATGAAGCCGACAGACTCTACGTATGCGTAACAATGCGGGACGAGCTGCTCGAGTAGCATACAAAACTAGAGTGGCTCTTTGCGTGCGCATAGGAGGATATAGTGCAGGAGTGTTTATAATATAGTGATACCAAACGATGTTGGTTAAGCAAAACGATGTGAACTATTGGGAGAAGACAAAGTATGATTCTTGGAACTACAAGGGCACTGGAGAGCTCGCAGAAATTAAGAAGGGTAAAGTGGACGAGGAAGACAAGTTTACGGAGGAGGTGGAGAAGGAGTTCACAGCTTGGTGCAAGCCTCTACTCCCTATGCATACAGGAGCTGCGGGAAGCGGTCTTTCCTGGGGAAAGCGCTGGCTCTGAGAAGATCGCCAGCTCTATTCGCGCATGATGTCTATTCTCCAGCGAGCCAGAGAAGCTGGATACAGTATAATGATCCCCATTTCCAGTTTTAAGATGCAGCAGGTATCACTCGTAAGCCAAATTTAGGTTGTGCCCGCCTAGAGAGAGGTCCAGTTTTGGTTCCCGTAAGTCGGTACTGCTAGTGGCAACCCCCACGCATCCCGATCTCTCTTCTCACTTATGCCCAAAAATTCAACGCCTCCACGACAAGGTCATGGCCGGTGCGGGTCGGCCATCCTCCCTGCTAGCGTCACGAAGGTGTTCGTCCACTTCAGTTGGGTGCATTGCGAAATCGCCTTCGGCTAAGCCCACATGTTAGCCTTACTGCGCCACGTTGTGGGCTGTGCAATTAGCCACGCCGGTCCTTAGCTAAACTTGTTTAACCTTCCCTAATATACCAACACTCAGCAGAATCAGTTTATAGCACTCTAGCACTATCTTGCTTATCGATACGATCCTTCGGTAAAGCTCAGTGCCCCTATTTCCTTGTATGCACGCTAACCTCAAGAGGTAGAACTAACGTTCTCAGACGAGCGAGTTACCGTGCTTGTCTCTTCACCTAGACTGCCGCGTTGAGCCTCCCAGACCCTACTCTTACCACCTGTGTCCGTCCAATCTCCCCCAGTAGCAATGCGTCTTTTGCTACGCAGCGGTACTGGCGAGTTTAGCCTTACCAAGGACTTCATAGGCGATAATACTATCCCTCCCTATACGATTCTTTCGCATACTTAGGTAGATGGCGAAGAGGTCATCTTTAGAGATTTGATAGATGGAACTAGAAAGAATAAGGCTGGCTATAACAAGATCCAGTTCTGTGGACAACAGGCTGAATGCGATGGCTTGCGATACTTTTGGGTGGACACCTGCTACATTGATAAGACGGACAAGGCTGAGTTCTCTCACGCCATTCAATCTATGTTTCGCTGGTACCGCAACGCAACGCGATGCTATATCTACTTATCAGACGTCTCCACATCTTCTCTCGGAAACAACGAAGGTCCAGACATGTTGCAATGGGAATCAGCCTTCCAGAATAGCGAGTGGTTTCTTCGAGGCTGGACGCTGCAAGAGCTTCCAGCACCGGGTACGGTGGAGTTCTTTTCACGTGAACAATACAAACTTGGTGACAAAGTGCTGCTAAAGGCACAGATTCATAAGGCTACACGCATTCCTTATGCATCTACTGGATTGACCATCTCTACGACTCGGCTCCAAACACCTTAGCAAACTACGCCGTCGGTCTACAAGACAGAGGCGCTGTTGACGTGTTTCTGAGGAAGAAGTATCTCTACTGGCTAGAGGCTCTTAGCCTTTGCAAGAGCATGTCGAAAGGTGTGGTTTCCATGGCGAAACTAGAGGCACTGGTCCGGGCATGTTTTACACAAGCAACGCAGTTACGTGTCTCACTTGCTAACAGAGCCTAATATGTCCACTGCTCCGCACTCACACGCTGCCGTCTCGGCCGCTTTGATCTTGTGTAGGTACTCGTTGAGAAACGTCTTGCTCGTCCGTAGCTGCGCCAATATCGCTGCCTCAGCGCTCGTCAGCTGCCGGTATAGCTCTGCCGATCTCCCCAGATGTAGTGCCGCATCTATCTTCCGTGTGAACTTGCCCACATCTACCCTTCCTGAAAGCAGCGGTCCCGCCGTGATCTTGCCTCTCCTCAGCGCCCGCCGAACCAGGTACCACGGCATCCCGTCTCTTTGTGGTGGCTCCTCTCCCCACGGCTTCGCTGCCCTTTTGGCCAGCTTGTCGGCTTCTTCGTTGCCTGCGATCCCTGAGTGCTCTGGCACCCAGTACAGCGTGACGCTGTTCATCCGGAGCTTCTTCACCATCTCTGCCACCACCTGCTGGCACGCGCTGGCCGAGAAGATCCGCACCCTGGTCGCCGCTGTTGGCCGCCCGTCCCGGTCCAGAGCCACACACGACGTGTCCCACGGCCAGTTGGCCGCCTCGTTGATCGCCAGCAGCTCAGACAAGTGCGAGTCTGCTTGCTCTGAGCTTACCGCCGTCTTCCACACGCGTGCTTGCGATGGCTCGACGCAGATGCTGATGCCTGCCGCCTGTACAGTACTACATCAGAAAGAAGATCTCCTCCTCAGCTCCCCTTGAAAAGATCTCTCCGTCCATCATTCCATCGCAGTATGTGTCGCCTAGAAGAAAGAATTTCCTTGCTCCGCTCGGGCGTAGAACATAAGGTACATGAGCTCCAAGCAGAATCACGATGAGGTCTCCAGGACAAGTTTGCAGTGGTCCCAAGCCCACATAGCCGCTCTTGGATAAATATGACCGCTTGTTACACATTTTCCCCATTCTCGAACAGTACCATCTTGATTCCTCCGACTTTCTTTTCAGATCCTGCACTTCTGCGTGCGAAATCTCTTCTGATGGTTTCATGGCTTTCATGGCCTCCATGGCTTTACAGAGAGCCAGCAACGCCGCGTAAGCTGCGTCCTGGGGGGCAGCGATCCGGCGACGAATTCGATCAGTTTGCTCCAGGTCGCCTACCGGAACACGCCACAATGCATCCATCTGCCGTTGGGAGTCGGGATATATGCCACGGTTCCTGGCTGCAGATTCCATGCACATGAGGCGGATCTCTTCGAGATGTGAGAGACACGAGTGATAGGGGAATTCTTCATAGCCATCCCAAAGCCAATCACCACCAACTTCGTCCACTTCATCGACAACAAACCCCCTCAGCGCAAGGATTCTCTCATCGTCGACCGGTTCCAGTTGTGGTTGAGTGTCAGCGGAGGCGGAAAATAGTGGACGTTCGTAGTCAGTCCTATCACCGAAGACAGTCCAGAAGGGACTCTGAAGGTTCGAGCGCCAGTCTGGTACCCACGACGGCAAACCCTGGCGATTCGACGGCGAATCTGGTACTGAAGTCAATGAGTCCTGAAGATCCGGGAGCCAGCCTGGCATCCAAGACGGCAAGTGCCAGGTGGTCTTGGGGAACTGTGAAAAACTGAGAACTTCGAGGTGGTTGTCTTGGACGATCTTCCGTGCGGTGCTGGTATATAGTTGGACTAGGTTGTCTCTGGAAGGGTTGGTATAATCCGCTCGTATATCCAATTTCTCGACACATGTATCGTTCGCCAAAGAAAGAATCCCGAATATCCGGTCTCTCGGATCTGTCGCCTCGACCTTGTTGCCGACGTAGAGTCCTTTTAACAGCTCGAAGAGGCCAGCTCCCGGCCCAGTTCCAGTTTCGAATCCGCGTCTTCTCCTCCTGGCGGAGAACATGGCTGATGTTGGATTATTCGTGAGTAGACATTGGTATCGGCGGACATATTCGGCGTCCCCCTTCTTGGATTTTAGAGTTTCGATGTAGCCCGACAGGAAAACCAAGATTGCGTACTCTACTAGCTCGACTCGCACCCGCTTCTGACCGCAAACGAAGAACGTGTCAAGCCCAAGACCAAATTCCTGCACAACCCAGACGCGAAAGAACCACGGCCTCTTGTAAAATGCGACCATAGCGTCGAGGATAGGGTTATCGAATACAGGCTTGTATTTGTCGCGAATCGTTTGAAAGTTGATGATCTTTTGGTCATCCGTGTCCGAAGTATCCAGAGCGATCTTCCGCAGCTGATCAACACCGTCCTTGTTGCAGTAATTTTCAATGCCCCACCCGTGTATATCTTCGCCTACCCGGGCAAAGATGTCCATCAGCTTGTCTGAGCCATCTGCGGCCGGGCCCAGCCAGACTAACACTTCCTCTGCACTACTATAGATCTTGCCCATCAGAGGAATCTGGTCATTCTTTTCATGATCGTTGTCCTGGTCGATGCAGACCTGGTCGATCCAGAGAGTGACAACCTCGGTTGGGTGCCGAAGGTACCTCATGGCTTTGTCGAGGGTAGCTGTGATTTTAACTTCGATGTCGGACAGGTAGATGGAGTGAGTTTGGCCACTAGTTCCCCAAGTATAAGATAGCGCTTTGAAGGGTGATGGAGAGTCGACGGGGGTTAAAAAGAGACGACCGTTCAGAGTCGCTTCGGACTTCACAGAGTCTGGCTCAGGAGGATAGAGGTCAAGCAGTCGGATATGCGTTGATGCACATGGGAGCGGTGTTTGATGGGACTTCGACTGCGGGGCACTCCAAATGCGATCCCCGGGAGCTGAGCCTAACGTTGACATGTTCTGGGTCCTGTATTGTCGAGCTCTGAGACTTTGTCACACACTGTCGGAATAATACCAAGACTCAGGTATCAGCATTAGGAGAGAAGAGAGTATCTCTGGATATCCGCAGCTCTGTTGTATTCAATCTATAGGCATCGAAGTCAGGCTAGATACATAAGAAAAAGGGGGTGGCGAATCCCGAAGCGTTGTGGCAAATCCCCTGAACTATCCCCCTGAAATATTAGGATACGAGCTGAAAATCAAAATCAGACGTGAAGTAGCCTAGACTAAGGATGAAAGGTAGATAAAGGTTTGGATGGAGTACCGAAAGAGAGCAACATTCTTCTTATAATTGCTAAAGCAAGCTGTGCTGGCACCGCCTCCTCGATTTGCGAACATATCGTCCTAGCGTTGCTTTTAGGCTGCTTTCACTGGAGAACGCCTATTTGGAGCTTACATAGGGCTTTTCAGCTATTGCCTAGTCTTACTTTGGCTAGATTCCTTGGATAGCAACATTAGCAGCGGTTTGTAGCTGTCATTTGTTTCTACTATCCAGCCACATGATGACACGCGGGAAAGAGGCAAAGCATCAGGGCGAGGCGGAATCAAGTTATCAAGGCAGGGTTTGTGATTGTCTTTAGTTCGAGAAGGTCGCCTCGCTCACTGTGAACTCAGATTACAGTCGCTCAGATATCCTAAGCAAGAACAAACAGTTTCTAATCGCCACTGAAGCAGTAAATTGAGGGCAGAAGTTTGCCGATGCGATGGCTTTGTATGGCCACACTCATGATTTCCTGTCCGGAACCGAGGAAGAGAAGCGTGCGACCGTGAGGCAAGAGCTTCTGCGTAGGTGTGGCAGCATCGAAATCAGCCAGGAGATGACGAACTCTGATGGCATTGATATGGAGAGTGGTTAAGGACGGGCATGCAAACGGTGGGAAGAGATGCGCAATCTGTGGTGCGGAGTGTAGCGACTTTTGATTCGCTTGCCAAATTCTCTGTCGCTCACCAGGCAACGCCTCGTCTGTCCCGTAACACCAACTCCATAAAGATAACAGCACTACAGATTGGCATGGCCAGATTACGAACCTTGCTCAAGGTGACATGAGCATCGACTCACAGACCATTAATTATGCCTCGATGAAGTAGAACTCTAGTGAGAGTGCATCGATGGAGCGTAAGTAGAGTGTCGATGGCGAGGTGGGAGGGACAGGTACGGTGCTGCTCGGTGACAGGAAGAATTACTTAGGAGAAAGCTCGCTCGCATACGGAGGTCCGTTTCAAAAGTCATGTCTGAAGCCACAAAAACGCCACATCGGCAATACGCCGGCAATACTCTCCTTGGCGTGAATTTTCTTTCGTAAGCTCCTTGTTGAGGCTGGTGATACCTTATATCTCTTCTTTTTGTGAGGTTTCTTTGTCGTAATGGCTCCCCAAGGTCCTGTGACAAATGCTCCTATGCGTTCAATGATTATTACTTTGAAGTCTCCTTCTATAGGCAAGTCTACCCTTGAGATCGCTGCCCTAACTAGGATCAATCCACGTACTATTGATTAAATCTATAGCAGAGCTATTGATGCTAGTTTTGAGCCTAATAGGTTCCCTCTCACGATTGATCCTACTCACGTTACAGACGCTCCACACTCTAGTCGCCCCCCTAAACAGACGCCTACGGTTAAAGAAGAGGTGGTTAAGCAAGTACGCTGTAATCGATACGGACGTAAGAAGACATGTGCTAACGTTACTAGTGATCTCAGCCTCCAAGGAGTCAATATCTCAGCTACTACAGTCTAGAGAGTCTTAAGAGAGGCTAGATACAGGAAGATTAAGCCCACGAGGAAGCCTAGGTTAATATAGGAGATAAGGAATTAGAGACTTAAGTAGGCTCAAGACTATAAGGACTAGACGCTTAAGGATTGGAAGAATATAATCTGGACTAATAAGACCTCTATAGTCTTGAATCACCAGCGTGGGGGCTATAGAGTATAGAGGAAGGTAGATGAAAGAGTAGTTAAGTCTTGCATACGAGAGAGATAGAAGGGCTACTCTAAGTTTATATTTTAGGGCTACTTCACGTACGACAAGAAAGGTCCCTACCATATCTACAAACCAGAGACTAAGGTAGAGAAAGATACAGCTACTCTTAAGATCAATGAATTGAACACTAAGTTTAAGCCTATAATGAGAGAGGAGTAGGAGTTAACTACAGCTATAAGGAGGATAGGTCTACGCAACAAGCTAGGCAAGAAGCCTAAATAGAGATAGACTGAGAAGAATAGGAAGCTTATATGAGGAGGAGGAGGAGGTATTAATTAGTAGAGATATCAGTCATGCGTACTTCTTCCTAAGCTTCTTCCCTTTACCAAAGAGTATATGAAAGATAGGCCTCAGACTATAGTAATAGAGGATAAGGCACCTGCCCACGCTCATCACTATCAGGAGGTTGTATATTTAATTTACCACGTCCAGAGAATGCTCTAGTGTAGTAACTCTCCTAACTGCAATTATATTAAGCCTTGCTGGTTCTATATAAAGAGAGAGACTACGAAGAAAGGAGCTCCTCATTCAAAGGCTGAGGCTTATCGAGTATAGCAGAAATGTTGGAGAGACCTCCCACAACAGAAGATTCAATCATGGATTGAGCGTATCCTTATCCATATCCTAAAAATCATTGAGTTAGAGGGTGGCAATAAGTATATAGAGGGCAGGAGGTTCAGGGCAAAGGTAGATTGAGAGAGAGATCAGCGTTTTGGTGGCGTTTTGGGTGGCGTTGTGGCGTACCCCTGTCAGACATGACTTTTGAAACGGACCTCCGTATATATAGTAGCATCAGAAAGGAGCATGTGAAACCATACTAGTTGAGACATACAAGCTGCTCCCCTGTACGGGTTGACGCGAGTGGCGGTTACAGTAGTGCTTACGCCCTGTTATTTTTCTATATATGGTAAATTACTTGATTACTACGGCTCGATTTACCACTTGGTATGGCCACTACCTGCAAAAATCACTGCCTAGCATTATGTTGGATGGCTGGTATGGCCAGTTTAGGATAAAATACCTTGGCTTTATGCTATCATACGCTTACAAATCCAGGTATAATATCCCGAACCTTCCATGCATGGGTATACGCACTGATGTATTGCCACCCTCGCGTCAACCCGTACAGGGAGGGGGCTTGTATATCGACGCCTCGTGGACATCATTAACCTTTGGTTCTTTCATTATTTTGCTTTTACATCCCCACTTCATAGAAGGGTCTAGGAGTAGTTGGGCAATTCGCCACTGCGCAGGACGAAGCTTCTCGAAGCCTTTATATGTAGCAAGAGGACAGTAAAGATTTGCCATATTTTCGCCACTAGAGAATGCATGAACGCCGCAATCACGCTAGCAGGGAGGACGGTCGACCCGCTCCGGCACAGACCTTGTACACGTCGTAGCGATGAATCATTTCCCTTGCAGCATATGCCCACGCGTCCGATCCGGGAAGTGCTCAAATATCGCCTTCCAACCCCATTCCCAAATAAGCGAGTAACCGCCACGGTACAAGCTTCCGTTGACGGAAGCACATATCGCCTTTGTCCTCGCCCTCATCCTCGTCCCCGTCCTCATCATAATCGCCTTCGTCCTCCTCGCCCACGCAGTTGTCTGGATGGTCGTCGTCATGTCGCATCCGAATCTTTCACGACGCGATCCTGTGATTCTAACGGATATGGTCAGTAGACCTTCCACAGCATCAGCAGATTTGCCAACGCTAAGAGGAGAAGGAGGCGAGGGGGCGCGCAACTGCTTCTAATAACAAGAATAAGGCTAGGTGTCCAGAGGATTGACTGGAAGTGAACCCGATCGAATGGGAAATCCGGTAAAAGATTTCGTTGCCAGATCGAAATTAGGTGAAGCGCCGATCCGCTGCAGCCCTATCACCCGCGCTTTGATTTGACGCGCATTTAGCTCCGGGCCAGCAGAGATCCAGGATGTGGCTTGATTCCATATCGTAGATTCTTTCAATAAGCCATTCTGAATGGCAGTCCGTATCACGTGTCTGTAGTGCAGCGCACAACACATGGCGACAAGGAATGAAATGGCGTCGGCAGTCTACTAACATTCACAGTGCTCTGCTTCTTGTGTATGCTCTCTCGGGCTTGTCATCATCAGGGTGGTCGTCGGCACCTCTGTCATCTTCCCAACACTGTGCCCACATCCCCAGCTGCGCCACGTTGGAATTTGGAAGCAAACGGCCGCATTCAGCCAGCACATGGAGCAGTAAGCCAGCCATCTTAGAAGCCATTCGCCGCGGAAAAGCTTGCCTTCGAACACGGAGTGTCACGTCACGTCCAGCTGATCCTCGGCTTCAAGACCGCAGCTTTCCACGACAATGAGGGCTCGCGCTGACCTGAACACTAAAATGGAGTCTCCAGATACTGATACTGCTGGATGGATTCGCGAAGACTTTAAGGTACGTTTTAAACGTAGGACAAAGATAGAACATGTATATCTAAAGTAGATATAGAATGTATGTCCAAGCTAGAGCACTATAAGGCAGGTTATCTAACCGTAATCGTGAATTAGGAGGTGAGTAACGAAGGGAAAGAAGGAAGGATATTGCTTACCATGGTCTGTTTGCTGGTGTAGACTGTAAGTTGGCCTACCTGATATGGACGAGATGTGATGACTGCTGACCGTGGTCTGCTTGCTGGTGTAGTGGGTAAGTTGGCCTACCTGCTACAGGCAAGGTGCGATAACTGTTGATTGTGGTCAGCCGAGACTCTCCGAAATCCCTCAAACCGAAAGTTCTCCGCACTTCGCATTACTACGCCAATTGCTTGAAAGATGAGACAACACTCACAGATGCAAATCTCATACAAAATTCTGGCCAACAAGAGTCATCTTTGTCGGTGATTCAGGTTTCCCAGTATTAGAACTCTGGGAGACAAAGTCGAAACAAGAAAGGCTATCCAAAGAAGTTGGCTATACTGCACTTTCCCATCGTTGGGGCCGGCCTCCAACCAACGAAGAAAAGAATCAGTTCTGCACAACCTCAGAGAATCATGGCCAACAATTGGATAGATTCAACATCAAGGAAGCGCTAAAAACATTCCACCATGCCGTTGAAGTCAGGCGAGCACTTGGGATAAAGTACCTTTGGCAACGATGGGGCTGTGTTACTGGTAGGAAAGTGCTTCCAGCTGTGGAAATAGATCCTTGGCTCTTAGTATCTGTACGCAACATTGCTTGTAACTCAAAATGTGTAGTAACCAGAGAACATATAAATCAGATTGTAAAGAGGCTTTCTTTTGTGCAGAGTACGCTTGTAAATGCGCTAGAAGAGATTATTTAGGCAATAGACCTAGCAAAGGCACTAGAACATCTTGTTTCCTCGCCCGGATTAGCAGGTGACCTAGCCAAATGCTCGATCTGGGAGCATGAGTACGGGTCGGATCACCGGGCTATACAAACTACGTTCTGCATTGACATGGAAAGGCGGGAAAGTCAAGGGAGGCTACTGTTTACGAATGCACCGTAGGACAAGATCAGAAAAATGGTCGAGCAAGTGAAGGTCCAAGGGTTTCCGTCTCTGTTATGCTATAGAAGGAAGCTCTCTGCAAATCAGGCGCGAAGGCGACGATGCAAACGTAATTTATATGTGAGAGGCGCCCTAGATCGCGTGAGCGTAAGAAGCCTGACATAGAAGCTGGGACAGGTACGGGCACGTCAGCACCAAAGCAAAAGTCAGCGAAAGTCAGCGAAGCCAAAGAGAATGTGCCCTGGAGGGCTCCAGTGGCAAAAATGTATTGATATCTATGAGTTAATACAGTATTCTGCAAGAATAAACTAGAGTAGCGTGATCATGTCAACATCACATATCCATTTGTTAAAAATAACTTTAAGTTAAGCTCACATCAAGCGATCTCAAAACCTTTCAGCTGTAGACCATTCGCGTAACAAATGTTTTTCTTAGCAATCGTCATGACACAAGGTTGTGTCCTGTCCATTTATGCTATCTGTCCTGAGCCGAGATATGTCTACTGGGTGGGATCACACTTAGCCCTGCTCTTACCGCGCTTGTCTCCGCGCCTCCGCGTTTGCACATACTGCCGTTAGGGGCTCAGTTCAAACATAAGCCTAATTTTACTCTCAAATCGGTATGCCCTAGGGCTGAATTGGTGCGGTTTCTGCAATGCGGAAGTTATACACTGAGCTTTATCTGAGACATAGGAAGCAGTCTTCATCAGAGTAGTGTACTCCTCCTTCCATCAAGCCGTGAACATAGCATTCTCCACGGAGGACATGCCTACCCGGACCGTGATCAATTACAAATGGGACTTTGAGCCCATGGATCAAGTAGATGGAGGCCCCAGGCGAGGCGTTGACAGAGCCTAGGCCCAACCGTCCAGCTTCTGTGATGAAGAAGTTTCGGTCACGGCAAATTTCCTCCGCGATATATCCGTAGCGGGTTGAGTCCTCAATTCCGTCCTTCCAATTCCCCTTGCCATTTTCCCTACACTTATCAAGGTTTTTAGCGGCCCAGCGTCGAAATAGGCCAGGAACATCAGTTAAATTGGCGCCTATCCCTTGGCGTTCTGTTACCCCAACTCGGCCGTCCATAACCAGAGTTGAGGCGAACATCGACTCAACGTCTGCATCTTTCAAAAACTGCTGCGCCATATTGAACCATAGGTTAAATAATTCATGCTCTGTAATCCTGAGACGTCTACCAAGCCATTCGCAATATAGCCATCCGCAAAATTTAATCTTGTCTACCCTCCGAGCACGCACTTGAAGTGTGCAATCATTGAGCTTGAAATCAGGATGTGATTCCGTAGCCGAGAACGCAGTAGACCAGTTTTCGGGATTCGCTGAAAGCGTCAGCGGCCTTGATTGAACCCGCCAGTCCGGCACCCACGACGGGATATCGTCTGCAGGAGGGTTTACTTGAAGTACAGTCTGGCCATCAGCCTTAAAAAGCCCATGAGATACAGTGTCTCCATAGCCAGCAAAATGTAAAATGTCCAAGCTACCGGTCATATGAATATGTTTCCTTGCGAATTCTGTGTAGAATTCGGGGCTTGATATGCTATAGCTAGGCGTGAACCACGCTTGCTTTTCGCGGAAAACCAACCCAAAAAGGGCAATTAATCGATCATGGCTTCTTTTGCAATTCCATCCACTGAGATTTTGCGCCAGATGAGGGAAAGAATGATTCTGCCCCGCAGACACTTGCGCTCTAAGCTGCCCCAGTTTGAGGGTATTCCAATAAGGCTTCAGTAGCCATGGCATCGGGGGATCGCTGACGACAGACGATAATTTTAGGGTGGCCTCGAAAAACACGTCTGCCGATATCGAGGAGGAGCCGCACCTGAGTTCAAGAGCGCTGGCTAGCGCGACCTCTTGTACAACCCAGAGTCGCCTAAACCAGGGCCTCTGGACCAGTGAAGCAGCAGCTTGCACCGGACTCCGAAGTGGACTGAACAGGTCATCCAAGGTTTGCAAATGTCCGGCTTCTATGAGAGCTGTGGCATGGTGCTACCATTTCGATTTGATTTGCTGCTCATGCCCGCAGGAAAGTTGTCCTAGCATACCAAGCAAATGGAAGGCGAGATGGCTATCATTTTCATGACATCCTAGCCAGCATGTAACGAGGCGAGCTCGTTTGTAGATCTCTGACATCAATTGAACCTGTTGCTCCTGTTCACTTTTGTTGCCCTGATCGATACAGATCTGATCTACCCATAGCCTAATGGCACTGCCACAAGCCGTCAACTCATACAAGGCCTGCCAAAGAGACGCTCTTATCTGCAGTGGCTGCTCGTCCAAAAGCAGTATTGGGTCCTTAGAGGACGGTTCTCCCCAGAAATATGATAATGCAGTGTAATCTGGTCGTTTAGATAGCTGGGTGATTATCAAGCGGCCAGAGAACGGGCTACTTCCGCGGTCGCCCCGAGTAAGTTCTAGGATGCGAATGCTGTCGGTGTAGTTGAGTGGCGAATAAAGGCTTTGTATGCTCATCTTATACACTCCGAAGCTTGATTGCGTGATTCTTGATAGCCTCAATGCTATTATTTACGCCTTACCTCTTTGTTGGGTTGGGAGGCGGATACTATACTGCAGACCGTCAGCAGCTGCCTGCCACGCAAACGAGGAACCGTACTCCAAGCGAAGAGAGTCGTTGTCGTACTTTCCAGCCTTCGGCTTTGTAAAAACGACACTGCACAGTTCTGATGCGTGATATAGTACAAAAAAGAATGTCGTGCAGTCGGGAGCATCAGGGTCATACGCAGGCAAACTCGACGCGGTGGTCATGTCTGCGCCTCGGGGGAGATCGCATCCTCAGCCTTATGCAACTACGCTTGTGCAACAAACTGTCTGCCAGCCTTATCGAATGATTCTTGGAGCTTGCATGCAAGTCAGGCTGACAAGCTGGGGACCTTCGAATGTGTGGATTCTCGCCGAAGCAATGCTGCGTATGCATCTCTCATGTTTAGTTTTAAGGCAATCTAAGATGGCCCGCAAAAAAATCGCACGAAAATAAAGATCTTACTGTTAATCACTATTAAGCCGGCATCCCACCAGAGACCTCGAAATCTGGAGTGGTTCATTCGAGTTCACACGTTCACACTCGTGGCAAAAGAAGCGGGGCACCTCTGCTGACAAAGATAAATTACGAAGGATGATAATCACGTGCCCGGCGTGGGGATAGTTTCACGCTAGCCAAAATCTATACTCGTGCAGGTCGGAAGTATCAGCAACAACGCATAACCTCGCACGCCATGGCAAAAGTAGGGCTAGGATACCTTCGTAGCTTCACGTCGGGGTTGTGGAAGGGAGGGCATCGCCATTTGCAAAACTCATATAGCAGAACAAGTCCTAGTACCTTGTAATCGGGCGATGTGACCTTTTGTACTCAAACGCATGTATTTATCTGAAAAGACGATAAGACATCAATACATATTGAAATATTTGTACACAGACAGGTCGAAAACACAGCGCTGGGAAAAAGGGCAATACACAATATAGTGAGATGCAACACGGATTCCAACAGTGACTCTTGGAAAGATGCCCTCAACCGTTTATTTAGCGACCAGTTGAGGAGCTGGTCCATTAGTACCAAAGGGCAAAGTCGCGAGAGTAAGCCATGTGCAGATAGTAGAATCCGTAGGAATGCCATGGATGGTACTAGTTGCGAAAATTTACTAGGATAGTGCTTTTCGCTAGCGTTTAGAGTTTATGCTATTTGAATAGATGATCAATTACTTCAAGATGTGTCGGTGTCATTGCTTACAGTTTCGTTGGTAAAAAAAAGCCATCCACTGAAAGATATATCGAAGAAATCCCGAGATAATGCGATACGCCCATGCCACAACCTGGCCTCCGAAGGCGCGCTGCCGACACATGTCGCGCATCAGTACAAAGCCCGGCCAACGACCATCACAATCCATGTGAACGACATACAGCAACGAAAACGAGGCAACTTAACCCGTAAAACAAATGATCACTTTCACCTATCGCATTCCTTGAAAGACGAAAGCAGCTCTCCTGTTGTTTAACGTACAAGCTCTATTCGTCTTGCCTGCATCCCATCGTCCGAAGCAATCCTACCCCTTCATGCTTTACAGATCTAAGGTCACAGACCCCGAAACGTCGACGAGCCCGCTCCCTCGATCAAAAACCCTTGCCTACTGCGCCTTACAAGAGAGAGCCCGCGCGCTTCTCACCCTACGCCCAAGAGAAGCATAAGATTATAGCCTCTAGAATAATGAAGGAGTACATCCAGGACTAATTACCCTCGTCTATAGAATATGGGAGTCTCAAATTCCTTGCGGCTAGCGGATTAGGAATAATATATGCGATCGATGAGGAAAGAATATTATAGGAGTTCTACGATAAGGGAATCAACGTTGAGCGTCGAGCACTTGAACGCCTAGGACTATATGTAAACATCGTAAGATGTTTATGTGTAATAGGTAATGGGCTCATTTTTGAACGTGGTAGGCATGTCCGGACGGTAATTCGAGAAAGCGGAACGGACCAGATCCCGTTGCATATAAAAATTTACTGGCTGCATGACGCTGCAGAGGGAATACAATATATGCACGACAATAATATAATTCGTGCTGACACTGGATGTAATAACTGGATTATAGTTCAGGGGCGTCTAAAGATTATCAACTTTGAAGGTAGTAGTATTGATGGAGAGGATGCCGGAGCCTGCTATGAGTGGTTTAGTTACAAGGAATCTTCACCAGGAGTTAGCCAGAAGACTGATATCTTCGCATTCGGCTGCGCAATATACGAGGTTATAACTGGTAGAATACCATACGATGGACTTCTTCCAGTTGACGATCGAATGATCCGTGTTAAAAAGCTGTATGCTGAGGATCAATTTCTAGAAGTGGAAAATATACCGTTACTTGAATTAATTAATTCCTTGGCCAATCCACTAGCATTTCTATATGTTAAATGGGTTTCGGTACTCATACGCTTTGAGATAGATTACTTGTTCTTCTGTGGTCCGTTACAGGCTCTCTCTCTCTCTCGTTTGTTACGGTAAATGCATCGTCGCCGCGGATCTGCTCTCGCGATACTTGTCGTTAGGACGCGCTCGTAGTTGAGATTATAGCAATAGATGAGCGAAGGCGTAACCTGGCCTGCATTTATTGAACAAAAGTAATTGCCGCGTTACGACAGATCGTTTAATACCTGGACGTCAAGTTGTCCTGATCTGGCCGCCCCTTGATTGGCCCTTGTTCCTGACAACTTTGTTGCTACCTCAACCCCTTTGCCCCGTGAACAGAGTACATCGTATTTCCCGAAACTGTGCGATGCTAGAGCTGGGAGTTGGTGACGGGGTGCTGCTGTTAAGAGCGCCATTTTGGATTTTCGATGGCGTTCGAGATGATATCTGATTTCTTCTGCTCCTTCTTGTATGCGCTGTCTAAAGTGGCAGTAGCAATACTCTCGAGCGCAAACACCTTATCGCTCGTGCAAAGCAGCTTCTCAAGTCGTCCATGGCATTCCGTCAATTGCTCGAAATCATCCTTTGGGACGGGCTCGTTGCCGCTGAACTTGACCAGGAATGTCTCGTAGTCTCATTTCATTTTGGCGGATGTAACACTGGAGCGCTTTCTCGGCGACTGGGAGCTCGGCGGTCTTCATTGGTTCTTTGGTTCTAGCGGAGTTTACTTACTTTGAAGGATTGAGGAGTCGAGAATTAGCTCTCGTCAAGAAACTCGATCCGTGGTTCTGGTAGATGTTGTGCTTTGCTGTGTGGTCGCAGAGTATGAGCAGCAATCTGGGTATCAGGTGAGGAATACCATGCGTTTTTGAACCTTGTTGAAGGAGGGCGCATAGTATAGAGTTCTTGGACGAGGAGAAATGTAGTGCTGCTTGTGGGGCCTCGCAGGAAGGCTTGAAATCAAGACAGTCTGTAACACGAATACCCCAACACCCTGGACACGAAGTCGTAAAAGTTACAGAAGTTCCCAATGGGCGAAAGATTTGAGACCACACTGATTGATTCAAACTCCTGACTGTGTATATTTCTATCTGTTCAATCCTTGGTGTGTCAATGTATTGTTTTGTACTGTGAGCATTGTCGTGCTTACAGCATGATAGACATCTTGGCTCTTATTAGGGAAGTGAAACTTGCAAGAATCTTCATCCTTGTTGTTTACTGTTTGGTCAATTGTATACACACAACAGTGTTGGGACCTCAGTGTTCGCACGTGAACACTGCACTCCTAGTGACCAATTGTACACCATTTTCACCTACCTCGGGCAAACGCTCAGAGACTTGAGTTTTAGTGTTCCGCTACTGCGGCTCTCTACACCTTTTCTTGCTACATTAAACCCTTCTCCCGCCCCACCTACCTCTATTCTGTACAACATCTTAACTGGTCTTCTAGTGTCTAATTTTGGGACCGCGATAGAATTACGAGCCAGCTTGAAAAGTTGGATAGTCATTGCAATGGCAAAACTTGCATTCGTTATCTGCATCCTCGCCTTAGTATGCGGAATCCATTGCGTCCTTTTCCCTGACCCCGATCACGGGCATAAGTTCAAGGTTGCAGTCTCTTCGTTCGCCCTTAACGATATGGCGCGAAAGGACCCATGGAATAACAAAGAGCACCGCAAGTTCATGGTTAGCCTGTTCATGCCAGTCACAGCGCCTATTTGCACAAGGGAATGCACAGAACTCTACATGAATCACTGGACGGGACGGGTTACGAACCAACAATTCTTTGGCGACCCAGATAAGGGCATCTTTGAAGATCTGTCCTACAAGACCTGTTGTGATACAGACAAATTCATGGATGCTTCATCGATTCCAGTTGTTGTTTTGGACCCGCACACCGACACCACTAGACTTCTCTACAGTAATCTTGCTCGCTACATCAGCGCAAACGGAGTTGCAGTCTTGCTCATAGACCATACCTACGATTCTTCAGCCGTCATGTTCCCCAAGAACCGTGTCCCCCAGCTCATCAGCGGCAAAACAAAACTTTCTAGCTTGGGAACTATAACTGTCTGGAACGAGACCGTCACTAATGCTATTGACATCCGTATTCAAGACATTCACTTCGCCCTCAAAAGCCTCGATATAGCTACTCTCAAAGCCGAATTCCCTTTCCTTTCTTTCTCCAAGGCCCTCGATATATCGTCTTATGCCATCGTCGGGCACGGTCTAGGTGGCACTGTTGCAACAAGCCTCAGTATCTCGGACCCACGCGTCTGCCTTTCAATCAACCTGTCCGGCAGCGCCCCGCCTCTAAATACCACCACCCAGTCTCCCATCTACTTCCTCGGCCGCGCAAACTTCCGCCGCGAACACGACATCAACTGGCCCTCCACCTGGTCTCACCTGACTGGCACAGCTACAGAGTACGACCTCGCCGACTCCGAGATTTTCGACTTCTCAGACATGCCCATTGTGCTCGAGCTCGCTAAAGGCAGCGACTGGTGGAAAGATACGAACAGCTCCGGGCTAGGCAAGATTGGGCCGCGCGGAAATCATGCTGTCAAGTGCTTTGTCGAGGCCATTGTTAGGGAGAAGATCCTCGGTCAAAAGCACGAGGTGCGGAACTGTGTCGCTCTATTTGGGGACGACTCCATGATTCCGTATTTGGGTGGTGAATATAATGAGAATAGAATGGGGGCTGTGAAGAAGTCTGCGGCGGTGAGGCTTGAGGTGTATGGTGGGTTAATGAAAAAGTTGAGAACTTGGGTTACGCTTTGAGCTGGTGGATCATTGCTCTCGTTTGAGTCGTCTGGGTATATTCATCTCGTTGATCAGCAAGAACTCTAATCAAAGAAGTGGGATAATAGATCCTTGGTCGTTTGGTAATACGTTGTTCGTAGTGCTGCAGGAGATCGCATCTGGGCCCTCTTATGGCTCGAGTTTGCTATGCTCTAATCACATAATTTCCTTATAACTTTCATCTCTTCAAATTCAAATCTTAATTCACTTCCCTTGTCTCCCTCTTTTACATTATATCGTGGCACCGACAACACAAGACCTTTATCCATGACTGCCTTTGTACCTCCGTTGTCGCTCTTAATGCGACACGACAACATTGTTTGAAACATCTTCGTATCCTCTTGGTAGACGAGCCTCAATGGTTCCAGCAACAGAGCGCTCCGTACAGCGCTTCGTCTCTGCTTCAGAACCAACAGCAGCAACAAAGCCATAAGGCATACCCTTTGGGCGCCAAGGATACGAGGTCCATTTGCCGTCATTACCATTGGCTATCGCGATGGAAGTTAAGAGGAGAAGGCTCTCGAGACGCATTATACTAGTGACTGGCGGGAATGAGAACTGTGAGGATTTCGATATGTAGACACACGGAGACACTGAGAAGTATTAGAAGCGGTGGGATGTGTAGACTGTTTCTTATATCCAAATCTTGATTATGAGAGCGAGAAGATGTCACACATTGTGCATTATCTTGAAACGTTTTGTGGAAACGTACAAGATCAGTGAGTGCTGTTCAACGGTACACCTCGTATATTATCACCTTGCAATCCATTCTCACTACTCGCTCTTTCGCACATTGTACAACACCCTGTATCCGTTTCTTTTACATAGGCTGTTCATTTCCATATATGCCTTGTAGTCTCCATGTCGCCCCGTACGTGTGTGCCTCATATAGTAGAGTGTACTTACGTCCACATTACATTACCTCGCCACTTTTGCGAGAGGCCAAGTATTCCATGTGTATCGGATCTACATGTGATCAAGTTTTGAGATCCCGTGATAACGAGTTTTACGCACACCGCTCATGCTATTATGCGATGCAGGTCGTGCGAGGAGCCTTGAAGCTGCTCCACTCTACATAGCGACTCACCTAGGACATATGTCAGTGCTTGTCCTCTAGCAGTCATGACCACGTACCGACTCCTGCGTTAAGACAACTCTTCTTGTTAGCTGGGCAACGTGCTCTGGGCCTCTGGCTACGGGCTTGAGCTCAATATTCTCACAAGGCGGTGCCCGGTGAAATAACAGAGAGAAAATACGCATGTTGAGGGGGCTCTTACAGGGAGATTGTATGAGAGGAGGGTTGTGGGGCAGAAGTCATTTTATGAATCAGTCAAACAATACTACCATGATTAGACTCCGTAGGGCGTCGTTTGTTAGATGGCGTGGTGGTACTGCCACCGTGTTGGCGATTTAGCGTAACGCAGGTATACACGTCACGCCAATGGTACAGCTAGAACCCAACACAACTAGAAAGCCTGCATATCAAGTATCGATTGATGCTATAAACCCGAACCCACGCCCTGTATGACACGCAGTTCCTTCGTCCTCTCTCACCCTCGAAAACTCCTCCCGATGCCGCAGAAATGCATATCAAGCTCTATCATACACTACTCTACACCCTCCCAAACAAAATAATACATCGTTACACACACACTCTCTCTCAATCTACTCTTCCCTCTGAAACGAAACCCACCCTTCCTCTCTCCACGTCCCACTCTTGCCCCCTTCCTTAAGCACAACGCGCACATCATGCACACGCTGAAACTTATCCACCGCCTTACACATATCAACGACTGACAACGCCGTCCCCATCACCGCAGTCATAGCCTCCATTTCAACGCCCGTAGGACCCGTACACGCTACTTTTGCCTCGATGCCAACGCCGCCGTACCCCAAATCACCACTACCCTCGCCCGCGTCGAAGACCTGGAGTTCAACGCCGACGTGAGTGAGCGCAATGGGATGGCATAGTGGAACGAGGTCTGGGCATTTCTTGGCTGCCATGATGCCTGCGATGCGCGAGACGCTGAGTACGTCGCCTTTCTTGAGCGAGTTACTCTTGATTAGAGAGAGTGGGGTCGGGTTCGAGAAGTGGATGGTACCGACGGCGATAGCCGTGCGGACGGTGTGCGGCTTGGAGGATACAGAAACCATGTGTGCGGATCCGGAGGAGGTGAGGTGAGGGAGAAAAGGCTGTGATGTGGTTGGCTCAGACGCTTGTGTAGACTCCACCGGTCTAGGCATGAGACTGGGATCGAGTGGAGGACGGGAAGATGTCGAGTATAAACGGCGAGTAATTGTTTCATACGGAGGCAATTCTTCGTGTAATGGTAGCCATGGATTCCTGTTGGGCGGAACGTCTCGATAAGTCCTGGGCTTTGCTTCTCCTCTACGAGCTTGGCGCCTCGGGGAATAGTACTCCAGCTTTTCTTGTTTTGTCATCTGTTCAGCGGGTGCTTTAACCGGCTCCTCAATCGGCTCTTCAACCGGCTCTTCCACATCATTGTCGGTCAGAAAGCTCATGCCGCCAGCCTCGAACTCGTCCCAATCAAGCGTGCCCTCAGTATCTCCTGTCATGGAACTTCGCGTCTCAAAGATTTGAACCCACCTTTCTGCCATGCGTTGGGCAGCCTCGTTACTGAGGTCATGGTCTCGAACCATTTCATCTAGCACATTTTGAACTTGAGTTTCAAGGGACTCAACATCCAACTTCTGGGCTTTCGTCATCGCCTTTCCATGGATGAATCGCGTCTTCCATCTTGTAGCAAGGATTTTGAGCCATGTCTGCAAAGTATTTCGATTTTGGCTTGTCCATATAGCGTATGGCAACGAATCAATACGTGGATAGAAAGTCTTGAGGCGCTCTTGCATTTGGTAAATTTGGGGCTGGAGCTCGGCTACTTCGGCGTTGAGATTGATGTATAAATCGGAGTCAATACGAATCTCGTCGAAATTGGGGACGTAAAGTCGGAGAGGTTTTCTTGGCTTGATATCGAGCTTGGGCTGCCTAGGCAAGGAGGCTGGCTTGGCCTGAGCGATCTGGGGATTCTGGGGCCCAACCTTTGCTCCTTTTGATGTTGTGTTCCTCAACTGGGAGTCTTTTACCACCGCAGGCACTGCCTTCCCTACGTCTTTCAGCTTATCTTCTTTTTTGCCAAGGGTATCCCCCATAGTACCAACAGCAACATCCAGAATATCCGCAAGATCAGTCGACGCCTTCTTCCTGTCCCACGCTTTTTGCTTGGCCCTTTCTCTTGCGTTCCAGCTCAACGTCGGATCGTCTTCCAGATGACTAAGCTGTTCCAACTTGAGGTATATTTTTTTCTTCAGCGCTTCCTTTTGCTCCATGATTTCGAGTAATTTGGGGCTTGGCTCTATTTTTACCTTCGCCGCCATCTTAATCCTAGCGGCCTCTGCAGCTTTTCGTGCTTCTTCCATCTCCACACCAACCTTTTCGCTGAGTGCGGCAATTCGTTTTCGTTCTCGCCGGCGGGCTCCGCCTCTGAGGACTGCGCGCGTTACGGGGAAAGTGAGCTCGACGGGCAGTGGCTTTGTCAAGTCTGGACCGTCGATCTCAGGTGCCAATACTGAAAATACGTTTACCTCGTCGCCGTCTAACATTTTTTCCTCATCTGAATAGCGGTCTGCCTTCCTTCTCTCCCTCACTCCTGACACCTTCGCACCGGCCCAGATTTTAGACCAAGTAGAAACATTGTCAAATTGCCCAGTTGGAATGAACTTAGCCAAGTCGAGCGGCGGCAATTGTGGCATAGCATCCGATTTTTTGCGTCTCCGTCTAACCCCACGGGCATCAACTTTGCTTATCCTCCTCAGCCTCTCCTCAATATCGTCTTTTAAAGCAGAATTTCTTGCTTTAGTTTCAGGTCCGTTATCTTGATCCTCTTCAAGTTCCCGTAGCAAATTTGGCGGAAGCCTAAGGTAATTTCGAACTGACGTAGTGTTGGCCGGTGACGTTGCGAAAAGGGACGAATATGACAGCAAAAGGGCGTTCGGTCCTTTTCGAAGTCGATCTCTCAAGGTATGATAAGTTCCCGAACTCTGCTGGGTAGGTATTTGATGAGGATGAAACTTCTGAGCAGATATTGCCTTGTCTAGACTGAGTTAGCAATGTACATCACGAAGCCTTTGAGATGGTATGATGAGGTAATAGCGATGGGGTATATGATTGCAGTATATAGCTGATAACCGTCTTGCATAGATGACAGAATGCAATATCCAACGCCCAGAAACGTGTCCATGAAGCTTACGGCCATGATGTTTCGTCGAGAGGCATTATAGATACGCTCAAATGGTAACAAAAGAAATCCAGTTTTTCACCCACCAATTAGAATCATAGGTCGATTCGTCATGTTCTCAAGGTCGCCCATATCGGCATGCTTTTCAGCCTTCCGCTTTACTGCTGCACCGATGACGTCGAGTAGCTCGCGCTCTCGCTTGCCCCAGCCGAGAATCGTCTCATCACTCAGCCGACCTTCGTGACGGTCCATTTCGATCTGTTTTATGCGTTCGAAGGCTTCTTGATCAATAGGCAGGCCGTCATTACCCTGGCGTAGGACATCACGAAGAGACACCTCTGCGTTACCATGTAAGCAAACTTTGAGGTTGCCATCACTTGTTATCCGTAGCCGATTACATGTTCCACAGAAATCGTTCGTCATACTGGTGATGAAGCCAAGCTTGCCCACAAATCCAGGAACCTCGAAAGTTTTGCTTGTGTCGTTTTTGTGCCCTGGTAAGCGCCTTAGGTCAGGGTATTTTGACTGAATGATATCTAGCATTTCCTGAAAGCTTATCATCTTGCCTTGGCTCCACTTGTTCCCACCAAATGGCATGTACTCGATGAAACGCACTTCAATGTCTTTCTCACGACCCATCTCAACGAAAGGAATTATCTCCCGCTCGTTCATACCGCGCATTACTACACAATTCACTTTGAGCTTGAGGTTTGCGCCAAGCTTTTTCATCTCCAGTATACGGTTGATGGACTTCATGACAGCTTCAAAACCATTTCGCCTAGTCATGATCTGGAATTGAAATGGATCCAATGTGTCCAGACTAAGATTGACACCTGTAAGACCAGCCTCTACCATGGCGTCCAATTTTCGGTGTAATGTGATAGCGTTCGTAGTAAGTGCGAGTTCTCGTAAGCCGTTTGCACGTAGGGTTCCGATTTGCTGCATCAACGGAATGATGTCGCGCCGCACCGTTGGTTCGCCGCCTGTAAGACGGATCTTAGTGACGCCTTGTGATACAAATAGCGATGATAGATAGAATATTTCGGGCGTCGTGAGCATGTGCGCGGCGGGCGATAATGGGATACCCTCTGGTCCAATATTAGATAATTCTCGAAATATATGGCGTCCTGAAGCTTACCTTCAGGCATGCAGTATAGGCACCGCAGATTGCATCGCTCGGTAATGCTGATACGTAGATAATCATGTTGCCTATTGAACGTATCGGTCAAGAAATCAGAGAAGGGCTTGGCCTCCTTCACTGCAGCTATCCGTTGTTCAAGTGCACTTCGTCGTTGTGCTATCGGAACAGGTGGAATCGCCCCTGGATACTCGGTACTGGGTTCTCGTATCGCCGCCTTGGACCCAATACATCTAGTCTGTAATGCGCATATCGAGCGTCCAAGGCCATGTTGTCCACGGGCTGTCGCCACTCGCAATGCGGACGGCGCCGCCCGTATTTTCGCCAGACGCGCCATCAGGAATTATTGAAGGAGGGAGATCCTCGTCCAACATTGGGAACGGCAGACATGGGCCCTATATACATAAATGGGTGGAGTCGTTAGTTAACGATGACTACACTTTTGGATCAAACTACATGCGACGCCCTACCTATCGCAGGCCGTAGCGTGCAGGCTTCTACTGGATGCTTGGCATGATTATTCAGAAAATGACAGGCCAAAGTGGGGCAACCCCAATGACTACGAGGTAGTCATCTGCGCAATCTTCAGATAAGCATGCTTGTTTTGGAAACCCTTCTATTTACTATCAGGATGCTCGGATCTATAGTCTCCATCTCTAAACGGCCAGTTCGCCCTTGATCATGGTTACTCCTACAACGCCTGTTCGCCCATACATGTTCCGATTCGGAAAGCTGGCTTGGACTCAGTATCTCTCCATCAACTTTTGAAATTCTGTTTTCCCTTTCTTGCTCTTGAAGGCCAATATAACTGGACATATCTGCCTCTGTGAGCCTTTTTCAGAGCTTGTTGAAGTTGTACCGTTAGACGCGTCTGGACTCATGTCTTCATCGAGCTCATCATCGAGCATCAGGTGCGGATGCCATTGCCAGCAGTTTATGCATGTAGATCGCAAACAAGGTGTTTCGTATGTGATTTCATTCTGCATAGCCCCTCTGACTACCTGCTTGGGACCACCATACTGGAATCTCCACAATTTGACCTTGCAATGCCTCCGAGATGCAAATTTGGGTGCCAAGGTAGAAACCTTCTTCCCCCCATTCTTATCCAACGTACGCGTCATCGCTATGTTAACTTGTCTCTCCGATGCTCCCAGCTGAGTTTTGATTTTTGATTTGAAGACCTGGCTCTGGTAGACATGAGATTCCAGCCTGTATGAGTTCCACGCCCATCGTGGGATGAGAATCTTTGCACCATGGCTTTGAGCATTGTGCATCTGCACAATGGTATTGTAAATCATGGCTAATAGTAATGAAAATTTGAGTTTCGCTAGCACAGAAGATGCCTTTGTACTATAATGAGGAAGAACGCTCATTGTTTGGCTGTTTCATTTGCTGATAGTTTGCTGTCTTCATGACTTGCTTTGTTATCAAGCCATAACCATCCCAAGCCAAACCATCAAACAAACGCATATCAATTAAATTCCCTAAAGCGCTTCACTTGGAGGACGAGGTGAGCTTCATGTATTGATAGGAGGGTAAGTTTTTGTGAACAATGAGATATACATTGTGGCCACTGTATAGGTAGAGACGGAGCACCGGTGATCCTCAAACGAAGCACCTGTTCCAGAGTCCACCCGATCTTGCAAAGCTTTGGCTCTCCACGAAGTTGCTCAGCTTACATCGACCATGCTTGTCTCCACCGCAGAAGGACAAAGGCTGCACGCGGTCATTCACAATGACACGAACAAACTCCTCTTTCTCGTGCTTGCACTTCAACTTCTCCACATACAATCGCGAAGCAAATGGTACCGTCCACGCAGCGGAGTATCCATTGGTCTCTGATGTCGACTCAATCGTCGTGTTGGAAAGAGGTTTGGTGTTGTTATATAAGCCAAGAGCTGCTAGCACATTGCTGATATCGTTGTCGTGGCTGAAGTCAGCGTATACCTTTCGACCCAGAGGAAAGGTTTTTGGATTAGAATTCAACGTTGTGTTTGTGTTTGTGTTATCAGAGACTGGTTTCCCAGTGAGACGAGCCAGCAGCTCGTTAACGTAACCTACGCCCTGAGTAGGGGCAAGAGGGTTGCCGACACCGTAGCCATAGTATTTGTCTAATGTCTGGTAGTAATCGAATCCATGCCATTCCTTCTCCGTGAAAAGGTGGCAAAATCTGGATACTTTGCCAGCAGGGTGCGCTACGGTGTCAAACGGACACATGTCCATCAAATATACAATAGAGGCCTTGCTGAGATCAGTCCCTAGCTTTGAGTTGATGCGCTCCTGGATCGATGGCACAAATTCAGCAGCCCAGGTCTTTTTCGCTCGTTCCGCGATGCCATTAATAGGCTCTACTTCAAAAGCAGGACAAGTATCGTGCGACAATGAATTGTTCCACTTTGGGCCTTCTGGAATGACAAGGTCGATTTCCTTTGGCAATTGGTGAAGGGATTGAGCCATACCCAACAGCCACTTGTTTGCTGACTCCACTACGCGCTGCTGCCCTCCAGAGCGCACAAATGGCGTATGATGTTTGACAAGCTTATGGTAGCGGTGGAAAAAGTGTGCACCAGAATTGACCATTTCCTGTCTCCCAGCCTCTGTCAACTGATCTGCCCCTAGCGAGTATTTATAGTCCTTTAGAAACCCGAATTCGCCAGGATACGCGGTGCTCGTGTTTTGGATTTCGGCGATGAGTAGGGCATAAGCCATGGACTTGCCAATGGTTGGATCGCGTCCGCCGTGGCGGGAGAGGACATTTGCAAAAGTGGCCTTGCAGCCTTTTGGAGGGGCCACATCAATATCAGATGGCACCGAGAACCAAAGCGAGTATTGGCCCCAATAATGAGTGGTTTTAGGACTGCAGCGGTAGCCTTGGTCGATGGTGTCGCAGGGTTCCTTAGCTGAGGCGACAGACAGCGAGCTACTCATTTAGCTTGTGACGATAGGAAGTATAAACCATAATTCAACTTACTTTACCAATCCATAAATACCGCATAGAGCCCCAACAACACAGAAGATGAAGCCTACGATGCTCCATCGTGACCAGTGGGCCTCTCGACGTTTGATTGGCGAAAGCGGCTCCTTTTCGCTCAGCGGTAAAGGTGCATAGTCTTGCGAATGGTTGCCACGAACCCTATTCCAAGCGCTTGTCATCATGTTGTTGAAGGAGGATGAAGTCTGATGAGCTGTTGTTGCAGACATGGACTTTGAGAGTTTCAGCTTGGGATGACGTAAGTCCCCGTGCCCAGAGTCGAGAACCTTATTGCCTTCAATAGGGTCTCACGGTGACCGAGAAAATCCAATAAGAACGCAGTATAGTATATCCTGAAGTCCGGTAGGCCTTGCCTGGTCGGCCGGTTCTCTATAGTGATAGTCATAGCCAACAGACTCTCATTCATGATTCATGCCTAGGTGTCGTCCTGCGGCATCCTGGAAGAATGCCAAGCTTACCACAGCAGTTTGAGTCAGCAACAAACTTCATGGTTCCTTGATATTTAACTCTATTACCGATAACATATTGCTTTCCCGTATCTTCCGACTGCATCTACACCTTTAGAGCGCTGGGCTAGTGTTGAGTTGTGCATCCGCGAAGGTTGCCGATCCCGGGCAGTAAGGTGAGGGGCTGGCTAGCACCGTTGCCAACGCTTCAGATAGGGTGCCACGGGTGCATAATGGAAGGTTATCTACCCCGTATTTGATCGTTAGTCTTATCTTGCGCGCAAGTGGCGTGTAGTTAAGCTCAAGCTTTCGTAAGCCTTGGCCCTGCGTACACATGCCTATTAAGGATGACGACGTCAACGGCAGTTTAGAGTGCACATCACTTCTGCGAGCCTCTTAAAGACTCGATACGCGCAAGTCCAATACGAGTCTACTATATTCCCTACCTTGTTTGCTTCTACCCGACTCTTGGACTAGTCAATATGGTGACCCACCAAGCTGTTGATGATGAAGCACAGCTCCAGACTCTGGGACACAAGGGGGAGCTCCAACGCAATTTTAGTCTACTATCTATGCTTGGGCTAGCATTCGCCATCTTGAATTCGTGGACTGCGCTTTCATCTTCGCTCAGTCTTGCTCTGCCTTCTGGTGGTTCAACCAGCGTCATCTGGGGCTTGCTGACTGCTGGTATCTGCAACTTAGCTTTGGCAGCCAGTCTCGCAGAATTTCTTTCAGCCTACCCTACTGCTGGTGGACAGTAAGTGTCTGAACTACCCCCTGGGTTCAAATTTGATCAGGCTACAGGTACCACTGGGTTGCAGTCATTACACCAAAACCTTGGGTCCCATTGGCTTCTTGGATCACCGGATGGATAAATACTGCGGGATGGCTTGCTCTTACAACTTCTGGTGGACTCCTTGCTTCCCAACTCATCTCGGGGCTCATTTTGTTATTTCATCCAGAGTTTACATTAAAGCCATGGCAGGTTTGGTTGATCTACGTCGCGTGGACGCTCATAGCATTTTTCATCAACGCTTTCCTCAATAACATCCTACCTTATGTTAACCGTACGGCTTTCATCTGGTCAATCGGAGGCTTTAGTATCATTTGCATAACTGTTTTGGCCTGTGCTTCCCCAAACTATGCCTCCGCTAAGTTTGTTTTCACGGAGTTCATCAACTCGACTGGTTGGCCAGACGGTATTGCCTGGCTACTGGGCTTGCTTCAGGGTGGATTTGGTATTACTGGGTACGACGCAGTGGCCCACATGATCGAAGAGATTCCAAATGCCTCTGTTGAAGGCCCGAAAATCATGGTTTACTGCGTTTGCATTGGAACGGTCACTGGCTTCATCTTCCTGATTGCCCTTCTATTTGTCTCAGGTGGTGATGCCGAGAAGATAATATCTTCAACATCAGGACCTTTGATCTACATTATCAATAACGCGACCGGAAGCCGAGCAGGGGCTGTTTGTCTCCTGATGTTCCCACTTATCTGTATCCTGTTTGCAGAGATCGCCATCATGACAACGTCCTCTCGTATGACTTATGCATTTGCCCGCGATGGAGGACTCCCCTTCTCCCCTTTCTTCTCAAAGGTTCATCCACGGTTAGGTCAGCCGCTAAATGCGCTCATACTTGCTGCAGGGTTGACCATACTCTTTGGGCTGATTTTGATCGGCTCCAGTAGCGCGTTCAACGCTCTCATCGCGGCCTCTGTAGTGGCTCTTGGAGTAAGCTATGCTATTCCGATCGCAATCAACGTCTGCCGTGGAAGGAAGATGCTTCCACCTAGACCTTTTGCTCTACCTAATGCTGTTGGCTGGGCTGCCAATCTGCTCGGCCTGAGCTACACCGCGGTCACAACAGTCCTATTCCTATTCCCACCAGCAATCCCCGTTACAGCTTCTAATATGAGTAAGTAGCCGTCTTAGTATTTTGAGCTGACATCGCGCTAATCCTACAGATTACTGTGTTGTTGCATTCGGTATTATTTTGTTCATTAGCACGTTTCAATGGTATGTAGATGGGCGAAAGAACTTCACTGGTCCTCGAACAGATATGGGCTTAGAAGTCTTGGAGGCTATGATAAGCCAGGACCAGGATGTTGCCGAACCCAGACACGTCAAGGTAGCTGGCGAAGAGATAGGCCCACACGTGGTAAAATGATTTAGGAGCGAGCTAGTGTATACAATCTGTGTTTTCGGCCATCAGCCAATCTTCAGTCAATTTCACCGCCGTTTTTCACATTAGTTAAGCATGGTCTTATATCATACTGAACCTTTCACTAGCAACAACCAGGGTGTAGCATTCACAAACAAATCATGACGCAATCTCCCGTGCTTTACTGTTCCTATACATATTTTTCTTTCACAACTAGCACAACCTACAAGACACCCGGTAGCAGCGTTTGAAGTCTCACATAAACGCATTACCATCTGGGGTATGGTTCTAACATTTGACCCTACCCACCTAGTCAAGTACATCTGGAATAGTTTCCAAGTTACTCCTAGCACACAGGCAATATTAAACATAGCAGATACGGAGACATCACCAAGCGCTCTCCGTTCTTCCACTTATACCAATTCGATTTACCCCAACATCTCGCATACGCCTGTGGCCGATTTGAAGAACACTCATACTTCACAACTGAACTAACAAAAACTATATATGAAATCTCCAGCATTCACGTTGCCCAAAGACGATCTTCAGGCGTCGCAGCCAAGTTTTCACTCTGCCGTAAGCGACATAACTTCTCGTTGTATTCACCCATTATTTTATAGTGGCCACACGTTTCATCGACCAAACCACAAAATCGCCGTTCATAAGTCTACATCTACTGCATCTCCACATATCAAAACACACGACTCTCAAGATCTTGACGACAAGATGGCGGATCGTGCACCCACTTTGGCTTCTTCTCCGACTTCGGCTTTGCCACGAAAGGCAACATTTGAAGATGGGCACATAGACGACGAAGAAGAAAACACAAACTCACTCATTTCTCCTTCGCAGCCTGGAAGCTCAGCTGATTGCCAACAAACAAGCCCACAAAATCGCTCTCACCAATCCTCCTCGCTGTTCAACAGACCAGATTACGCCTCTCAAATCATTTGGGAGACTTTTAATGATGCAAGTGACCCAATGCCCTACGGGTATTCTGGCACGTTCGGCGGAATCCGGTGGGCACGATCGACTGTGGAAGATTATTGTCCTTGTGGGACAACTTCTGCTCATTAGTACGTAACACTTCTCTAAAAATTGTATGAGAGGCATATACTGACTCATATAACTGCGAATAGTCTTACTTGCGGTCATACGATTGTGAGTAACGAGCCTTGTGGCACCAACTGCAAGACTGGGAAGTATTGCGTACAACCATTCAACTGCCCAGAATGTCACAAAATTGTGAGAGACGTTTACGAGAACAAGCTTACGGATGGAGAGCGAGCAAAAATTGAGTACTATCGTGCTAAGGCTCCCGAACACTCAGTTACGTTGGCGGTTGAGTTTGTAACTAGACATATGTCATTGTCGAAAGGCAATGTCACAGAGACTTTATTGGCCATAATCATACCAGAGTTCGTTGGACGCCCATGCTTATATTATGGCCCTACACCAGGCCCTCCCAGCACACTAGCAGAGGAGTTTCGCTCTCATCACGACTCGTTGCAGCGTAAGAGGCGCGAGTTCCTGGGTGAAATGAAGGAGCATTTGCCCAAAACGCTTGAAAAACGAAAGTGCATGGCTGAGGAAGTAGGTCATATCCATCACCATGCTTCTATTCCTGCTAATACCCTGTAGTCGTCAGATATTGCTGCAGATGATAGCAACAAAAGACCAAGGGTCATGCTATAGTGGTAGCGGGTTTGCTGCCCAGTCCCTTGATCAGACGAGTGCTTCTGAGGCCTCGACCAAATAGATTACAATAAATCGTCATGATAACAGGTCTGCCCACTGCAATGTTCGTTACGTGACACAAGCTAGAAATAGATCGTGAACCTATCAGTCCAATCACCCGTGATATATAACGCAACCTGGCAGACCTCAATCTTATATTTGACCTTTCTCCAAGCCTCACATGCACATCCATGATTGGAGTCAGAGTAAATTTGCACGTTATTCGCGTGGTATTTGATGGAGGCAGATGCTTGTTGTAGCTCACCAAGAGGCTAGTCTCATCGAAGCCTGTCATAGTATATGCACTTTAGCTGCCTGAAAAGACATTCATTGCACTGAAAATTCCAATGAGCTCTATCAGGCAACAATTTGATTCACTTGGTATCTTCTTAGACTCAATTAAAGTGTAACAAGATAGGGCGTGAAGGTTCCTACCACCCGCTCAGGGTTCGAGCTAGAGCCCAACAGAGACTTATATCATGGCTATCTTAGATTAATTCTTAGCTAAAGCTTGGTGGAGATTCCAACCAAGTGGCTGCACGCTGTATTAGGGCAAGGTGACAAAGACGTGTGCATTCGGACCCTACAGCGGAGAAAGCTTTGTTTGACAAATAGTGCTCCCTAGCGGCTTCTTCAAGGCCAACCAGCGACTTTCGGAACGTCTAGTATATCTGTCAAAACACGTTACTGGGATCGCAGCAGGTTTCTGCACTTACCAATCTGGCGCAAGAAAGACTTGCTGGGCCTGCCAGACTGTTCGCTCAAAGGAACCTAGAGCTACGATGGATTTTGCTTTGGACGACAATATCTGTGTCGCTCAAATCCAACGAGAATTTGCTATCGACGCGTACGGCACAGCGCGCCTGGTCGGCAAGCAAATCATTCCTATTCGTAGGAAAAGCAACACGTCACCTATCACCCGCTACGACGCCGTGAAAACGGGATTTGAACACGCCCCTAGGAGATAGTTCTTCGGAAAGAAATACTAAACTAAGGCGATACTTAAGGTAGACATTACGGCAAAAATCGCTAAGGCTACTAAGCTAATGAAACCCTCCCCAGGCAAAAAGCGTACCTCACTACCTATTACTACTAAAAGCCTTTTCGCGAAACGTACAAAGACTGCACCCACTAATACGGACACGAAGACCAAGCTTACTAACATAAAGATTGAACCCGGCATAGGGACTAAAAGTAAGCTTACTAACATGAAGATCAAGCCTAGTAAAGAAACTAAAAGTAAGCTTACTAATATAAAGATTGAGCCCAGCAAAGAAACTGAAGATAAACTTGCTATACCCCCTAAACCAGAATGCGAGTTCGACTTTAACCTTAACCTCTGAGGCACTAATGAAAAGAAGATTAAGGCTACTCCCCGCAAACTAAAATACAATTTCGACTTTAACCTCCTATAGGCCACCAACGACAAAAGAAAGAAGCTACTTATGTCTATACTAGAAATATTATCAGCCTCGTCGTACCCGTCGAGCCCGCCACAATCGCAGCAAAAGATATCGCCCCCGAACATGCTATTTCCGGTATAACTCCCGTTGCTAAAAGCACTAATCTCGACATCACCGCTACTACCGAAGGTACTACTGAAGACACTAAGCTCGGCTACCTAGTTATGGCCCAACCTAGTTATGGCCCACCCCACCAAAATCTATTCATCACATTCAACACGCGATATTTCCACAATGCCAGTTTATATTCACTTGAGACTAAGTACAGCTTGAGCTATATGTGTAGCTGCAGTAGATATAGCCTTGTCAGCTTTTTTTGCAGCCTGCTTCATAGATTTTTCTGCCTCTTGGAGAGCCACCTGGTCAAGAGCAGCCTTGATCTTGACTATATTGCTGAAGCGCTCATTTGGATTAATCCTGACCCGCTTTCTTGTATATTTACTCTTAAAGTTATCTACTTGAGCCTGTAGGGATTGGTTTTAGGCTTGTAGATAAGCTGCCCTTGTATTAGCTTTAGATATAGCCTTCCTTGCCTTGTCAAGCACTTGGCGCGTACTCCGTGATAGAGATTCTGACTATTAGAGACGTTGTTGGGTATAGTATAGGTCTTAGGATCTCTAAGGTGTCTAGAAGACTGGACTAGGTAGTAGCTAAGTTAGTAGAGGAGTAGTTAGCTGGCTAGGTGGCTAATATACTTGAGACGACTAGAGTACCTTCTCTAGATTAAATAGGTAGAGTCTAGTAGCCTTCTAGCTAGCCTATATAACTCGTTCTAATAGACCTTCTTCTCTTATAGTATTATAGTATATAATAAACCTCTCTTTCTTAATTAGAGCTACGTTATCTAGAGCTAATAGGTCTCTAATTTAATAGTAATACTTAGTCTTAATAATAGAGAATAGAGTAAGATTAAGAGGCTAGAGAATATAGGTAGAGTAGGTAGAGTAGTAGAGGAGGATAATCTTATACAGCCTATAAAGCTATATAAACTTAATAGTAATATAAGAGCTATGCCTATCTAATAGTAGGAGCTAGTACTTCCTAGCTCTAGGGTTAGTCTCTAGGATAAAGATCTACTCTAACTACTTTAATCTAATATTATTTAAGGTCTATCTATTCTTAGATATAGTATATATCTAGTCTAGTATAGATTAGGATAGGAACTAGGTTATTTAGAGGTAGTTTCCCTTAAAGATAACTAGGGGCTAGATCTTCTTACTACTAGCTAAGATAGTCTCTATAATTGAAACCTACTTATAATTACCTAGAACCTTAATATAAGCCTTCTTCTTTTTTAAGCTAGTAAGTACTTAAGAGTTAGTATATATACCTAAGGCTACTCTAGTCTTATCTACGTTCTAGATATCTAATAGAGGTATATTATATTCAAGTAAGAGCTACTTAAAACGCTAGAAGAATAGGCGTAGTATCTCTAGAGTAGTGGCCTTAACGCGGGTAGTCTTAATTAATTAGCTAACTATAGATATAACGCGTAGCTAGTATATTATAAAGTAGGAGACCTAAAGCTAGCTAAGAGGTTTATTATCTCTATTTATATAGAGGATTCAAGTAGCTATTTCTTATATATAGGGGTAGGATAGAGGCTAACTACGTAAGTCCTTATTAATAATCTACTCTACTAAGAACTCCTCTTAATCTAGGCTTAATTACTACTAGTATTAATAAGCTATCTTATATTATTATTAACTAGCTAGTCTACCCTATAGCTTACTACGTAAGATACCCTAGGCCTTATAGGTAGTGCGTTAGCCTATAAAGATACTATTTTTAAGATCTTTAATAGCTAATTATATAGTTGTTAGATAAGATAAGGTAACGTTAATCTAATCGATCGATCTAGCGATACTAGTAGTGATGCTAGCTCGCACTAATTCAACTATGGCGCACTAATTCAACTACGGCGCATTAATTCAACTGCGTAGAAATAAGTATATAGACTAGAGATAGAGTAATAACTTAAAAGCGATTAATCAATTCAATTATTTACTATATATTAATCAATTATCTTTTTACTACGTGCAATTATTACCTCCTTTTATTATATTATTATCTAGATTAAGGTGAACCCTTAAAGCTACCTAAAATATTTAACAATTAAGAGTCTTACTACCTTAACTAATTTGAGCCAACTAAAAACCTATATTAAACCTAATAAAAAGAACTAAACCTATACTAAATTATTACTATAGATTTAGTCTAAGTAGATATACTAAGATTCGAACTTAGGACCTCTATAGTATAACTACAACGCGCTACCACTACGCTATACGCCTAATTAATACTAACTTAAAGGTTTAAATAATAACGCTAATTATTACTATTATAGTATATAGAATAAAATAACCTACTAAGCGCAACGCGATCCTATAGTAATACTAAGGAATAATATAGACTATATAACCTAGTTAACTTAGCTGCAATCTAGATGCGTAGTCTATAAGATCTAGGATAAGATCAACTTAGTAATAACTACTAAACTCGTTAAAGAGCTAGAAATTATTACCCCTCTAGCAATTACTAAATACTCGCTAGCCTCTAACGTTTAAGAACTAGCGCGTTAATCTAAACTATTAACTATAGGTCTTAAAGCTTTTAAGGAGGATCTTAAATACTATAAGACTCTTTCTAAGTAATATTGAATTGATTAATACGTATACGATAAGGAGTAGACGAGCTTGCAGTAAATTATAGTATTTATATAATTATCGGTCTCACCGCATCTACTATATACCTACTACTTACCTAATTAGTTACTGCGATAGTAGCTTATAAACCTAAAATAAACTATTAGCGTTAATAAGTAATTTAAATAAGAATAAGCTTATAAATAATACCTTAACTTACTTAAACTAATAAGGAGTATAGTAAACTAGAATACTTAGCTAGCTAAGTATAACTAAGCTTCTACGAAAGCTAAAACATATTAAGTTATAGAACTATTATAAATTAATATAATTACTAAAGACTTTCTTATATCTATTAATAAAGTAGTACCTATATAGTTAACGACCTTTTAAGACTATAGATAATTCAATCCTAGTATAACCTAGAAGGAGATAATAAAACGCTTCTGCGAATATATAATAGTAAATTATCCTCTTAGATTAGAGAAATATAAGGCTACTTTTATAGTTAATAATACCTTAGAATACCCTACTAGTAGTAGTGAACCCACCTAGGGTAAGACTAGGGACGCCTCTCTTACTAAAAGCGCGCTACTTAAAAATCTAGGTAAAACCCGTAATTAATGTAAATGTAGAAAAAATGCGCACGTTATATAATCTTATAATTAAGAAATAACTATAGTAGATAGAGTATATTACCCTACTTGTAGTAGATTATATAATATATAGGACTACTACTATATCTACCTAGATAAGGTACCTAAGTAGTAGATCCTAAATAAGAATTAATAAGATCTTATTAACTATAAGCGCAAGTATAATACTACGCTTTAAGGGCTAATTTAAAGATAGAATAAACCTTAATTTAAGCGATTACCAACTCTAATACCTAGAGATTAAGAATAACTAGAAGGCTAAAGAATATTAAGTATTAAAGGAGTATTTATAGCTAAGACTATAATAAATAGCCGTAATAAATACCTACTCTAAAACTCGTTTATCCTAAACTTAGGCTCGACCTACTATATTATAAATAACCTAGATCGCATCTATAACTATCGCCTACCTTAGTAAGATAACTATATATAGGCTAGTAATATAAAGATATAGGTAAAAGGATATAGGTCTATTAATCTAATATTAAAGAGTCGATCTAAGGTAAATAGACTAGCTCTATATAACGTAGCTATATACCTAGATATCCTCTATAACCTAGTCTTATTTCAATTACTCTAGTAGAGAGGAATCTAGTAGGATACCTAATTAGAACTAATAACCCTAAATAAGCTAGATAGGTAGATAATTAGAGACCTTACTAAGATCTATAGCTAGTAGGTACTTAAGTTTTATCTAATATAAGAAGTATTATATTATACCTATAAGCCTTAGTTAGCTAGAGTAACTATACTACTATAGTATAAGAGACTCGGCTATCTAGGACTAGTAGTAATTAAGTACCTTATCTAGTAAGCTTAAGGGGTGCGCGTAAAAGGAGTAACTACTATTAAATATAACTCCTATAGTAAAGTAAAGATAAAACGACAAATTAGCCGCGTACTACGAGTTAGCTATAAAGGACTAGGAGAGAGAATCTTAATTAATTTCTACTTATATAAGGTATAAAGCTTTAATAAAGAAAAGAGCTAGATACTAGTTACTAAGAAGCTCTCTAAACTATAGTAGGACTTCTACTTTATAGATAACTAACTAGTAAAGTTAATTATTAAGATACTAGTAAACCTTATTCTCTTCTTAAAGAACTAGTATAATATATTAGTTAAAGTAATTAAGGCTAATAATAAGATTATAATAGTAAAACTAGAAGTCTAATATTAGCTAAGCTTATAAGGTATTATAGTCGAACCCTTAGCTCTAGACACGTAAGCTTAAAATAGGGGAGTAGAGCATACTAGAGGTATTAATAAGGAGAAATCACGTATAATGCGGCTTAACGCTAATCTACCTTAGGAACTCTAGCTAGAAGTTATACGTACTAGAGTTTACTTATATAACTGAATACTAAGTTACTTAAATAACTAGAAAACGCTATATAAGACCTTCTTTACTAAAGTAGCTTATAATTAAGGAATTATAGTATTATAGAGAAAGCTAAACCTAGCTTATCTAAAAGCTTATAGGTATAAAGCTTTTATAATAACTAATAATACCTATTATAGTAAATTAAGACTATAGTAGTTAGACCTAAAGGCCTGGATTAGATACCTCGTTAGATACTAGTCGTTAAATATCTACTAGATATAGGTACTATCTATAGCTAAGGTAATAAGTACTTAAGATGTTATCTTTAATAAGTATATAATCTTTAATAGTAAAATAGAGGACCTAATAGATAACCTTATATATTAAACGCTAGAAGAAATTACTACTTATATAAGAACTATTAAGCTTCTAACGCTAACTTATTAGCTAGAGATAGAGTCTTTCTATAAGGACGATACTAAACTAGATACGTTAACCTAAAATAGTAAAGTAGACCTACTAGGCTACTACTAAGGAAGAAAGATTAGGGACTACTACCTAACTCTACTACCGTCTCTACTACTAGCAGCACTCCTAGCTCGATTAATAACTAGAGGACTAGAACTATATAAGTTATCTAAAACCAGCTTAGGTGGAGAATAGTTAACTACTATAATAAAAACCTATAATAACTAAGGATTATTAAAGATAGTTCTATAGGTAGCAGCCTTTATAGTAGGTACCTAGGTAGGCAACGTTAGGCAATATAGAGGAGAGTTAATAGATAAAGTGAAGATAAAAAGGATACTCGTAAAAGGCTTAAAGCTTTATTATAGTTAACTTCTACCTCTACTAATATACTAAATAAACCTAGATAACTATATAATAGGCGAGCTATTTAAAGAAGCTAAATAAGCCTATATAACCAGCTATTATTAAATAAGATTATAGACTAAAGTACTAGCTAAACCAATTAGGTAAATAGGTTAATAGATACTTAATTATATATAGGTTTATACCTATAAACTAGATAAATACTACTAGTTTATTAAGTATAAAGCCTAACTAGTAGTACGTAGAGACTAGTAAAGAAACGTTATATTATAAGATACCTATACTATAACACTAGCTAGCCGCTCCTTTTAGATACTTATAGTAATTATAGCTAAATACGACCTTAAACTAAAGTAGTATAACGTAACCAACGCCTTTATCTACGCTGCAATAGATCGAGAGATCTATATAAAGATGCTAAAGAGATACTAGAAAAAGGGAATAATCCTTTAGGTCTAAAAGGTATTATATAGTCTATGTATTTCACCTCTATTATAGTAGAGAGAGTTTACGTTAACGCTTAAAGCTCTTAGCTTTTAGATAGTACCTTACGAGCTATACTATATAGTAAAAGATAGCATTATTATCTTCTTTTACGTAGATGATATAATTATAGCCTATAATTAAAAGAAGACTAAAGAAGTAGAGTAGGTAATTAATCTCCTAAAATAGAAGTATACTATTACTAGAGGAGTAGATCTCTAATAGTTCCTTAGTATAGAGATTATCTAGAATAGAGAGTAACGCCTTATCTAACTCCTATAGACTGCGTACATTAATAAGATAAACTAGCTTACTAATAAATAAGACGTCTACTATAATACCCTAATAGCTACTTCTAAGCTTAAGCCTTATACTAGCTTAGTAACGCTATCTAAGATTAATAAGTACTAGCGTAAAATTAGCTTACTCCTATTTATAGTAGTAACTACTCGGCTAGATATAGCGTTTACTATGTTACGCCTTACTTATTTCCTTATAAACCTAAACGCTACGCACTAAGAAGCTACTAACTAAGTACTTATATACCTCTTAAGTATAAGATTAAGAGCTCTCTAACTTAGTAGAGGTAACTTACTCTAGGTCGCTAGTAATACTTCCTTTACTAATAATACTTTAGATAGAAAGAGCTCCTAGGAATATATAATCAAGTTATTTAATAGTCTAATTGCTTAGAGAGTAAATAAGTAAGATACTATTACTACCTTAATAACTAAAGCTAAATTACTAGCCTTATCTTAAGTAGCTAAAGAGGCTATATTCACGTTAAGACTACTAGACGAGCTATAAGTTAAGCTACTAACTAACTACATTACTATCTAGTGTGATAATACTTAAACGATCTAGCTCGTTACTAAAGAACTAGCTAAACTCTAGACTAAACTGCGGCACGTTGATATCTATAATCACTAGCTATAGTAAGAAGTAGCTGCTAGCCGAATTAAAGTAGAATATATTCAATTAATAGAGATAACTACTAATAGCTTTATAAAGGTACTACTAGTAAACAAGTAGTAGAGCTTCCTAGCACAACTAGGGCTAGTAGAGGTGAAGGAGTACTAGGTAATATATAAGGCACCTCTTAATAAAATCTAGACTCAACTCGATAAGCTTATATTCAAGTAGTCCTAGTCTAGCTTAATAAATAGTTCTCAAGCTAAAGGGGTGTATTAGATAAGATGAGGTAATATTAATCTAATCGATCGATCTAGCGATGCTAGTAGCGATGCTAGCTCGCACTAATTCAACTGCAGCGCACTAATTCAACTACGGCGCATTAATTCAACTACATAGAAACAAGTATATAGACTAGAGATAGAGTAATAACTTAAAAGTAATTAATTAATTCAATTATTTACTATATATCAATTAATTATCTTTTTACTACGTGCAATTATTACCTCCTTTTATCACATTATTATCTAGATTAAGGTGAACCCTTAAAGCTACCTAAAATATTTAACAATAGTATACTCCTTAGGGTCTATATTAAGTATAGTATTATAGAAATATCGCGTATTGAATATAATAAATAGATTTTAGTAGGGTAGGCTATAACTAGGTTAGGCTATAACTAGGTAGCCGAGCTTATCGCTACTATAGAAGATACTATTTCTAGTACTACTAATACTACTAAGAATATAGTTATTACTAAGTACTTAGTTCCTAGCGACGCCTCTAAAAAAATTAATAACCTTACTACTACTAAAACTACTATATATTAGGTGCGATATTAAAGCTATAGAATTATTATAGCTTTACTATTATTTTTTCGAGATAAGTATAAAGGATTCTATAATAAGCGATAAGTAACTAGCCTAGTAATAGAATAAAGGATTAGAGTATTTTTATAGTTATCTATCTTAGGAGAGATTATAGGTATTCTAGATAAGGAAGGTTATTAGATAAGAATAGGATCTCTTTAGGCTAGTAAATAGGTTAGAAGTACCTATTAATAGGTTAGGTTAGGGTTATATAGACTCTAGGTTTAGGTTAGGTTAAGGTTCCTACCCCTCTAGGTTAGGTTAGGTTAGGGTTATATAGGCCCTAGGTATAGGTTTAGTTGAACCTAGTACTAGTATAGGTATAGGTTAGGTTAGGGTACCTATTAGGTTATATAATATTATATAATATTATAAGTATAAAGTATTTTATATATACTATAATTATTTACTATAATAATATAATTATACTTATTAGTAAAAATAAAATAAATTATATTTAATATAAAATATATATTACTTAGACTTAAGGTAACCTAGTCTATACTAACCTAACCTAAACCTAGAGCCTATATAACTCTAACCTAACCTAATCTATTACTAGCGCTAACCTAGTAAACTTAGATTAGGTTAGGTTAGGTTATTATATAATCTAACCTAACCCTAACCTAACCCTTACCTATTTACTAGCCTAGATCTCTTACTAAGAGCCTACTCTAGTAATATAGAGACTATTATAGTATATTATAACTATATTATAACTAAGCCTAGTCTATCCTATATACCGCTAATATTACCCTAGTATAGGCTACCTTTTAATAGCTAATTAGATCTAAATACATTATAATACTAAATATTTTATTATAATAATAGTAATTTTTATTTACTAGCTAAAATATACCTTTTTTAAAATCTCTTATATATATAACTATGTTAAAACGTGCAGCACTATTAAGTAATAATACTGATTTCGTAAAATATACGAAGTATAGTAAAAAAGCTAGAGATTTACCTAATCTTCTATTAATACTACTATCTACCTAGTAACTACTTAGAATTAGTAACCTATATACTTTTAGACGCTTTCTCTTACCTAAAGGTATAGACGTTAACTCTCCTATTACTTTATTTAGCTTATTTTTTAATGTAGAGGTCCTTAATTAGATTATATACTATACGAATTAGTACGCTAAGAAGCTTTAAGCTAACGCACTACTAATACTAGCCTACTAGAGGTGGAAACCTATATCTTTAAGTAAGCTATATATATACCTTATAATTATCGTTTATATAGGAGTCTACTAGGAGCCCTTACTTATTAAATACTAGTAAAAACTTTATAGTATAGCGCCTTAGTATAAGATTAATTCTATATAGCGAAGGAGTAATAGGAATAGCTTAACTAATACCTATACTATATAGAAGTTAATTAGAGCTTTAAGTTACCTTTTAGTCGTATATAGGATCTCTTAGAGATACTCTATAAGCGTTCCTTTAAGTATTAGATACCTAGAGTCTACCTCTATATTAATAAGACTATCGCGAGATTTACTAGACACGTAAGTAAGCTTATAATAATTAAGATAAAACTAACTCTAGAGGGCTTTAAAATCTAGTATTTAGCTAATAATAGAGTAATACTAAACTAGTTATTTTATACTAGAGGATAAGGGCCTATTAACTTACTTAATTTACCTACTAACGCGCTAGCTTTTACTCCTATAGAGTTAGTCCCTATTACTCTTGTACTTACTATAGATACTACTAGCTATTACCTTTTCCTACTAAATCTCTATATTATATAGGACGATAATCTCTTTAATACTATACCTATACTTAAATACCTTAGATCTAAAGGCGTAGGCTATACTAGGATAGTTAGGATAATAAAGATAGTAATAGAAGAGAAATTTAAGGTAATAGCTAAGGCTAAACTTCTAGTAGAAGCTCTAGCTATTAGTACTTAGGCGTAAGTAAAGCTATAGAAAGAGCGCTTTAATAGTAACCTTATAAAGCTTAAGACTTAGTATACGCATAAGCTAGAGTAGGGAGATACTTACTAGGCCCTTTTATAAAGTTAGTAAGTCCTCTAAGCTACCTAGAGAGATAATTAGGTTATCCTTTTTACTAGTACTATTACTAAGCGTAAGTTTCTTACCTCTCTACTATACTAAGCTTCTACTAACGATATTCGCTATAGTAATATAGCTTATTATAAAGTAGTACTAACGCTCTAAGATAGCCTAAAATAATAAGAAGATCTTTAAGAAGGCCTTTAGTAATAAGCCTATAAAGCTACTAGGTATCCCTTAGATAATAGATAACTATAATTACTATAAGAGTAAGGTTAATCGCTTTAATTAAGTAAAAAGCTACTACTTAGTTTAGTAGGTCTACTAGTGTACCTAGCGACCTCTATAGTACTTTCTACTAGATCTAACGCTTAATAACTATTATAGGCTATCCTTATACTCCTCTACCTAGTCTACTAAACGTAGTAGCTATAAGAGATTTCTATATAAGCTTATTAAGTAGCTATTTAAGTATAGTAGCTACCCTACTCGAGGATTAAATAAACGTTAGAGACTTAATAAGGTTATTATTACTAGAGAGAGTACTAATAAGAGCTCTTATACGTCTATAAAGCTATTCGCGGAGGGTAAAAGTTATATAGCTTATACTAAAGCTAGGTATATACTATATAAGAAACTCCTATCTCGTATACCTCTAGGTTAAGTTATAGGTAATTCACGCCTATCTTATAGATCTTAGCGTCCTCTATATACTTAATATAGCTATTAGGGTTATAGGACGCCTCTATATAGGCTAGAAGTTAATACTAAGTACTAGGAGGAGTATCTTCGCTAGTATTAAATAATTAAATCTATAGATATAAAAGTAAGCTTAAGTATTATATAAAACTATCTTAATACCTCTAGTAGGCTAGTAAATAGGTAAGGGTTAGGTTAGGGTTAGGTTAGATTATATAATAATCTAACCTAACCTAACCTAAGTTTACTAGATTAGTACTAGTAATAGGTTAGGTTAGGTTAGGGTCGTATAGGCTCTAGGTTTAGGTTAGGTTAGTATAGACTAGGTTACCTTAGGTCTAAGTAATATATATTTTATATTAAATATATTTTATTTTATTTTTACTAATAAGTATAATTATATTATTATAGTAAATAATTATAGTATATATAAAATACTTTATACTTATAATATTATATAATATTATATAACCTAATAGGTACTCTAACCTAACCTATACCTACGCTAGCGCTAGATTTAACTAAACCTATACCTAGGGCCTTATTAGATAAGATAAGGTAATGTTGATCTAATCGATTAATCTAGCGATGCTAGTAGCGATACTAGCTCGCATTAATTCAACTATAGCGCACTAATTCAACTGCGGCGCACTAATTCAACTACGGCGTACTAATTCAACTACGTAGAAATAAGTATATAGACTAGAGATAGAGTAATAACTTAAGGGAGAGCGCGATTAATCAATTCAATTATTACTACATATTAATCAATTATCTTTTTACTACGTGTAATTATTACCTCCTTTTATTATATTATTATCTAGATTAAGGTGAACCCTTAAAGCTACCTAAATATCTAATAATTAAGAGTCTTACTACCTTAACTAATTTAAGCTAACTAAAAACCTATATTAAACCTAATAAAAAGAACTAAATCTATACTAAATTATTACTATAGATTTAGTCTAAGTAGATATACTAAGATTCGAACTTAGGACCTCTATAGTATAACTACAACGCGCTACTACTACGCTATACGCCTAATTAATACTAACTTAAAGGTTTAAATAATAACGCTAATTATTACTATTATAGTATATAGAATAAAATAACCTACTAAGTACAACGCGATCCTATAGTAATACTAAGGAATAATATAGACTATATAACCTAGTTAACTTAGCTATAATCTAGATGCGTAGTTATAAGATCTAGGATAAGATTAACCTAGTAATAACTACTAAACTTATTAAAGAGCTAGAAATTATTACCCCTCTAGTAATTACTAAATACTTACTAGCCTCTAACGTTTAAGAACTAGCGCGTTAATCTAAACTATTAACTATAGGTCTTAAAGCTTTTAAGGAGGATCTTGAATACTATAAGACTCTTTCTAAGTAATATTAAATTAATTAATATATATATAATAAGGAATAGACGAGCTTGTAGTAAATTACAGTATTTATATAATTATTAGTCTTACTACATCTACTACGTACCTACTACTTACCTAACTAGTTACTACGATAGTAGCTTATAAACCTGAAATAAACTATTAGCGTTAATAAGTAATTTAAATAAGAATAAGCTTATAAATAATACTTTAACTTACTTAAACTAATAAGGAGTATAGTAAACTAGGATACTTAGCTAGCTAAGTATAACTAAGCTTCTATAGAAGCTAAAATATATTAAGTTATAGAACTATTATAAATTAATATAATTACTAAAGACTTTCTTATATCTATTAATAAAGTAGTACCTATGTAGTTAATAACCTTTTAAGACTATAGATAATTTAATCCTAGTATAACCTAGAAGGAGATAATAAAACGCTTCTGCGAATATATAATAGTGAATTATCCTCTTAGATTAGGGAAATATAAGGCTACTTTTATAGTTAATAATACCTTAGAATACCCGCTAGTAGTAGTGAACCTACCTAGGGTAAGACTAGGGACGCCTCTCTTACTAAAAGCGCGCTACTTAAAAATCTAGGTAAAACCCGTAATTAATGTAAATGTAGAAAAATGCGCACGTTATACGTTCTTATAATTAAGAAATAACTATAGTAGATAGAGTATATTACCTAGCTTATAGTAGATTATATAATATATAGGACTACTACTATATCTACCTAGATAAGGTACCTAAGTAGTAGATCCTAAATAAGAATTAATAAGATCTTATTAACTATAAGCGTAAGTATAATACTACGCTTTAAGGGCTAATTCAAGGATAGAATAAACCTTAATTTAAGTAATTACTAACTCTAATGCCTAGAGATTAAGAATAACTAGAAGGCTAAAGAATATTAAGTATTAAAGGAGTATTTATAGCTAAGACTGTAATAAATAGCCGTAATAAATACCTACTCTAAAACTCGTTTATCCTTGACTTAGGCTCGACCTACTATATTATAAATAACCTAGATTATATCTATAACTATCGCCTACCTTAGTAAGATAACTATATATAGGCTAGTAATATAAAGATATAGGTGAAAGGATATAGGTCTATTAATCTAATATTAAAGAGTTAATCTAAGGTAAATAGACTAGCTCTATATAACGTGGCTATATACCTAGATATCCTCTATAACCTAGTCTTATTTTAATTACTCTAGTAGAGAGGAATCTAGTAGGATACCTAATTAGAACTAATAACCCTAAATAAGCTAGATAGGTAGATAATCGGAGACCTTACTAAGATCTATAGCTAGTAGGTACTTAAGTTTTATCTAATATAAGAAGTGTGTATTATATCTATAAGCCTTAGTTAGCTAGAGTAACTATACTACTATAGTATAAGAGACTCGGCTATCTAGGACTAGTAGTAATTAAGTACCTTATCTAGTAAACTTAAGGAGTACGCGTAAAAGGAGTAACTACTATTAAATATAACTCCTATAGTAAAGTAAAGATAAAATGACAAATTAGCTCTATACTATAAGTTAGCTATAAAGGACTAGGAGAGAGAATCTTAATTAATTTCTACTTATATAAGGTATAAAGCTTTAATAAAGAAAAGAGCTAGATACTAGTTACTAAGAAGCTCTCTAAACTATAGTAGGACTTCTACTTTATAGATAACTAACTAGCGAAGTTAATTATTAAGATACTAGTAAACCTTATTCTCTTCTTAAAGAACTAGTATAATATATTAGTTAAAGTAATTAAGGCTAATAATAAGATTATAATAGTGAAACTAGAAGTCTAATATTAGCTAAGCTTATAAGGTATTATAGTTAAACTCTTAGCTCTAGATATATAAGCTTAAAATAGGGGAGTAGAGCGTACTAGAGGTATTAATAAGGAGAAATTACGTATAATATAGCTTAACGCTAATCTACCTTAGGAACTCTAGCTAGAAGTTATACGTACTAGAGTTTACTTATATAACTAAATACTAAGTTACTTAAATAACTAGAAAATACTATATAAGACCTTCTTTACTAGAGTAGCTTATAATTAAGGAATTATAGTATTATAGAGAAAGCTAAACCTAGCTTATCTAAAAGCTTATAGGTGTAAAGCTTTTATAATAACTAATAATACCTACTATAGTAAATTAAGACTATAGTAGTTAGACCTAAAGGCCTGGATTAGATACCTCGTTAGATACTAGTCGTTAAATATCTACTAGATATAGGTACTATCTATAGCTAAGGTAATAAGTACTTAAGATATTATCTTTAATAAGTATATAATCTTTAATAGTAAAATAGAGGACCTAATAGATAACCTTATACATTAAATGCTAGAAGAGATTACTACTTATATAAGAACTATTAAGCTTCTAACGCTAACTTATTAGCTAGAGATAGAGTCTTTCTATAAAGATAATACTAAACTAGATACGTTAATCTAAAATAGTAAAGTAGACCTACTAGGCTACTACTAAGGAAGAAAGATTAGGAACTACTACCTAACTCTACTACTATCTCTACTACTAGTAGCACTCCTAGCTCGATTAATAACTAGAGGACTAGAACTATATAAGTTATCTAAAACTAGCTTAGGTAGAGAATAGTTAACTACTATAATAAAAACCTATAATAACTAAGGATTATTAAAGATAGTTCTATAGGTAGTAGCCTTTATAGTAGGTACCTAGGTAGGTAACGTTAGGTAATATAGAGGAGAGTTAATAGATAAAGTGAAGATAAAAAGGATACTCGTAAAAGGCTTAAAGCTCTATTATAGTTAACTCCTACCTCTACTAACGTACTAAATAAACCTAGATAACTATATAATAGGCGAGCTATTTAAAGAAGCTAAATAAGCCTATATAACCAGCTATTATTAAATAAGATTATAGACTAAAGTACTAGCTAAACTAATTAGGTAAATAGGTTAATAGATACTTAAGTGTATATAGGTTTATACCTATAAACTAGATAAATACTACTAGTTTATTAAGTATAAAGCCTAACTAGTAGTACGTAGAGACTAGTAAAGAAACATTATATTATAAGATACCTATACTATAATACTAGCTAGCCGCTCCTTTTAGATACTTATAGTAATTATAGCTAAATACGACCTTGAACTAAAGTAGTATAACGTAACCAACGCCTTTGTCTACGCTGTAATAGATCAAGAGATCTATATAAAGATACTAAAGGGATACTAGAAAAAGGGAATAATCCTTTAGGTCTAAAAGGTATTATATAGTCTACGTATTTTACCTCTATTATAGTAGAGAGAGTTTACATTAATGCTTAAAGCTCTTAGCTTTTAGATAGTACCTTACGAGCTATACTATATAGTAAAAGATAGTATTATTATCTTCTTTTACGTAGATGATATAATTATAGCCTATAATTAAAAGAAGACTAAAGAAGTAGAGTAGGTAATTAATCTCCTAAAATAGAAGTATACTATTACTAGAGGAGTAGATCTCTAATAGTTCCTTAGTATAGAGATTATCTAGAATAGAGAGTAACGCCTTATCTAACTCCTATAGACTATATATATTAATAAGATAAACTAGCTTACTAATAAATAAGACGTCCGCTATAATACTCTAATAGCTACTTCTAAGCTTAAGCCTTATACTAGCTTAGTAACGCTATCTAAGATTAATAAGTACTAGCGTAAAATTAGCTTACTCCTATTTATAGTAGTAACTACTTAGCTAGATATAGTATTTACTATATTACGCCTTACTCGTTTCCTTATAAACCTAAATACTACGTACTAAGAAGCTACTAACTAAGTACTTATATACCTCTTAAGTATAAGATTAAGAGCTCTCTAACTTAGTAGAGGTAACTTACTCTAGGTCGCTAGTAATACTTCCTTTACTAATAATACTTTAGATAGAAAGAGCTCCTAGGGATATATAATTAAGTTGTTTAATAGTCTAATTACTTAGAGAGTAAATAAGTAAGATACTATTATTACCTTAATAACTAAAGCTAAATTACTAGCCTTATCTTAAGTAGCTAAAGAGGCTATATTTACGTTAAGACTACTAGACGAGCTATAAGTTAAGCTACCAACTAACTATATTACTATCTAGTGCGATAATACTTAAATAATCTAGCTTATTACTAAAGAACTAGCTAAACTCTAGACTAAACTATGGCACGTTAATATCTACAATTACTAGCTATAGTAAGAAGTAGCTACTAGCCGAATTAAAGTAGAATATATTTAATTAATAGAGATAACTACTAACGGCTTTATAAAGGTACTACTAGTAAATAAGTAGGAGAGCTTCCTAGTACAACTAGGGCTAGTAGAGGTAAAGGAGTACTAGGTAATATATAAGGTACCTCTTAATAAAATCTAGACTTAACTCGATAAGCTTGTATTCAAGTAGTCCTAGTCTAGCTTAATAAATAGTTCTTAAGCTAAAGGGGTATATTAGATAAGATAAGGTAATATTAATCTAATCGATCGATCTAGCGATACTAGTAGCGATGCTAGCTCGTATTAATTCAACTACGGCGCACTAATTCAACTACGGCGCACTAATTCAACTATAGCGCACTAATTCAACTACGTAGAAACAAGTATATAGACTAGAGATAGAGTAATAACTTAAGGGAGAGCGCGATTAATTAATTCAATTATTACTATATATTAATTAATTATCTTTTCACTATATATAATTATTACCTCCTTTTATTATATTATTATCTAGATTAAGGTGAACCCTTAAAGCTACCTAAATATCTAATAGGCCTATATGACTCTAATCTAACCTAACCTAGAGGGGTAGGAACTCTAACCTAACCTAAACCTAGAGTCTATATAACCTTAACCTAACCTAACCTATTAATAGGTACCCCTAACCTATTTACTAGCCTAACCTCTAGAAATAAATCTACTATATAAAGTTACCCTATAGAAGTATAATTCTTAGTATTCTATTAGTTCGAAGTAATTTATCTAATTAGCTATCCTTATATAGTCTATACTAGGGCGATATTAGTAGTATATAGGATATAGTACGCCCTATTAGAAAAAAACGGGATACTTTTTTAGATTACTAATATACTAGAGCTATACTGTTTTTAGTAGGGAGTATACCTAAAATAATATCGCGATTACATTTCTAGACTATTTTTTTAGCTATAACTTTATAAGGCTTCTTATATATATATAAGGTACTATATAGATTAATTTTATAGTATTATAGTATTTACTAGAGCTCTATTTTAACTTATATTACTAGGTTCTCTACTATCTACCTATATCTCTATAGTATCTTATTAATATAATCTTAGATCTATTTTTACTATACTCTACTCTATTCTAGCTATAGCTTAGCTTTAAGATAGGCGATTATATTAATAAGGTAAAGCTACTAGCGTATACGCTCTTTTATAATAAGCTAGATACCCTCTATTAGGTTAAGATCTAGTAAGTTTATAGGGTAGATAAGATACCTTATACTATACTACTACTTATATTAAGCTAGTAGTAAGTTATTATTTCTTATACTATATAATAGATTATTATCCTTAATAATATACTATATCTAGCGCTAAGATAGGTAAGTTTTTAGCCTTATCTTATTACTCTAGTATAGAAGAAGCTCTAGCGCGTCGCAATATACTAGTAGGATCTTCTTAGTATAGTAGCTTACTCTTATAGAGTTTCTAGGCTTAATTACCTTAGGTATACGCGCTTTCTTAGCTTCCTATTACTATACTTAGTTATAATATATCTCTATAGTTTTAGTAGTTAGTCTACGCTATAGCTTTAGTAGTAGTGTTACTAGCTTAATATTATTATACTTATTATTATAGAAGATAAGCTTCTTAGCCTAGCTATTATACGTAATCTAGGTAGTAAAGTATATAATATTAGCTGTTTTTTTAGTATCCTTAATAATATTTTCTAGGTTATAGCGCTCGCTAATTATATAAAGGATCTACTTATTAGGAAAGTTATCTAGTACTATATAAGCTTTATTAGTAAATATTATACTATCCTAGAAGCTATATATAGCGTAGAATCTCTTCTTAATAGTATACTAGAGGCGCTAGAGTTATTAGTTTTTAGTAATCTCTTTCTATCTCGTAGCCTTAAATATACTAGTTCTTTTTTACTCTATAAGCGCTTTCGTAATAGTTGTATAGCTAGCTAAGATACCCTTCTTCTTTACCTAAATTATAAGGTACTTTTACTAGGTCTTCTTTAGGGTATAGATTATCTTATTAAGTAGCGTATCGCTTAGTTTTTATAGGTATCCTAAGCTAGGCGTATAAGCTTTTTATAACTTTAAATTATATAGATTATAATAATAATAAGCTATTCTCCTATACTCTTATCTCTTATTAAGCTAGTAATATACTATTATTTTAGAAATTTTAAAGTTCTAGAATAGCTATATTAGATTTATAGGTAATCTAAGGTCGAACTCAGTTATCTACTACTAGATAAAAGTGTTATTATAAGACTATCCGAGACTATATCTAAGATTATAGCCAGTATAGCTAGTATAGCTAGTATAGCTAATATAGCTAATATAACTAGTAAAGCTAATATCCGATAGCTTATAGCGTTATAGATAAGCTGCGTAGAACCAGTACTATTAAATAACTGCGTTAAGCTAGCTTAACTATATAATAGAGATAAGTAGATCTCTACCCTCTAAACTAAGAGACCTTAATAAGCTCTATAGATATAGATATATAAACTAGTAGAAAGTATAGTAGATAGAAAAATAAGAATATTAATAGATAATAATTAAGAGCGTTTATAGACAATTAATTAATTACTTACTATATTATTTATTATAGTCTCTTATTATATACCTTATTCCTATACTATATACCTATTAAAAAACCTATCTTAAATCCAATAATTAAGAGTCTTACTACCTTAACTAAATTAAGCTAAACTAATAACTAAAATAAGTTAAGCTAATTAGTATATAAACCTATAGAAATTAGGTAGACCTAACTTCTATTAATTAGCTAGTTCCAACTAGCGCGCTCTATAATTAGTCCCTAGCGCGCCCTACTAAATTTTAAAATTTACTATCTTAACTAAGTTAAGCTAATTACAAATTATAATAACCTATTAAGCGCAACGCGATCCTATAGTAATACTAAGGAATAATACTAACTATACGGCCTAGTTAATATAGCTGCAATCTAGATGCGTAGTCTATAACGTCTAGGATAAAATCAACCTAGCTATAATAATAGAATTAATTTAAAGGCTAATAGTAATTAGAGCCCTAGTAATTACTAACTACGCGCTAGCTATAAATATCTAGGAACTAGTACGTTAATCTAAGTTATTAACTATAGGACTTAAAGTATTTAAGGAAGATCTTAAATACTATAAGACTCTCTCTAAATAATACTAAAGTAACTAATATAAATTTAAGAAGGAGTAGATAAGCTTATAGTAGATTATAGTATTTATCTAATTATTAGTTATACTATATCTACTATATACCTACTACCTACTAGATTAGTTACTATAATAGTAGCTTACTAACCTTAAATAAACTATTAGTATTAATAAATAGTTAGAGAGAGAGTAAGCTTATAAGCGCTATATCTACTTACTTAAACTAATAAGAAGCGTATTAAATTAGGAAACCTAGCTAGCTAAGTATAACTAAGCTACTACTAACGTAGAAGCTTATAAAGTAGTAGAGGTATTATAGATTAACGTAGTTATAAAAGACTTTCTCCTAGTAATTAATAAAATTACTCCTATATAGTCTATAAACTTTCAAGATTATAGTTAATTTAAAGAGTATATAACCTATAAGGAGATAATAAAATAATTCTAAGAATACTTAATAGTAAATTATCCTCTTAAATTAGGGAAAAATAGGGCTACTTTTATAGTTGATAATACCTTATTAGATCTTCCTACTAGTAGTAAAACTACCTAGAGTAGGACTAGGGACGCCTCTCCTATAGAATATAATCTACTACTAAACTAAGGTAGACTTCAATTAAACCTAAACTAGGGTAGACCCTAGTATAAAAATTAACCTAGCTAAAATATAGTAGAGGAAAAATACCCTACTTATAGTAAATTCTATAACCTAAGAGAATACTATTATATTAATCTAGATATAGCCCCTTTACATTAGAATCTAAATAAGACTCTATAAGAGCTTATTAACTATAAACGTAAAAATAATACTATATTTTAAGGATTAATTAGAGGATAGTCTAAAGCTTACTTTAGGCGATTACTAACTCTAATACCTAGAGATTAAGAATAACTATATAGCTAAAGAGTTACGAGTATTAAAGGGACCTTTACTACTATATCCTTTTAAACTATAATAAATAACTATAATAAATATCTACTATAGGATTTATTTATCCTTAATTTAGGTATAACCTACTATATTATAAATAACCCTAATTATATCTATAACTATCGCCTACTAGCTTAAGAAGACTATATCTAAGCTAGTAATTTAAAGATATAGGTAAAGGGATATAGATCTATTAATCTAACGTTAAAGAATTAATCTAAGGTAAATTATCTAGCTTTATATAATGTAGCTATATACCTAGATATCTACTACAACCTAGTCTTATTCTAATTACTCTAGTAGAGAGGAATATAGTAGAATACCTAATTAGAACTAATAACTTTAAATAAACCAGATAGGTAGATAATTAGAAATCTTACTAAGATCTATAGCTAATAGGTACTTAAGTTTTATCTATTATAAGAAGCGACGTATTATACCTATAAACCTAGGTTAACTAGAGTAACTATACTTATATAGTATAAGAGACTTAGCTATCTAGGACTAGTAGTAATTAAGTACCTTATCTAGTAAACTTAAGGGGTGCGCGTAAAAGGAGTAACTACTATTAAATATAACTCCTATAGTAAAGCTAAGATAAGATATTAAATTAGCCGCGTACTACGAGTTAGCTATAAAGAACTAGGAGAAAGAATCTTAATTAATTTCTACTTATATAAAGTATAGAGCTTTAATAAAGAAAAGAGCTAGATACTAGTTACTAAGAAGATTTCTAAACTATAGTAGGACTTCTACTTTATAGATAACTAATTAGCGAAGTTAATTATTAAGATACTAGAAAACCTTATTCTCTTCTTAAAGAATTAGTATAATATCTTAGTTAAAGTAGTCGAAGCTAATAACGAGATTACTATAGTAAAACTAGAAGTCTAGCGTTAGCTAAACTTATAAGGTATTACTATTAAACCTTTAGCTCTAGATACTTAAGCTTAAAATAGAGGAGCTAAGCGCGCTAGAGGTATTAATAAGGAGAAATTACGCGTAATGCGGCTTAACGCTAATCTACCTTAGGAACTCTAGCTAGAATTACTAGAGCTAGAGTATACCTCTATAATAAATACTAAGTTACTTAAATAACTAGAAAATACTATATAAGACCTTCTTTATAGGAGTAGCTTATAGTTAAGGAATTATAGTATTACTAAGAAAGCCTAATTTAGCTTATTTAAAAGCCTATAGGTGTAAAGCTTTTACTATAACTAATAATACCTACTATAGTAAATTAAGACTCTAGTAGCTAGACCTAAAGGCCTGAATTAGATACCTTATTAGATACTAGTTATTAAATATCTACTAGATATAGGTACTATCTATAGCTAAGGTAATAAGTACTTAAGATATTATCTTTAATAAGTATATAATCTTTAATAGTAAAATAGAGGACCTAATAGATAACCTTATGCATTAAACGCTAGAAGAGATTACTACTTATATAAGAACTATTAAGCTCCTAATACTAGTTTATTAGCTAGAAATAAGTCTTTCTATAAGGATAATACTAATCTAGATATATTAATAAATAAAGTAGACCTACTAGGCTACTATTAAGGAAGAAAGATTAGGGATTATTACCTAACTCTATTACTATCTCTACTACTAGCAGCACTCCTAGCTTAATTAATAGCTAGAGGACTAGTATTATATAAGTTATCTGAAATCGGCTTAGGTAGAGAATAGTCAACTACTATATAAAAACCTGTAATAACTAAGGATTATCTAAAACTATACCGTAGGTAGTAGCCTTTATAGTAGGCACCTAGGTAGGAAATGTTAGGTAATATAGAGGAGAGTTAATAGATAAAGTAAAGATAAAAAGAATGCTTACTAGAGGCTTAAAGCTCTATTATAGTTAACTCCTACCTCTACTAATATACTAAATAAACCTAGATAACTATCAATAGGCGAGCTATTTAAAGAAGCTAAACACGCTTATATAATAAGCTACTAGAAGATAAGATTATAGACTAAGGTACTAGCTAATCTAATTAAATAAATAGGTTAATAGATACTTAACTATATATAGGTTTATACCTATAAATTAGATAAATACTACAGTTTATTAAATATAAAGCTCGACTAGTAGTACGTAGAGACTAGTAAAGAAACGTTATATTATAAGATACCTATCTAAATACTAGCCTAGTCTAGCTAGCTACTCCTTCTAGATACTTATAGTAATTACAGCTAAATACGATCTTGAACTAAAATAGTATAACGTAATAAATGCCTTTGTCTACGCTATAATAGATCGAGAGATCTATATAAGATACTAAAGAGATACTAGAAGAAGGGAATAATCCTTTAGGTCTAAAAGGCTCTATATAGACTACGCATTTACCTCTACTATAGTAGAAAGAGTTTACTTCAACACTAAGTCTCTTAGTTTTTAAGTAGTGCCCTACGAGCTATACTATATAGTAAAGATAGTATTATTATCTTCTTCTACGTAGATGATATTATTATAGCCTACGACAAAAAGAAGACTAAAGAAGTAGAAAAGGTAACTAATCTCTTAAGAGAGAAGTATACTATTACTAGAGGAGTAGATCTCTAATAGTTCCTTAGTATAGAGATTATCTGGAAAAGAGAGCAACGCCTTATCCAGCTCCTACAGACCGCATACATCGATAAGATACATCAGCTCGCCATAAACGAGACGTCCGTCACGATACTCCAATAGCTACTTCTAAGCTCCAGCCTTATACTAGCTTAGCAACGCCATCTGAGATCAATAAGTACCAGCGAAAAATTAGCTCACTCCTATTCGCTGCAATAACTACTAGACCAGATATAGCGTTCGCAACGTCACGATTGGCTCAATTCCTCACAAACCTAAGCACTACGCACCAAGAAGCTGCTGACCGAGTACTCATATATCTATCGAGCACGAGATAGAAGCACTCCAACTGGAGGAGGTGATTCACTCCAGGTAGCTAGTGATACCTCCTTTACCACAATACTCTGGATAGAAAGAGCTCCTAAGGATACACTATTAAGCTGTTCAACGGTCTTATTGCATGGAGAGCCAACAAACAAGACACTGTCACTACCTCAACAACTGAAGCCGAATTACTAGCTTTATCCCAAGTAGCTAAAGAAGCTATCTTTACGTCACGATTACTGGATGAGCTGAAGGTCAAACTACCAACAAGCTACATCACTATCCAGTATGATAATACTCAAACAATCCAGCTCGTTACTGAAGAACTGGCCAAACTCCAAACCAAACTGAGGCACGTTGATATTCATAACTACTAGCTAAGGCAAGAGGTATCAGCTGGTCGGATCAAAGTAGCATATACTCCATCAACAGAGATGACTGCCGACGGGTTCACCAAGGTACTCCCAGGAAACAAGTGGAAGAGTTTCTTGAACCAACTTGGACTAGTAGAAGTACGGGAACACCAGATCATGCATGAAGTACCTCTTAATGAAATCCAAGCTTACTTGAACGACCTTACACTTACCTGATAAGTTCCAGCTTACCAAAGGCTTGCCAAGCTGAAGGGGTGTGTCAGATTTGCAGGTGATCTGAGGTCGAACTCAGTCATCTACTGCCAGATGAAAGCGTCATTACAAGACTGTCCGAGACCATGTCCGAGATCACAGCCGGCATGGCCAGCACAGCCGGTATGGCCAACATGGCCAACGTGACCAGTAAAGCCAATATCCGATGGCTCATAGCGTCATAGATGAGCTGCGCAGAACCGGTACCATCAAATAACTGCGTTGAGCTGGCTCAACCACACAACAGAGATAAGTGGATCTCCACCCTCCGAACCGAGAGACCTCAACAAGCTCCGCAGATATGGATATATAAACTGGTAGAAAGCGCAGTAGATAGAAAAATGAGAACATCAATGGATAACAATTGAGAGCGTTTGCAGACAATCAATCAATCACTTGCTGCATCATTTATCACAGTCTCTTATCACACACCTTGTTCCCATACTGTGCACCCATCAAAAAACCCATCTCAAATCCGACAAGCTGCCGCACTAGCATCCGCCTGCTAAGGTCCTTCTGATCGAACGCCTTAAAAAATTGTGACTTCTTAGTTGTTTCTGAATGTTTTTTAGGCAATTGATTAGGAGTGATATCGCGCATTATTTGCATCTCGAATTATAGTATTTACTTGTGTTTTGGTGGAGTTATGGCGCGTCGCGAAAGTCAAGTTATTGGATCGCGATGTTGTTGTTGCGGGTCCGTGCGCGAAAAAGTGTCCCGTTTTTTTCTAATAGGGCGTGATAGCCCGGTAGCTAGCCTCTCTAGGAGGCCTCATCAATACATGCATATCATACATAACCCGTGCCCTTACAGCCAACCAGCGACTTTCGGAACACGACGCGAAGCAGCGAAATATGTGGACCATGACAACAGACGTTTTTGGATTTAGGTGATAGAGCGTCTCGATTAATACCTTTAAGTACATAATGTCAATAGTTAGCTCTTGGTCTTTGTTCCTACAACCATTCGTTTGGGCGCTATCGACCAATGAGCGCAATGCCTCCAATACTATGGCGTGTACAGACTACCAATCACCCAGGCTCGACCCAAGATGAGATTGAGCAGGAGCCAGATTGGAAAGTTGAACATCGAATTGGCTATCGGGGTCGGCACGGCCGCAAGCCTGGAGTCACCCATGAACACCACACTGAAGCAGATGAACTCGCACGCGAAGCTCGTAAGGAATACGAAGAACTTCCTAAACGAGCCAAGAAGGGTAATCTTGTGAATTTCCGCGATACAGTACTACGCGAGAAGGATCTGCACCTTCGACACCCCGAAAATAGAAGTCTCGGGTGGAGATTTGTTCTACAATTTACAGAATGTTGGGTTAAAAGTCAGGAGGAATGGCCAGCGAACATACAGAAGCTTAAAGAAGAAAGAATCAAAACGAGTCGGATACAGATAATGCGAAGCCTGCAAAGGAGGATAGTGCCCTAGATGAAGAGAAACGAAAGCGTAAGAACGGAGAAGGAAAGCATCATGACGCCTATGCTGGGACTAAAGAAGATTCAGGCTACTCTAGTGATGATTCTGGTCACAGCAAGATGGAATGAGAAAAGCTACAGGAGCGATACACCCCTCAAGAGATTGCCCTTTTACGGATGCTGCGGTATGAGAAAGATCATGTGCAGAAACTTGAACAAAATGACGGAAAGCGCAAGAGTCCACAGAAACAAAATCGAAGTACACTCTCAATCGACGAAGTTGATCAGTTCTCCCTTGATAATTGGCTTCCACGCTCTTCAGATCTTATTCGACTCACGGTCAAACATCCTCTCAATGCCGAAGCTCACCTATCACATCTTTCTGATGCAGGTATCATCACCCCAATGAACTCCACTGCGTAAGAAATCATGGTGCAGTTCCACGTATACTTTAGGAATACCACGAACTGGATATTGAAAATGGCAAACTTGTACTCTCTATGGACGAGCTCAAGAACGAATTTCAATTCTATTAACATCCCGGTCGCGCTAGCGTGTGATGGCAATCGCCGCAAAGAACTAAATATGATCAAGAAGTCTAAGGGGTTCAGCTGGGGCTCAAGAGCTGTCTCATGCGCCTATTGGGAAGGTCCACTTCTGAAAGATGTCTTACTTAGAGCCGGTATACCGCACAATATGCCAGAAGACAAACGTTTCTGGGTCAACTTTGAGGGCGCAGACGAACCTAGCGAAGGTAAATACGCCACTTGAATCCCTTTCGATTATGCTATGAACGAGACGAATGATGTCATTTTGGCCTATGAGATGAACGATGTACCACTTCCTCCAGATCATAGCTATCCATTGTGCTTGATCATTCCTGGCTATGTTGGAGGGCGAAATGTGAAGTAGCCGAAACGTATTTGGATATCAAAACAAGAGAACGAATCTCATTATCATATTTGGGACAACAGGATTCTTCCTTCTTTCATAATGGAGAAAAATGGCGAATTCGCAGAAACACTTTTCAGGCACCCAAATACCGCTTGCAACGAGCAGAATCTAAACTCTGTGGTCGCCAAGCCAGCGCAAGGTGAGAGGATTCCTTTGATCTCTGCGCATAAAGGGCAGGCCTATCGTATCGAAGGATATGCATACGATAGCGGTGGCTATGAAGCCCAGCGTGTTGAGGTGTTGCTTGACGACGGTGAGACTTGGTTGTATTGCATTCGAAAGTTCCTAGAGGCACCTATTAGGCATGGGAATAAGTTCTGGACATGAACACATTGGCATATTGATGTCCAGATGATTCATTTACTCCAGGCAAAGAGCATCTTAGTGCGCTGCTTTAATGTGTTCAAAAACACACAGCCGAAAAACCCAAATTGGAACATTATGGGCATGATGAACAACTGCCGGTATGTTGTTAAGCTTTCGATTGTTCAAGATTCTGATTGCGATACCCCTACTATCCTCTTCCGACATCCAGTGGAGCCAGGTACAGCAGATGGTGGCTGGGTGAAGCCAAGCGTAGAGAACCAGATTGCAAGTGCTAAGGAAGATGCTGGTGCTCCCGAGAATCGGTTCACAAGACAAGAGATAGAGCAGCATAGCAAATAAAATGATTGTTAGATTATGGTTGATGGTAAGGTTTACGACGCAACCAGTATCCTAAAATGGCATCCAGGAGGCAAAGCAGCGATATTGGGACACGCTGGCAAAGTGCATGCGGAAACTAGCAACGAGTTTGAAAGTATACATGGTGGGTATGCATACCAGAAATTGGGGTGTAAACTCAAGTCCCATCATGTTCGCCATACTGACTCGTCAATCGCATAGAGTGCATCTTAGGCACTGTGACCGAAAAAGCAGCATCATTCATCAAGAAACAATCGAAGCTGCAGCAAAAGAACAAGCCAAATCATCTGATGATTATGGAAAGACTGTATTACAAAAGCATCGATGGGTTCCTGTCAAGCTCGTTGATCGCAAGGCTCTCTCCGATGATACAAGATCGTACACCTTCTAACTTCTAGATGGCAAGCCAGATCTTGGACTAGGAACATTTCAGCATGTACAGCTGGGTTTCCATATGATGGGCCGTATAATTATTCGCTCATATACACCCACAAAGCCGCTGCTTCTAGATGTAGCTAAAGTTACCAACGATAACAGCGTTCGAGATGGGTCTGGCACTTTCGAGCTCACTATCAAGACATACTTTCCAACTGAGGTACAACCCGGTGGCGCAATGTCGAACATCTTAGACTGTATGCCCATTGGTGAAGAAATCGAAATTCGCGGCCCAACTGGGGAGACCATCTACAACGGTAATGGATCATGCGCTATATCCCGTAAAGAGTACACCTTTAACAAGATCAACCTTGTTTTTGGGAGGAAGTAGTACCACTCCTGGATGTTCATTGATCGCACACGCTCTTCTTTCTTCGGGGGATAGCACACAAATTCGCGTTGTAGATGCGGACAAGTCGGAGAAGGATATCTTACTCAGAGACGAACTTGATAAGTTCCAAAAGGAGAGTGAGGGCAGATTTGAGGTTTCTCATGTCCTCAGTCATGCAAGTGAAGAATGGGATGGAAGGAAAGGGCATGTAAATGCAGAAATTGTCAGAAAAAGTCTATTCGAGCCTGGAGACAAGACCAGTGTGTTCTTGTGTGACCCGTCAGCTATGACACAGAAGGCTGCATTGCCTGCATTACGAGATTGGGGCTTCAAAGAGGATGAAAATGTGTTCGGGTTTTAGTGCATAGGTAATAAAATTAAGTATATACTCAAAATGTTTCGATATACAATATATAAAAGTTCTGGTTCAAATAGGCAAACCTTTGAATATACTTGGAAAGTCTGCACCGATCTAATATTAACAGGGATGTTTCGAGAGATTTTATGGTGCGCATTGGTAGACTACGAAACTTTTCAGCATATATACTATCTCTGTCTGATGTTACCACTAAACTCTTAAGCAACTGTCGTGTTTCAAGCGCGCGAACAGAATCGCTTGATCTTGCTCGGCCATCCTGTATGTCTTACTTGGGAGAGCCGAACGTCATCATTCCAGAAACGGCACTGGGCCTGTTTTCCTAGACTGTGATTGTGTAATTCTAGTGATGTGATTTCAATGTTATGGTACGGCGAATGCGTTGTCATAGCAGGAGAAGAAAAACATGTTGTGGCAAAGAAGTGAGAGTTCACAAGAGTGATATGCGGCTGCGCTCACTTTCACTTCTGCTTTTCACTACACACAATATTGCCATTAACGTTTTCTTCTTACTTATCCTTTCCTCGACACGCCGACTCAACTTTACTTAGCGAACTACAAAACCTCATTGCGGAATTTATAGCAGTAGTGTATTGAATAATGTTTCACGAGAAGGAGAATATCCCTCTAATCTTTCGCATGTATGTGGGTTCTACTTGCTCCCCACATTCCCCTACTTCCGCTAAACTGAATGTACCTGCCGGCTTCCCCAAAATTGGAAGGGTAGTTGCGAGCAATAATAGGGTGAAGGAGTCACGCTGGGATGTTTGACATACCATCTCAAGCGGTCAACTTTCTGTTATGATTTTTTCGGCATTACCACTATCCATTTGATCAACATCGCTAACCCGTCATGTCAACAAACAGTAATCCGCCAAACTCTTTGATACCCAAGCCATTATCACCACAAAGAGTGACATCACAAACCTATGCACCGCCTCCCTATCTACCTCTTCGTTCACCACTACGCGCAACCGGAGCATCAGCCTCCATTACAGAGAACGATGCATCTTCCATCATACAACCGAGCAACAACAATAACTCAGTCCAAGACGTTGAATCTAACGCACCTTCTACTCCCTTCATACCTAAACGACGCTATTCGGCTCTCATTCCTGGTTTCCACAACCCCCCTCCTTTTCTCGTATTCCTGCGTCGCAACTGGTATGATATCCTAACCCAGTTTCTCTGCGTCACAACCGCCGCTCTTTTGTACTACTTCTGTCCACCAGTCACACCACGATATTTCCCGCTGTATCGTGGCGTCGAACAAAGCGCCTGGGGCCTGAAACATGGCCATCCATATATAAAAGAATACGTCACGACCATCGTCAGCGCAGTAGTGAGTTTCGCCATTCCGGCCGCAATCATGGGTGCAATTGCACTGTGGGGTACCCGAAGTTTCGAGGACGGAAATGCTGCTGTGAGTTTCCCAAACATGCATCTTTGACTGTTCGTGTATACAGACTAACATACTGTTGTCTAGCTCATAGGCCTAGGATATGCACTCAGCACATCAACTCTTTTCCAAGTCTTCATCAAAGTCTTCATCGGCGGTCTGCGCCCTCACTTTCTAACTGTCTGCGCGCCCCCAATTCCGCCCGCAATTCCGCCCTCAGTTCTAGGCCTCCAGACATTGCCAGGCAGCGGTATCATATTCTACACTGCCAGCCAAGTTTGTAGGGGCAAAGCGTCACACGTCAGAGAGGCACAGATGTCATTCCCAAGCGGCCATGCTTGTGCAGCTTTCGCGGGCTTTGGTTTTTTGGCGCTGTGGCTGAACGCCAAGTTCAAGGTCTTGTCAAGAGGTGGGCATTTCAGAGATTACTATGGGAACGCGGAGAGCGGAGATGGTGGGACTGGGCAGGAAGTGGCAGGGCAGAGGGTTCATCATTGGAAGCTTTTGCTCTTCATGACCCCGTGGTGTATCGCTGTCATTCTGGCCGCCAGTAAGGTTCGAGACATGTGGCATCACCCGGTTGATGTAGTGTTTGGATCGTTGGTGGGAGCGCTGTTTGCTCACCTAGGATACAAACTGGCCTACCGCAATATTTACGATTGGAGGACGAATCACATCCCTTTGGGAGTGCCCGGGGAAGAGAATGGGGGAGGACGAAAGGCAATATGAGTTGGCTTGTTGTTTTGATGATTGATAATTGGAACGGTAAGGTTCTATAGGCGGGAGTTCGTAATTCTTCGAATCACTCCTCGTGGTTGGGATGGGTTGTAACTACTCCATGATTTGGCTTCTACTATTAGAAATCGAGTGGTACCCTGATTCGATCCTGCCAAGATATGTACTTCATGCCTTGTGAACGCTTACACTGTCCGATCACTATGCACCTCCTTCTCCTCGTCCTTCTTTGTCGTCTCGTACCTCTTTCCTCTGAATGAATACACACCCCAATTGCTGCAAGTGGCATCATGCGGATCCATATCATTCAGATCCCACCTCAAACTTCTGAACAAGTTTTCACCCGGCTCCATCAACATATCCATCTCATTTCCGAACCGTTTGTTCAAGAACTCGACGTCTTGTTGCATGTCCGAAGGACTGTAGCCAGTAGCAATGATTGGACATTTCGTCTCGAGGAGGAGCGGAAGCGTTTCCTCCCACTCGTGCATAGATCTCGGGTTACCGAATCCAGGATGGAACACGACGAAGCAGTCAAAGTAAGGATCGTAAGGGTAAAAGTGACCAGCTTGATGGAGGGTATGATAGTACTCCACGAAGGTACTGATCTTCATAGCGTTGGAGATGCGGTCTTCAACAACAGCACCAAAAGGGTTGAGTGGTGTTCGAGGTGGCAGAGGGAGTTCCTTCTCGCGATTGGCCATACTTTCAGGGCCAATGAAGTTTATAGAAAATCGAACACGGTGGAAGAGGTAGGCGAGTTGCATCCAGGTTTCGCGTGGTAGAGAAGATTCAGCGCGAGCACCAAGGATGAAAAGGCGCACTGCCGGAGGGGCAAGTTTGGCGTGCTTCCAGGTGTCACCGCCACCGGTTCGGGGTGGATGAAGAGTATGTCGAAGAGCTGTAGCCGTATTAGTTACTTTGCTATATAATATAAATTTCACACATACCACTAAAGCTCTTGAGACCCTCGGGGGTCATACGTCCATTCTTTCGTAGATTGTAGGGGCTAAGCTCGTTCAAGATGCTGGCAATGGTGATAGGGTAGGTCAACAGCTTTGTCGCCTGTCGCATCTCTCGGTCTTCATTCAGCGCATCATAGTCTCGCGTGTACAGATATGTATCCCAGCTGGTCATGTTCACCAATATCTCCTCCATCTGTGGCTCCGCGAACTGGAACTCACTGAAGTATCGTCCACTTCTCAAGTCATGATCATCCTCATTCGACTGTCGCAAGACATCGCAGACTTCCAAATGTGCCTCATAATCATCCGCCCAATGCTCTTCACAGCAATATACGGGAATGCCACAATCAGGACACTCAAAATCCACATGGGCTGGCGGGGTTCCTGTTTCGGAGGACTTGCGAGCTTCGAGATCCATAGAATTATGGGGTGCGCGTGTCGGCTTATGAGAAGGGTGTGGGCAATAGGCATGCTGACGCATAAAAGCTGCCCGCTTTCGTATTTGAGGGATGGGCGAGTTCGTGAAGGAATTGAATAGGTTCTCTTCGGTCAAAACCCGCTTTCGCTGAATTCCATCCGGGTCTATATATTCATACGGCTCAAATGCTTTATCAATTTTTTTGTTTGGTGTTGTGGAAAGCCCCGCCGAGTCAAGTCGAGCTTTGGGGGAGCAGGTCCTTTGGTGGAATGGCTCCGCTGAGTAACATTTCGAGTGAGCGGCCGGAAAGCTTGGGATGACCTCAATGGCAAGCGTGAGCCCTTAATAAGCGACAAGCATTGTCTGCAGGTGTATGAAGTCCGCATTTTGATGAAGCTGATAGCATATATAAGATCGGATGATGATTTAGAAAGCTATCTGATGCCAAGCGCGCATCGGCATAACATAGTTCCGCAACCATTCCGATCCCTCCAGGGTACATCGTCATAGACGTGATGACAAGGAGTGCAAGATTTCACACGTCTTTGTTGTGGAACTTTGAGATACAGCGTGGGCGAATAGAATTGAGCCAATCAACAAGTTACAATTAATGCAGAAGGGCAGCAACGCTTATCTGACTTTCTTTTCTCCTGGTCACTCTCTCACAGTATCGACACAGATAAAACAAATCATAAGAAAACCTATTTTATAATTCTCTGTTCATACTGTGTCCCTCCTACAGAATTCCTAAATTCATTACTACTTCGACAGCTATTCACACCCTCTGGTTGTTCCGACTTTGCCCCAAAGTTCAGCACTACCAGCATTACTCTTTGACCTGATTGTTGTTTGATATTGAGATTTAACAATAGTTTGTACCTTGACTGATCTTGTAGTTATTTGAAAGCTCCCAACCTGGCGTTGCCCCTTACTCAACATCCAACTTCTAGAGCGAGCGCGTTGATTGTACTACACCTAAGCACGCATACACTACTACAAGCTGTTCGGACTAATAGGAATAATGTCTTATTTCAAGATGTTTGGTTGACGAAGGCCCGTGATTCCCTCCTTCAGAATCTGAGCATAGTAGGGTGTTGTTGCGTCTGCCACATTGTTCCGGACCTCCAGGTCGATGTGCTGTCGAAAGCTTGTGTTTATAACTTGTGACCTGTAAGCTATCGCAACTGGTGTATGAGTTTGACGAAAATCTATGAGCAGAAGGAGATAAGCAACCTGATGAAGCCATCTATCAGCTCATGGGAGATAGGTACTCCCGAGGCTTCCGAGGTCATTTAGCATCAGTATGTACTAAAAGGGCCTCAATAACTGCGCCGGTACCCATATCAAAGTCACTTCTGAATAAATTTTTATAACTATTTGGTCGCTAAATGAATTCATGTTTGCTTACTTGTTCGTGTGATATGAGTATGCAAGCGCCTGCAGCTACCCGCGAAGTGCATTCTCGTTTAGGCTTGCCATTAGGACTTCAGCCCTGACATATGATTGTGCAGTTGGGAATCTGCTCATATTGCTATGCGATTATCATGATTTCTCCAATGAGTTCTAGAGATATATTTTTACTGTGTTCGTGATCGATAGAGTATCACTGCAAAGAACACTCGTCGCTTCAACTCATCTCTGTGTCAGTAGCCTTTAGGTACACTGTTCAATATCACCTTCTGGCTTACTTGATCTAATATCTTTTTCACTTATGCCTGTCAACTGCGTCTAGGTTGTGGGCGCGTAAAGGTTATATAACTTTCTTGGCACAGGCTTGATCAGTCCTTGTATTCAATTCACTATCCCTAGTTCCATCGCCGAACTATACCCCACCCGCAATCTCTTTCGCCTAAGTAAAAAGAACTGCGACTGGGATACTTGATCTATTGGTGATGACTCTTCCTTTACTTGGATTGCGGTCTTGTGTGGCGTTTGTGTTCGAAGTATGAGGTGTCAGACCTTTGGTGCTCTGAATGTAATGGTAGGCAAACACAAGCATTTACTGCTAACACAAACAGGCTATATCTTGATATAGCCCTTCATTAGACACATCTATCTCACCTACTTTAGCATGCAATAATTATTCTACTCGTGCACCGAATCTGTCACAGAATCTAGAGAAACGAAGTGACTGCAAGTTTAGTCTGACATAACAGAAGCTGAGGTCCACAATAGGCTAGCGCTATGTTCTAACTATAAGTGAATGGCTGGAGTGAAAAGGCACGATGCGCTGCCTATATACCTTTGGAAATTTTACCCTTCGCCTCACCCTCCTTCTCCACAAGCTCACTGCCGATACTTGCCTCAACCCAAAGACTACTTACGAGCTTGACAGCTGAATTTTCAAATCAAAACCAAATCCTTCTCTCATCATGGACGCGCCGTTTCGCTTCATGGACTTACCAAGAGAGCTACGGCTCATGGTGTACGAATTCCTCCCAGTCAAGACCACCCATCACACGCTTGAAGCAAGAGGACTGCACATAAGGATCTTCAACACACCCATGTTGCGTTTCAGCGAACCTGGCCACCTCCACACAAACTCTTTTGAAATCCCAGTTCTCGACAAACGCATCAAAGTGGTGCACCAGACGATCGAGGGCCTGTCCATCCTCCGAACCAGCAAGGAGGTCTACGCAGATGCCATCGACATACTACACAAGAGACTTGTTTTGATGAGCAATTGGCCCATCCAGATCATCACGAATAGCATCGGGCTCAAGTCCCGCGAGCTAAAATTCTTCATTCGCTGCCTCACACATAATGCATGCGAATCTTTTTACGACAGCAGAAAGGCCTTGGAACCAGGGCACAGAGAAGCAAGCCACGCCAACACGGAGGAGGCGTACAAGCATCGTTTCCGAACGATCCACATTGCCATCCGTGACTGTTTCCAAGACGAAGATTTCCGGAGGGGCAGGACGTTGGGGAGGATGACCGGCTTGGAGACGATGTATGGCCGGTTCCAAGGGGATGTCAGGAGGTTTTTTGAGAGATTTGGGGCGGAAGGGGTTGTGGAGCAGCCAACGCGGGACCTCAAAGTTGTGGTGAGGTTCGCGCTTCTGTCGGAGGGGGAGATTGGGGTGGCCGATGCTGTCCGCCCTCTCCGTCAAGTGGTCGACCTCAGGCCCGTGACTCCTGCACCCGAACTGTTCATGGGTACGGGCGTGAACATAGGGGAGGAGGAATGGAACCTGAGGTGGGCCGAGGGCGAGAGGGCGTGGTAGTGTGGCTGGGGGTGGGGTAGAGGAACATGCCAATGGCGTGTAGTATAACTATTCAAGATGTAATTCAAGTGTGGTTCTACTGTGATTCTTAAGGGTAGAGCCTATTGTACTCCCTTGGACGTGGTAAGAAGTTCTTAGATGCTGACTATAAGAACAGTGTAGGCAACAGGAAGTCGTGAAAATGTAGCCTTTTCAAGATCCTAAATGATGAGATGGTTAAATTTCTCTTATCCAACTAGACTTGAAATGATTACAGAATGACTTGAAAAAGCCTAAACGTAACTATGCGAAACGAAACTTGGCTATTCATAGTAGCCTAATTCTAAGGGTTAAAGTTACTCTCTTGGATCTGACAAGACGACATGGCATGTCGTACACAATAACACTGTGGCACTCTAGGATGTAGAACGATGATGTCGGATGAAACCAGAAGATAGCTATGTCAATGTAGGCTACCCCACAAGCGCGCTAGGTCGCGTGCCGTGCCGAGGATTAGCCTTCAGTGAACCAGTGCAGTCATTGTGCATCATCATCGTTGGTTGAGCCTAGGCAGCCCACAAACTACGAAGCGGCCACATATCCTTCCCAAGGCTGCCCTTACAGTCTTTTCCGCACTTCATCTTGGTTGTTGAATTGCTCCTTTGGAACTGCCAAATCAACTAGACAAACAAAGATCCGTTATTTTTGATAGCAGCAAAATGGCGGATCCAAATGTCGACGTCGCAGCGTTAAGCTCCGACCAACAAGAGGCGCTTCAGCAATTCATCGCCGTGACTGACCAGGAACCGACGGCTGCGATACCGCTGCTTCGGCGCTGTGAATGGAATGTCCAGATAGCAATTGCTCGTTTCTTTGATGGCGAACCTGCCGAAGATCCAGTAGCAGCAGCAGCAGCACAGCAAGCGCCACAGGACATACGCCGACAAGAAACCCTACTGAATGGCTTCACATCATCTCCACAATCCTCCACATCAAGTAGAAGAGTTCGGATAGAACCTGCGCCACGGGTAGTGCCCCAGCCAGAGGGGCAAGTCAGCACACAGGCCCCATTCGTGCTGGCTATAATTTTTGCGCCCTTCTCGCTCGTCTATTCATTGCTATCCAAGTATTTCCGCTTTATGGGATGGATGTTTCCTTTCATACCACGCACCTGGGGACGTCTCACGGCAAGCAACATTAATAGTCCGACATCCCGGCGCAGTACCACAACAGGCAGGAAGCCGTTGAATCCACGAGACACTGCAGCACGTTTCATCCGGGAATTCGAGGAAGAGTACGGTCCTCACCAGCTCCCCATATCTGAGAGCGGTTACGCTCAAGCGTTCGACCTTGCCAAAAAGAACCTCCAGTTTCTTCTTGTCGTCCTCGTCTCGCCCGAACACGATGCCACGACCTCCTTCATCCGCGAAACACTGCTCTCCCAAACCGTCGTCGACTTCGTACGAGACCCAGAAAACAACATCATCCTCTGGGCAGGCAACGTACAAGACAGCGAAGCCTACCAAGTCTCGTCTGCCCTAAACTGCACCAAATTCCCCTTCGCCGGCCTCATCGTGCACACTCCCCAAGTCTCGTCTACAGCCATGGGCATCGCCGCACGCCTCGCCGGCCCCACCACCCCCACCCAATTCACAGCCAAACTCCGCACCGCAATGCAACAACACACCGAGCCCCTCGCCCGCGTCCGCGCCCAGCGCCAGGAACAACAAGCGACCCGCAACATCCGCCAACAACAAGACTCTGCCTACGAACGCAGCCTCGCCACCGACCGCGAACGCGCCCGCAAAAAGCGCGAAGAACAAGAAGCAAGGGAAAAGGAAGAACGCGAGGCTCAAGAACGCGCACAGGCTGCCTCCCTCCTCGCGCAGAAACGCATTCAATGGCGGAAATGGCGCGCCGAGTCAATTCCCCCGGAACCAAGCCCAGACTCAAAAGACATCGTTCGCATCGCCGTCAAACTGCCCACCGAAGCCCGCGTCGTGCGCAAGTTCGCTGCCGATGCGCATATAGAGGAGCTCTACGCTTTTGTCGAGTGTTACGAGTTCCTTGCCGCCGCGAATGGTGAGGGAAGCGAGAAAGGTCGTGAGGAGGAGCCGAGTGGGTATACGCATGAGTATGCGTTTCGGCTTGTGTCGCCGATGCCGAGGGAGGTGTATGATGTGGGGAGCGGGGGCACAATTAGGGAGCGGATTGGGAGGAGTGGGAACTTGATTGTTGAGAGGGTTGAGGGGGAGGGGGATGGGGATGAGGAGGAGGAGGAGGAGTGAGTAAGTGAGTGTGTGTGTCATGTGTGCATTGTTGGCGTTTGTGTTTATTTAGCGTGGTGTAGATTGGATTTGAATTGGATTGGAGTAGAGGTTGTATTTAGATCGCATTATGGGAGGGACGAGAGTGTTGCAATGAGTATTATCATGGTATTGATTATTTGAAAAAGTGGGTTTGGGTGTTTGGTCATGTACCTATGACGGTGTCGGGATACCATGTATGGTGGCATGTTTTATACCACGTACAAGCAATCAACGTACCCCCCACAATATCAAAGTGTATATTACTCCATCATGCCATGCACATCAAGCACACGCCTCAAACTCACAGCATGCCAAAGGCCCAAATGTCAACAGAGTATAAATCATATTAAATCAACCAACAATCTAACTACTACACCCCCCCCCCCCCCTCCATCCCCAGCGCAACTCTCTCCCAACATCACCATACACCGTCACCCCTAAACGAAAAAGTGCCACACAAGTGCTCAGCCCTCGCTCTCCCCCCACCACCCCATCCAGACCTCCAACACAATCGTTAGAAAATAAAGTGGACAAATCCTCTCTTAAAGTGCCACTCTTCCTCCGCACCCGATAGAACGCCTACTCACCGCGCGAGCAGACAAAAAAGGGCACGAACCAATCCATTCACTGGACAAAAGGGGTGAGTGCCAACAAGCAAGCACGGGCTACGATAGACCACCATCACCAGCGTCCCAAACGAAGCATGGCAGCGTAGAAGAAGCAGGGCAGCATGTTCCGGCTGCACGAAAGTGTTTACTCCCATCATCCGCCTTGGCCGTTTGGAGGCGTGCGTCCCCAGGAGCTATGTGTTTTGTCGTGGTACGAGCTGAAGAGGAGGGGACTTGCCATGTTGACATCGTGGACGTGTCCGTTTGCGTGTGGGTGTCCATGTGCGTATTGCGTGCCGTCGTAAGCGGCAGGGAAGCCGTTGGTGTAGCCTGGGCCCCAGTAGGAGGGGCTGCTTGTGCTTGGGTTGCCCCATGCTTCGCCGCTGCCGAGGCCGCCGCTGATAGGGCGGGATGAGCGAACGGTCAGAGGCGTGTTTTCTGCGTTGAGGAGCGAGTTTGCTGAGTTGCCGCGGATGTGCCCGGGGCTGTTGCCGAGCATTGGAGACCTGGTGAAGTCGTTTCCGTGGGTGGCTCCGTTTACTAGGAATGGGGATGATGGGCCGGGTGTGACGTTGTAGCTGTTGTTCCAGATGGAGTTGCTGTTCCACTGGCCGTCGGGCACTGATGGAAGATTTGCTGGCTGCCGAATAGATGATACAGATCCAGTTCGACCCATTGGAGTCGAGAGTAGGGTAGCGCCAGGTGCGGGTGAGAGAGGCTTGTAGTTCTTGACCGAATTGACCAAGTCATTGATTGAAAGCGGTGCCGGCGCATAGGTGCCATCGCTGACAATAGTTGTGTCTTCAAAAGTCTGCTCTGGTGGGGTAGGTGGTATGTTTTCTTCTTCCTCAGGCAAGGGATCTAAGCCCTCGTCAGCGCCGACAAGATCATCTACCATGCGATGCAATGCCGACTCCTTCGCTATTGTAGTAGATGCAGACTCGGAGCCAGCAGCCACACTATGTGACTGTTGATCATCAGCCAGAGGGGCTTGTGGAGTGAAGAGAGGTACATCAACGGCGCGTGGAGAGAGCAAGGGAGATGCATCGTGAAGATGGCTTGGACTTGCTAGAAGTTCTGATGGTAAGCCAGCTTCTTGGTAGATGAAGCGTGTGGAGTCTATAGCCAAGTCTAGTGGAGCTTCAGGGTTTTGCGTCAGGATCAGTCCGTCGATCAGTAGATCCCTGACGCGCATCAGCATTTCCACGTTAGGGTGATTGCGCTCCAAGTCCGTCCATTTTTGCTTCATGCTATCGCCCATATACCAGACCTTGAGGGTGTCTGGAGAGATCAATGGCTGGAAACCGATTGTATCGGCGTCTTCTTCCAGCATATAGTCTTCCTCTGGAAGCTGGGAGGACGGGAAACTCGAAGCCAGAAGCGTAAGAGTGGCTGCGTAAGATTTCCAGAGTTCCTGAACGTCGACTGTAGTCAGAGTATCGGCGATGTTTGCATTGAACACGGGCCAATAGCGCAGGAACCAGGTGCTATACAGACGAAGCCCAGGAAGCGTGCGACGGGCAACGGCGGTGATTTTGTCAGAGAGCTGCGCGGTGCGATCGTTGTTCTTAGTCACATCGTCTGCTTCAGAGAGTCGTTCAAGCTCAGGCTGTAGGACCTGCAAGAGAACGAAGAAGGTTTTGACGTTGAGTCGGAGATAGTAGAAGTAAGTCCGCATGATATTCTCTGGCGGATTATCACCTGGGGGTATTCGTATTAGCAAGGACTAGGTGGGGCATTCGTGGGGACGTACCTTGCATCTGGACCGTGGCAAAGTATTCAGCAGCCAAGTTGATGAGAATCATCTTGGGTAGAATTGAATCAAGGGAACGCTCCTTCAGCTCAATGGCAAGGTGGCTCAAGACCTCGCCTTCTAGCTCATCGTGGGCAGCGAATTCTTCGCCTTTGTGAATTCTGCTATGCAGCCTCACGAACCAGGCAATCAGGGCGCGTCCAGCATTGGTGCCATCCGAAGACTTGTGGTTGTTAATGGCCTGGCCCTTGTCCCAAGCGGCTATTATCCGCTTGAAGGCGCTCTCGAGATTGGCCTGTGCCGGTTCGTATGGGAACTTGCTGACCAGGGAGCGATAGAGGTGGTAGACGGTACGGAAGTGGTCGCCGTCTTCACGCGAGATGACGGCCAATTGGTTGTGCGCATGGCCAGAGTCAGGGTGAAGTTCAGCGGCGAGGCCATAATAGCCCTTGGCTGGACCCCAGTTGCGCTCCTTGTCCTTATCAACCAGTTGGGTTTCACGATAACGGGATAGGTCACCGAGGTGAATCAGTGTCTGGTAGCAGGAATGGACGACTTTATTGTTCAGTGAAGCTGGGATGGGTTGGCGCGAGGTTGTTTTGGAAGCTGTTCTGCATTAGTTTTGTGAATGGGTGGAAGATATGACGTGATGGCGCATACCATCATCCTTCCACTTGTGGGCAATCTTGCGCAATTTAGGAATAGCATTGAATTGCATATCAAAGTTGAGAATGTACTGGCGGTAGAAACGCTGGCTGGCCTTGATGAAGTAGAGATAGTTCTTCTGGAACTTCCGCGTTGCCACCACAAGATCCTCGGTGTGCTTGAGCTACCGCTTGTTAGCATTGTGTCTCCCTCTGTGGATCCGTCTTGTATAGAGACATGACGCACAATCTTGTGCTCTTGCCGAAAGGCGACATTGACCCTAAGATGTGCCGCCCAGAGCTTTTGCTCGATATCGTGAAGCGAGGCATATTCGAAGTCGGCGAATGACAACTTTTCGCAGGCGATGCGGTACCTAGAGGCATTGGGGTCAGTATGTTGGTGTTGTGTGAAAGTCACATGTCTTTGTATCTTACTTGTCCAGTACAGCTGCCAGTTCGGTGCATGCAGCGCCACCTTGGTCACGTTTGTTGAGCTCATCTTCAATCGCTTTAGCCCGCCTGCGAATTGTCACGTCAGCCTAATGTAAATGAGGAAACATAACCAGGACGGACCAGGCCCAGGAACAGGTATCAACACCAAATAAACCTCATATCACGTGCTTACCTGTCAAGCTGTTCAATGTTTACAGCCATGATGCAGTCACAGGCATATACATGTGCTTGTACATGTGTCTGCGAAACTCAACCTCATAAGTGACCCCACGGTCGGCGGGTAGGTCAGACAAGGGAACGGAGCGGAGAACGGCGAGCGTTGTGGCTATCGTGCTCCATTTATGAGGTTGTGGAATGCCCTAGGACGAGGACAAGTAGTTGTGGTGGAGAGCGAGAGCAAGCGGTGGTGGCTGTGGGAGTGGTGAAGTGAGATGGTTATGTTCAACTAAAGTTGGCTTGGGGCCGCCGCCCGCCCGCCAACGAATCTCTACCATGGACGTCTCGGAGCGGCAACACTCACCCTCCGCCAAGAGAGATATCTATCCACGGTTTGACCACTGGCACACCACCCCGCATCTGTCTTGCCCTGTCTTGCCCTGTCTTGCCTTGTCTTGCCTTGTCTTGCCTGACTTTACATATCAGATGCCTTGCAGCCTTCATTCAGCCTTGTGAGTTTGTTTGCTCTTTCACCCGTTATACAATACACAATACAAGGTACAGCCCACTCTACTTTCTTTCCGTTTCCATACTCTGCAGCCCACATACATACCTGCAACCAACAACCACATAATGGGTATCAAGCGCTCACGCCTGGACTCTGTGTCGTCTTCAGAAGACCCCAGTAGCCCCTACTCTCGCGAACAGTCTGCCGACATCAAAATCGTCCATCTGGACTCAACTACGGCTGTATCAGACAGACCAGCCATCATGCGGTGCTCACTTCCCCCGCACGACGCCCTCTCCTTCGACTCATTTGATGCATACGAAGTCCACTACCAAAAGACGCACGTGAACCGCTGTTCTGAATGCCAAAACAACTTTCCAGATGAGCATTTTCTGCATTTGCACATTGCAGAGAACCACGACCCCATCAGTGCTGCAAAACGTGACAAGGGAGAGAAAACGGTAGGTAGTCGTGTCAATGCACTCTTTTCTCCTTCAATTCCCTCTGGTGCCACGTGAGGTACATGACAGTAGTAGCATTGGGTGTTAGGCACCGGTACGTCGACGGCTCTTCTCCCGGACGTGTCACTGATGGTTGGTAGTACGCATGTCTTGTCTCCGAGTGCGACCGTTTCTGTAGTACTCCCCAGAAACGCAGACTGCACTGCATAGACAAGCACCAGTTCCCTCGCAACTACGATTTCTTCATTGTGAAGGATGGCATCGACCGGCGAAGCAGCATGTTGCAACCACCACATCGACGACGCAGTAGTGCACTCAGTTCCTTGGGCGATAATGCCACTGCGGGTAGACGCAGGGGCGAGTCAGTCACGAGCACGGCAGGAGAGGGCATGGATCTTGTGCCCGACCATGAAGACCAAGAAAGCAATGGTAATGAGCATCAGGGGAAGGCCGATGAACTAACACGTCGTACTCCGGTCAAATTGCGAGGCCGTGGAGGGTTCAGCCATGCTCACACATCGGGTCGAGGGCGTGGACGAGGTAGCCCAACTACGCAGAATGTGCCCAAGCCGACTGACACCCCTTCCAACAGCTCGGTAGATGTAGTAGACAGCCTCGCATCCAGCATGTCGGCACTGCAGTTTGTTCCGCATAGTGTAAGGGTTGCACGAGGACGGGGTACTTAGGGGAGGAAGCAATATTTGAAGCATGGATTGGGCTTCACAGCTAGTTTAGTTACTGGTAATACTAGTATCTACCAGAAATAGGATGAGGTAGTATCGTACAGTATGAGTGGCAAATGAGAAGTCGACCTTGTTCTAGAATTGCATTCCTGCGCAATGGTCATGTTATCATGCTTTGTCGAGATGGGATGGATGGTGGTATCAGGGTGGTCCTAGCTGCTGTCAACATCCCAATCGTTTCTTAGAGAACGAAATCGCCCAACAATGTCAAGGTCTCAGGATACACCACCAAACCACCTGTGAATCAGTACGTCGTGCACCCCATCTATATTACCTACACATGTAATCACACTGTGTACAGTAGTAATAGCCTGTGTAGCCTTGCTGACAGCAATCTAGGACTAAGGCTCTGATCCTATTGCGCAATGCTATCCCCAGTCGGCGATGGTCTTCATCGTGCAGCTGCACTACGCCTTGCGGGTCGGCTCATTGTTGCTTAACCACCTGACGGTATTGGTATTGCGGCTCATCAGAGTGGACTACATGGTAGTCTACTACACGCATGAGGCAGAAATACGCGTGATCTTCACATCATCGCGTGAGTTGGCGACAAACAACAACAAGAACAACAACAACAGTAATAATAATAATAATAATAACGGGAATATCAACAACAACAACGACAACAACAACAAAAACAAAAAAGTCGTCATCATCGAGCTTGGTACCCCTTTCACACCACTGGCACCACCCATGAAGACAGCAACCATGGTAGGCTGCACCTTGGCTAACGAGGCCCTACGGCGCCGGGATCAACCGGGCAGCGACAGCACACTACGCCCTCGCCCTCAACTTCAACGTCACGCTGATCATCTGCAAGTATCGTTTCAAGATTCATCCGCCTCCTTGATTGGTGCACAACGCCCTAGGAGACGGGCATGCACGGGCTTGTCCCCATCAACAAGAATCTCAATCAAGCACAGAAATGGCGGTGAGCCGGCGGATATTATTGGCACAGGCCCACTTCACTACCCGGACACTTCGCCTGGTGCTAAATCGAAATCTGCAAGTGCGGCACAACACGACTCTGCTTCTGCATCCGCCAAACTACTACTACCATCATCACCACCCCCCTCAGAGGCTGACTGTGACGGTACCGGACTCCCTCGCGGCAGGATTTCGCATCAACGACGACCGAGTATGTGGAGAATGGGACTACTCTACCTCGATCGCGGGGATAGCGGTATCTTCGCCGCACTGAAAAGCGCGGGGGCGCACGACAATACCCGACAACCGCCGGGCTCGCCTCAGTCGTTTTCACCTTCGAGCGAGTCTGATCAGGCCTTATGTGGATCCAGAGTTCGACACCGTTCAATGTCACAGTCGAGCGTTCAATGGGTGCCACCAACTGAAAACGCTATCAAATTCGCCCACCCCCGCCCCAGGCCAGAGGGTGACGCTTTCTCTCCAACTTCTGACACTACCCTTTTCGAGGAGCCAGAGGCTCTGTCGCTGGACCGATCACGAGCACTCTCTGCTCTCGAAGGCTCCCCAGATTATTTCAATTTCGACAACGATGATCGTTCATCCAGAACAGACGCGACGCCTGTTCCTACCCACAGGCGCGCCCGTCATTCCCGTGCTCCATCTACCGAGCCCAACTTTAGAAGTGCAAAGAGGGCCTCCTTACCTCTTCGCGCTCGCACCAAAACCAACGAAGGCCTGCTGCAATTGCAAGCCAACCCCACCAAACCAGAGCGCCCTACCACCGCGCAGGAACGGAGGATCTCCCTCGGCATTCCCATCAAGGGTGCCATAGCACAAGCCGAAGGCCTCCAACGTTCTAAATTTGGAACTCTTCTCGATACTCCTCCACAAACACCAAAGACTCCTCGAACGCCCCGGACCCGCGCACCAGAAAAATCAGGCCCAGCAGCTACTTTGCGCCAGAAAGAGCGAGACCTAGAGTACAAGCACAGGCACACTTTCATCGGCACAGCCTCGCTTGACGATTTCCTTGAAGTTCTCGAAGTATCCCAGGACCACACGACGACCAAAGCCGCCGTGGGAAAAGCATTCCTCGTACTCGCCTCCAGTGAGCGCCTTCTCGCTCGCCAGGCATCTTCTACCGCCGTCGGATGGGACCTGGTATCAAGAACGATACCAGATGTAGTAAACACCGACTACGTAGTTCAGGCCCATGTTAAACTCGGCTCCATTACCCTCTGGCAGTTTCTCGACCTAATTCCCTTTGACGACCAAGAAGAAACAGGCGCCATGAACGTCGTCGAAGCCTACTCAGCTGCCAGCCACATGGATTCGAAAGCCGGTGTCGGCGCAACTAGCAAAGCGAAAGCATTCAGGAGTTGGATGGTACATCAGGAGTAAACCTTTCCTCCATTTACGCCCAAGTTTTACTTTACTATGAGAGAAAAACTGGGTTGATGTGAAACGTTTCCCATGACTGTATTATTGATATAAACCAACTCACTCCACTTCACGTATTTCCTTTCTTATGTCTAATGGGTACGGAATCATCATCCATCGATATCCTAATCTTCTTCGTTTTTTGATAAACCCCTGTTTCTCTTTTGTTATGGATCGATGATATCCCCCACCACCTTACACTTCCCTTCCCCACTTGTCGTTTGCCACCACACACCACTCCTCCACATGCGTAATCGCTGTAATCAGAGAGATATTTATTGGATTAAAAATCAAATCATATATTTTATCCCCACTACATGTTCCAATCCTTCAATTCATGACCTGACCTGACCTAACCTGACCCCCAAACCCAACAAACATCCGATCAGAAAAACCGCCGAAAATCAAAATTTCCTGCCACGTCATGCGGGACCACACAACCCACCCCCTCCATCGAAGCGCATCGAACCGCAAGGAATTGCCAGAAAAAAAATTGGAACCGCCCACGTGGATACCTTGCGTGACCTTGGCCCGGCGCTTCCAACTTTTTTGGCTTCCCAAATAGTTAGCCAAGGTGCTCGATTATGTACGTCTGCTATTACGAAACCCTAGATCAGGTTTCTGTGGTTGGTTCTCTCGAAGGGGGGCTGGGAAGATGTGGAGACAACACCCATACGCTAGACTACATGTGGTAATGTTCTACGCATCCGCATGTAACACACGTATTCCAAACTAGTAGGATAAAACCATGGAAACGCTCAAGTTTGCGAATCCTTTTATATCATGTTACAATGATCATACACACCGCTTGCAATATAGAGTTGAAATGCATTTACCATACACACCGCTTCTCAGGGTGTTGGTGATGTGGGTGTTTCATGAGGTATTCGCTTAAGCGTGTGGGATATGTGAAACTTTAGCTGCAGGTTGAAATTACTTTGGATAGTATGCTTTATTGATAGCCGGGGGAAATCGGAGAGAATGCTTGGGGCGTTAGCGTGGAAAGCATAATTAACAAGTAACCATTATCTCATTGTTGCGTTGGCGCGGACTATGTAAGGGGGTGCAGCGGGCGTTTGACGCATCAAATGGTAAACCGATAGGCGGCATCACACTGCCACTTGGAAGCTAAGAGCGCCGCTTTGGAACCTTCCTCCGGGCCATTGTAGCCATCTTGGATATCCTCTTCAGCAGCCTTGTCAAGCTGCTTATTCCTCCAACTCAGGTAGAACCGAAGCACGGTAGCGAGACAGATACACGCGCTGGAAAACGCGACGTTCGCGACGTTTGCTTGCCAATATCTAGGGCCCTGGGACTTTGGATAAAAATAAGATGCGTAGATCGAAGCTAAATTCGAGCCTGCATTCACAACTGCATATGCGACTGCGCGCTTAGGTGGCGGACGCGGAAGACTGGTTGACACCCAGGACAGAATACATCCGAATGAACCGTACACGGACATCATCATGAATGTGGCCGTGTAGCGCGCAGGAAGGTTGAGCGTAACAGCGGAAATAATAAAGCCAATGCTACAAAAGACCTGGGGCCACACAACATGCCAGTAGCGTTCCTTGGTCTTGTCGCTATGCCACGAATTCGTGATGCCGAGGATGGCAGCGAAGACGTACGGAGGAGCAGATAAGAGCAGAGTCTCAGTTCGGGGATAACCAAGCGTCTGTACGATTGTAGGGAAGAAGTTGATGAAGGAGGCAGCGGTGTTGAGACCAAGTTGCATATACCAGATCATGTATAGTGCTGGATCGGTAAAAGCCATCTTCAAGCCTTGCATAGATGACACTTCGGATCGGTTGTCTTCTTGGTTGGCTTCCTCGGCGATACGAAGGACGGCGAGTTTGCGCTCCTCGTCGGTAAGCCAGGTTGTGGTTGCTGGGTAGTCGGGGAGAACCCAGATCGTAACTAGAGCCACCGGAAATGTGGCTAGGCCCTCGATGATGAAAAGCCTAGATATGGTTAGTTGTAACCTTTAACTTATCCAATGGAGGCTTACCATCGCCATGCTGGAAGACCTGCTTTGCCATCCATTCCTTGCATAATAGCGGCACCAATCAGGCCTCCAAATGCTCCAGCCATTTGACCTGCCGCGTATAGAATACTAATGCGTTTGGCAAGCTCGCGCTTTGTATACCACGAACTAAACAAATAGAGCGCACCGGGGAAGAAAGGAGCTTCAACGAAGCCCAGCATAAAGCGTAGGGCGATCATGCCTTTGTAATTATGAACTGCGCCAGTTGCGGCACTCACAGCTGCCCACATGCACATGATCGAGGGCAAGAAGATGGAAGGCCTCATCTTGTTTAAGATCATGTTGGTGGGGATTTGGGTCAAAATATACCCGACGAAGAAGATGGAGATGATAGTATTGTACTGAGTGCCCTTGAGCCCAATATCTTTTTCAAAAGTACCTAAGCGTGCGGTGGCGATGTTGTTTCGATCAAGATAGTTTAAGACATCTAAAGATATTAACTTCTTTATTCAAAAACTCACGAAGCCCAAATATACGTACAAATCAACATCATCAAAGGCATCATTCTGATATCAACCTTCCTGACGAGTTCCTTCTCTTTCCTGGCTCTTTCCACACCCAGCATCTCGACGAAATGGGCATCCGCGGTTATATCTGACAGATGCAGCTCTTTCTTCTCATCATTCATCACCTCCTTCTCATTCAGAGAAGCTTTGTCAGTAGCCATGTTGACAATACCCAGCCACCGAGAGAGAATTCCAGGGTATATGATGCATCCCCAAAGCCCCGGGACACTCACAATTTATGTATCACCCCATAGAGCCATTCCCAAGTCAACATTACTCATGTATGTACCCCAGAATGATCCACAATCGTGGAGGTGTGGGGTCCCCATTGGCGTCAAGGCTACACATGTCCCTCTCTAGCGTAAGCGACAACCGATGCGTCCTGACCCTTCCCCTCCATGAAGGATTTCAACGCCCACTAGCGATTCGTCGAGGCATAGGGTATTGCACGAAATGACGGCAAGTATAGCAGGCATCGCTTACGCTAGGCTGAACGGAGTTTCCTCGGATGAGCTACACTGTCGGAACTATCTCTAGGGCCGGCAAAACTGCATTTATCTGCGATCAGTAAGGGAACTGTGAGTAGCTTATTGTGGAGTTGGTTCTTCCTAGCACTAGTCTATCCAATGATGGTTGAGTTTAGTAGGTTTCTCAAGATGTGTGGGGTAGACGGAATGTTGTGTGGCATCGGGGTCAAATACAACCGTTGTCCTGCAACTCAGCCGAGTTACTGTTCTACTAGCCGAACCACGAATATCCCGCGGAATAGCACTTGCTACACTTCTTGAAGCTTTTGGAGTTTAATTCATTTCGCACAAAATGGGCTCCCTGTCCAACCAATTCACCGTCCTTCACATTGGCGACGACATCAAATACAACCCAGATTTATATAAATTATTTGCTCAGAAATTCATTATAATACAGCCTAGTTTGGAGGAAAGACAGCGCGACAATTTCATTCAAGCACTCAAAGAAAGAAGATGGGGTGATTTCCACGCTGTCTACCGCCCGTTTTGGAACTCTGGTGGGGAAATGGGACGCTGGGATCAGGGTGCGTCTTTTTGTTTTACACATTACCAGTCTCCCATATATATATATTAATCATGCACAGAACTGGTGCCTCATTTGCCTTACACATGCAAAATCTTTGCTTCTGCTGGAGCTGGGTACGACTGGGCTGACATTCCCACACTCTCATCGCATGGCATAACTTACTGCAACGGGGCACGGGCATCTTCTGAAGCTGTAGCTGACATGGCGATCTGGCATATTCTCTCAGTCTTCCGCAACTTGATCTGGAGCGCCGAAGCTGCCAAGTCAGGAGACGTAGAGCAGTTCAAAGATGCGCATAAAAATCAACAGGACACCGCCTACAATCCTCGAGGAAGGAGCTTGGGGATTATCGGACTGGGTAATATTGGATATACGATTGCTGAAAAGGCGTGGCGGGGGTTTGGTCTCAATGTGCTTTATCATGACATCGTGCGCAAGAACAAGGAACAGGAAGATGCAGTTCACGGCTCATTTTACGAGGATCTAGATGCGATGCTGGCGGTCTCAGACTGTGTTGTCCTTGCCACGCCCTTCTTTGGCGAGAAACTGATAACTGCGGAACGATTGAAGAACTTCAAGAAGGGCAGTCGTTTCGTCAACATTGCGAGGGGAACATTGGTAGACGAAGCAGCACTTGTGGAAGCACTCGAAAGTGGGCATATCTTTGCAGCTGGTCTGGACGTGCATGAGAATGAGCCTCACGTCAATCAGAAATTGTGCAAGATGCGGAATGTTACGTTGACATGTCACAACGCGGGAGGGGCTTGGGATACAGCAAGTGGATTTGAGAGCTTGGCGATGGAGAATATCGAAGAGTTTTTATTAAAGGGGAAGGCTTTGACACCTGTCAATAGTCATTTGATCAAGCAGGAGTGATCTTCGGACTAGATTTGGATGATAATGCAGTTGATGAACTTGATTGGTGACAAGAATGGTGTATGAATGTTGATTTTGGAACAAAGATGTGGTATATCTAAGTACCAAGTTCTTGTGGCTACCTCAGCAATATATCATTAGCTCACGAAGTTATAGGATATACATTAGTGCCATGACAGTACTTTTTTATTGTTTTCTTCATACTCTCAACATTTCTCTCACGTCATCCATGCTGCATTCCTGGATTTGCTCCTGCTTGTTATCCATCTCTCTCAATATAACAAGGACTTTGAATTTTCGGAAATGTAGCTATGTGGAGTCACGAAATTCTTTTCGCTACTTGCAATAACTAATGCGTTTCTAGATGAAACGATTCAAGAGTAGCTAATTAGATATCTTGCTTGATCCTTCCTACAATATCTGGAACAAAATTTCCAAAGCCTTTTGCTATTATGATTATCGTCTTTTAGGCTAGGAGTGATTATTCCCCATGCCACAGACACTCATTCGCAGGTAAGTCAGGAGTTAGCTGGCTTTACAAATTCCCTCAAAAGCATTTTTTAGCGTCGTTTACGCAGCACACTAAAATATATGTATTACTGTTGATATCTTGTGCTCTTCAATACGTATAACACAATATCCCTCCTTGTGTATCCAATAGATCCTTCAATGTTGCATTGCCAGCCAAATTACCCATGTTTACTTGAAAGTCGAGCGTCACATTTGGGCCACTGTAGTCAAGTCGATAGATGGGCCCACCAACTTGATTCAGACGAGTTTCAAGATCTTGTTGTTGCCAGGTCCAGAAGACACGATCCAGATTGCCGTGGTGGAGGTAGAAAAGCGGATCTGTTCTCTGTTAGAAAGAGGCCAGTTCTGACGAAAACATTGAAAGGGTGCGACCACGGTATGGAGTCTGAATCTTACCACCAGGACTATTTGAAGCATTTCCCATTGTTCCTTGAATACCTCCTACACCAAAGTGTCCACTAGCATGTATATTGGGGTCTTCTAGTGTTAGTGATCGCTTGTTTTCAATCTGTCTTGCAAAGCTCGTGTAATTTTCCTGCACAAGAACCTTTTCCACCACTTTGGGATCCGCGTATCCGTTCAATATCCATGGAACAAAATCTCGCTTCAAACAATCTCTGATCGGAAAATTGAGCATAAAGTTAGAAGGAGTGAATGGACCGTCTTGAACGCAGCCGCCCCCTGTGTTACCACTGATATTAAGCGGATTCTGCCCCACGGTTGGTGCGATAAATGGACCATTTCCACCGAAACCCGTAGACGGGTCAAAGATATCAGAATTAAATGCACGTGTAGATGTGAGGTTTTGGGGATCGGCATCAAGAGACCAATCCCAGTATCCGAGGAAAAGTTAGCCTATGATATTGTAACTTGGCTCCCGTTGTTTTTTTGGAAGTGAAGGGGCCTTGAACATACGGCTGGCCACCTGTGTACCCGCATTCTTCTCTCAGGGCCTTCTCGTATGTGGCCACAAAATAGCGATGCCATAGTATGAAGTGACCCTAGAGTGCGTCAGTGCAACCCAGAGAACGATAGATTTAGGAGAATCTATAAACATACTACCCAGTGGATGTTTCCAGCTTGGCTATTGTGAACAGCCATATGATCATCGAAGCGATTGACTGCTCCCGCGATTTCAGATTTGGCCTTCTTGGTAGTCAAGCATAGAACAGCATCGATATATGATTTTCTTTGAATTTCGGATAGTTGTCGCCTGATGACTATTAATTATTGAAAAAAAAATTGCAAAACTGTCAGAAGATATTACCATTCGAACCTCTTTGGCGGATTAGTGCATGTTTCTGGACCTGTATTCGCTGTCACCGCTAATGAGGATGCTAAGTAGGGCACAAGCAGAAAGAACCCTGGAAAACGCATATCTTCATGCCTCAAGATGACTGAAATTTGGGGGGAAAATCCAGCGTAAACTCACCGTTGGACCCTGAAATGATACAGCTTTATGTGTGTAGTACACCGATGAGAGCATACCTATGTTTTCCCATCGTGCGTTATGTCTAACCAGAATCTCGGACCGGTGTGGCTCTTGAGATGACCCATAAGCACTAGTTGAGTGCTGATATCGGGTACGCATATATAACCATGTCAGCCTTGAACCTTGGCGCGATAGAATGCTCGTCTGCGCCTTGGTGTAATATATATACACCGTAGTGAGCCGTCTCGATTTGAAAGAGTAGCAAATTCGTTGCCCTTTAGGTTTGTACGCAGTTTTTCAGATTTCGCAAACCGGCTACCCAAAAATGCAGATACTTGATCTCACAATATGAGAGTCGAGGATCAGAAACGGATGATTAATTGCAGGTGATTTTGGCTCAATTGACAAGAATTCTCTCTAGTGGGGGGGGGGGGGTGTCCCCGCCTCAAACTCCGGTCCGTGTAGGTCATCCAAGATTTGAAATCTACTAGTAGTCTTTCCACGCTCCTCCTCCTATCATTCTTAGTGTTGGAGCCAGTCAATTGCAAGCGAGTATGAGCTTAGACAGCAGCGGTTCTGGGTGTGGTTGCATGAAGAATCTGTGCATGACAGCACAAATTGAAGCGCCGATTAATGAGGAATAAATTTTGTAGAGAAAAGTGGGCGGCGTGAATGGAAAATTCAGTGCACATTGGCGACCAATGGCACATAGTTGTCCTGTTATTCGGCCGATAGTACTTGAATGGGGAAAAATCGCAGGCAGATTTTACCTTCCGTTGTTTATGGGTCGCTACGTTTTGTCCATTTATGGTCGTATCTCTACTTTAGCCTCGGCTGTTAACGTTAGGTTGATACTCACATCTCTAAGTTATCTGAAACATCGATGTTAGTACCTTAAAAACATTTTTCCTCAACGATTAGGAACGCCTACACAATTGTCTATGTGCTAGGATTGGCCACCCGTGGTGCTTACCAAATCTGCTCTATCGGAACATTGAAGCGGATGAAACCCATGCGCCATTACCTTGGGCCATTTCCCTGCGGTTACCGGTAGAGCCGTGGTATGACGATTGCCGAGCATCTGTCCAATAGTGATTCACTATGATAGGGGCTGCGTACCCTCTTGGAATTCTACTGGCACAGTACAGTAGAGCGACTGGCGGATGTCTTCTAAATATCCCCAGGATAGCTATTCAGGAAGTAGCTCGGCTACAAAAATACCAAAAAAAATCAAAATGCCTAAATCAGATTGTAATATCCTCAAAGGCCGTGCTGTGTACAACGGAATTGTTGCCACAGAAAGCCTCATTCACTGCTTTAAAAAAAAGTGCTTTGAATAATTGGAGGCCTGGGATCGACAGTGGAATTTCTAGTCCAGAAATGGCACTTGATGGGAATGGGGCTATGCGTAAATTTTAGAGTATCAGGCAATGGGAAAGTCTGTCGCAACTGGTGGGGAAAAGATAGAATGGTGGTAGGCCCCCAAAGCAGGCAGTGCGGATGAACCTTCTACATCGAACTTTATTCAACGGGGGAAGCCCTAGGCCCATTGCCCATGGCATGATACCTTGCGGGAGCGGTAGAAATCCCATAAGCTGACCGTTTGGACAAGGAGAACCCGGCATCCCTGAGACTCTAAGCGGGGTACCTGGTAGCAATGAAGAGAAGGCCAAAAGTCTTGTCACTTTTGGATATCTGTTGGGCTGGGCGGCTTTGCCTGAGTAATATTGTATGTAGGTAAAAGTTGCATGGGGGTTGTGTTTTCTGCGCCTTGCCACCATGAAAATTGTTCGATTCGATGTCAAAAACTGGGACTCCGCGGGCTGCTGGTGGCGTGCCGTTCTACCAGTAGCGCCCGCAGTCAGGAGCAAGATTCCGCACGCCGCCTCCCTTAGTCGCCTGTCGCTTGTGTAAACTGTTAGCCTCGTTATTCGAATCCATAAAGTTACCTCTTCCATCGCGAAAAGCTTGCAGCTCATAGATGCTACATAGGATGATGGTTGTTGTCGTCATACGAAAAGTTCGATATGCCGCCGCTGTCAGCTAGACCTCGGTCGCTTCGCTACGCGACTCATGAAGGCAACGGCGGAGACTGGACCAAAAAAATGCGGGTGGAGTCCAGCATATGAATAATGTTAGCATTAATTCATGACTTATGGGCAGGCTGATGACAAGACGCTAGATTCTAATCCAGGGCGAGACACACCAGCGGGTCTCCCATGTGCCCGACCGTTCCATCTACTTTTCTTTGACCAATCAATTTGCACTTTAGGAGACGTAGAACGCCCTAACATGTTGAGTAAAACCTTTATACTTGCAAGGGTACCATGTGGAACTTCTCGTAACGGCTTTGACGCCGGAAGACTTACCCCTCTCGACCGTTTTTGTAACAACCAATTGGTCGGTGGAGACCGGCGACCCGCACAAGTGAGGAAGTCGCTGACGCACTAAATGAGATCTACAAAGGGGAAAGGGAACTGGCATTCAGTCAAAAGCCTATGATGATCCAATGTATAGCACCTTATTTCTAGTTCGCGATACTCAACAGCGGTACGATTTAGTTCGTGTTATACTGGATGTCCTATTCTTTTGGTCGCTCCACCTTAACCTACTCCCATCCAGATACTACTAGTTGCTTGTAACAATCATACCAATCCTACAAGACGTGCCGAGGGAGCGCCGAAGATGCAAGATCGGGGTGGGCAGGTCGCAGCCGTAGCCGTCACGTTTCTCTTCCTAACGTGGTTAACTGTGGGCTTACGATGCTATGTCAGGTTTGTCTTTCATGCTCACAAACACACATGGCAATATTCTGACGTTCACCGTAGAATGTTCGTAGTGAAATCCTTTGGACTGGATGACAAGGCCATGGTCGTAACACTTGCCTTTTTCACAGCATATCTAGCATGTCAAATCGGCGGCGCAGTTCATGGTTCCGGTCAGCGTCGTTCAGAGCTCGCAGATGCAAGTGCCCAGACTGCACTTCGCTACTGGTTCCTTTGTGAGGTGTTTTACACTCTTTCCACGTCGTTGCTCAAGATTGCCGTCGGTCTCTTCCTATTACGCATCACAATTGTCCCGATTCACATCTGGATTATACGAATAATCATGGTCATAGCAGCTTTTCTCGGGGTTGCTTACACCTCTGTCGTTATCTTTCAATGTAACCCAGTGTCATACTGGTGGGATTTGGATCCTACTCACTCAGGAAAATGCCTTTCCGCATCGCTGGTCATGATCTTTACCTTCGTAGTCTCAGGACTGAACTCTTTCGCGGACTGGACCTTTGGCCTTTTGCCTATCTTTATTGTGAAAGACTTGCAAATGAAGAGACGCGCAAAGATACTCGTCAGCTCAATCATTGGCCTAGCAGCTATGTAAGTGTTATTAATCCACATCGGTGTTATAACCTTCTCATACAGCCCCGATGATACCTAATTTGCGATGCTGACATTTGCAATCAGTGGTTCAACTGCAACAATTATCCGTCTTCCTTACACCACCAGTCTCGGAGAGTACAAGGGTGACTTCCTTTATCGTACAACAGACTTCGCAATTTGGAGCACTGTGGAGGTGGGCATAGGTATAACAGCTGGCTGCATCGCGACTTTAAGACCGCTCTTGAAATCGGCTCTGGGAGGATCTACCGCCAACTCTACTGGAAAGTGGTGGAGCAAGAAGAAGAACTCATACAAAGACAGCCATAGTATGCAGCCACTGGACAAACTCAGGCCAACAAACGAAAGGGCCATTCGAACAACTACTGTTACCGGCGGGAGGAAAAGCAGTGAATCCGACAAGGAAACCTTCCTAAACACAAAATCATCTTCAGAAGATCATAAAGGGGGGATAAACAAGAGCATTTCCACCACAGTCGTAGCGGAACGCGCCGAGAGTCGAATGGCGGCGTTGGCTCACCCAACGATACATAGAGGGCGTAACGGCAGCAATTCCACTTTAGAAGATGAGGAGAGAGGAAAGCCAACTAAAATCTACGAACGCTTCTAAAAGGGTCTTAAGACACAAATAATGAGAAATAATTACGATCACACAATCTTATCTTCATGGTGACACTTCAAGAACCAAATTTGACGCGAAGTACATGATGCGGAGCTAAGAGAGCGGTTCGCATGTGTGGTACTTAGTATTCGGCCCTTTCAGTAGATCTCTCTACCAACGCGGATTGTTTTTTTCTCCATGCCGGGTTCAATGCAAAATACCGACATGAAGCACAGGCTTTGGTATCGGCCATGTCAGAATGATCGCCTGGGAACCCTGTTCGAATTCCTTCGTTTCACATTGACCGTGTTGCTGGAAATGTTTTAGGCGGCCTCTAGTTACAACACGCGCAGACAGATCTTGATCAATGCGACATGATGGTTCGAAAATAAATGATATTCTGCGGTAGCATGTGGCCGTCGTGTCTGACGTGCCGCAACAATGGGAAGTTGCGGCACTGAAGTCACATTACCATCGGCCCATCGCTAGTGATTTAGTAGCTCTAAAGCCGAAAATCTTGTCTGAAATGAGGCACCATACGTTTTTAGGGTCCTTCTGTGGTTGGGTCTCCCCAGCTCCCAGGGTCATCCAACTACCTAAGACATGCGTCTCTTGCAAAGGTTCTATCAAGATAGGAGAAGTCGTGCGCGGCGATGCCTTCCTGGGGCAACAGACAGCCCTGGAGTCGGCGGGGCCTGTTCGGAATGCGCCATTTTCACTGGCCTGCGCAATTCCCTGCACGATTAGCTGAAACGTCGGTAGTTCTTTCAAGCAAGGGTGAATAATAATCCTAGCATTTACTTCTTCAAGGTACCTAGATATTTTCGGGTGAACTCTTCCCATTCAGGCCATGCATGATGCAGTTGGGAAACCTGCTGGCTCATGACTCGAAGCTTCCCACCCCCAAAGAGGTTTTTCAGATGGTCTACCTACAGTTGTATTTTGACTTACTTGGACTCCGCCACCTCGTACTATACGAGTGGCGAGGCTGGCAAGTTTCGTGTCATGCATTTATCTTTGTTGACCAAGAGAAAAGCCACCCAAGCCTTGCGCATCATGTGACTCGTCATAAGCGTGGTTTGTATTCTTCAGTCGGTATTACTCTTTTACCCTCCTCTTTGCTTTTTTGATTCCTATCTTTATTATGCTAATGACAGACAAAGGAAATGCGAAACTTCGCCTATCACCTAGAGAAGAAGTCCATGTGATCGAGAGAGGAGTACATTAGGCTGTTGAAAACGCTGCTCGAATTGAAACAGAAATGCAGAGCCCAAGAGAAAAAAACCCAAACGCCCCGTAGAAGGACGTCTAGTATGTAAGTTGCGGACGCGGAATAGAGTAGGATTCATTTATTTGATTTGCTTGGAACCTAAACGTCATGTATATTGGTGCACGATATGAAATACAGTTTCGTTCCAAGAGTTATTCATCCCTATATAAGCTGTGTGTGTGAGGAGTTCTATACAGGTGAGCGGGAATAAAGAGGGAAGGAGCATTGGAGAGATTGAGTGGGGGGAAATCAATAGGAATTTAGCATAAGCAGTTTTCTGCAACACATGGGCACCTAGAAGCAATCAGGACCGAGAGAGAGACCGCCCTTTTCAGTGGTCACCAAACAAATACCCACAAAGCTTTTAGAAATCGTAGGGTACTTCACCTTTATCTTAACATAATTTATTTTTGAATCTTTGCAATGCGTGGGTTAGAGGTCACACGTCGATTGCATTCGGCAAAACCTACCACATTTAGAAAATACGTCATCGTCACGCAGCGATATGGAAATCAACACGGCATCACCGTCAGTCCCCCGCAGTCTTAAACAAACTACAATCACTACTTGGAACACAGTAAACTTTGCAGCCGAATTGATCCCTCCTCTCATAAAGATATGCCATACCAACAAGATGTCGAAGATGGAGCTGCAAGTGAGCGAACACCAATGCTAAGAGATTCATCGCAGGAGAGATCCTCAAATCAGCATAAACACGATGAATGGACTGTCCTGAATATCCTACAATTTTTTGGTGGTGGAATCTATGCGCCTGATCCATCCACCTATGATCCTATTGAGATCTTGCTCAACACCGAAGATGAAGAAAAGCGGGATGAACTTACTGTGCGGTGGAAAGACAACAAACTAAGTGAGCTTAACTTTGTTGGCGTTGTGGCAAGTAAAATTTGTTCTCAGCCTCGTGAAATATAGTCTATCGAAAGTTCTAAGTTTCGATATTGACCGATACGCATTCATTATGAGCACCGCTTTACTGAATCATACGACTAATTTGCTTCAGTCTGCTCTGCTCGCCGGTGTTCTCACATCAACAGGAAGCTGGCCTAATATTCTGCCCAATGGCGAAAAATCACCATGGTCTGTTCGCACATCTTGGTATTGCGGCATCATTCTTGCGCTCTTCAGCATTCTCTCCGCAGCAGACCAAACTGTACGACTGCACCGCCTCTCTTCACATCGGGATGGACTCAACAATATTCGAAGATTGCTAGCCAAGACTAATGGAGAACGTGGCCGTTCAAGCAAGACTGGCCGCCAGACTCCCAGTCTGCTTCAGATCATGACATGGCAAATGCCGGTTATGTTCCTAACAACTGCTACGCTATGTATGATCGTTGGCATGTTTTTACATGTTTGGTCCGCTACGTCACATCTAGATTGGCCGGGGTTATGGGAGGACAACACGAAAGTATGCTTTGTCACCCAATTGCATCAAATCGTACTGACATGTGAACGCAGGTTGCGGTAACGTACACTATTATAGCTGGCCTAGCTATCATTTTGTTTTTCGTTGGACAGGTCTCTCTATACTTGTCCATCAGACGCTGAAGTTTCGTTTGTGGGAAACGAATTCACTCTTATGAACTGACAAGCTAATGATCTGGTATTTCCCAAACCAAATACATTCATTTCAGAGCATTTAATTAAATTACAATCTTATCACTCCTGAAGTCCAGGGCCCATAATACTTGGTTCCTTATGTCACTGTTATACTTATCATCATGATGCTCTCGCGATGTGTGACACCTACCCCTGTCCTATCCATATACATCCTCGCGATAAGGACGTATCGTACTTTAGCTAGACTAGAAATGAGAATTATCTCTAACTTATGCATATGACCACCGTATTCGAATTCGAATCTAGCATATCACACGTAGGATTCATAAAGCCAAAAGTAGAGTGGGAATATGCGTGTATAGGCATATCCGCAGTCCGCCTCTGTGGCTTTCTTTTTTCGATTACAAAAAACTCCGTTGCGAAACTAATGAGGATGGATAGGCGAAAGATTCCGCATCTTAACGTGATAAAACATAGCAAGAAGATCGTAATTCAACAACTCCCTCTTAATGTTTGAGACTCCAGTTACGGTGATGCTGCTACTCCCAGGAACCTTGCTTAGATAAATAGTTGGTACATGTGATCCGTAGCATGTCTCAGGCCTAGCACCGCATAGATCACAAGTAGACTACTGGGAAAATATAGGTAGGGATCTTTGCGAAAAAAAATATTATTACAAGGGTATCCTAGCTATCCTACAACTAATCATGTTTAAAAGAAATCAAGTCAAAGTGCCCAAAGGCTTTACATACATTTTCCAAACATCCAAGAACGCCCTTCGGTCCTTACTATTCTGAAACTCAATATCGAGCTTTGCGTAGCCAAATGAATTCAGATTACCGTTTCGCGATGTACTACTTTTGCCAAAGACTGAGTGGGAAGATTTTATTGAATCCGCCATTGAAGCTACTGAACCCCTTGTTCCTGAACGTGTAATCCCAGGTATCTCCATTGAATCTTTTCGTTTTGTAGTAATAGGACTCGACGGCATATTGTCACTAACCGAGCCTTGCGAAGACTTGCGTCGTTGGAAGAGCTTGTCAGATGTCCACCTCTTCGGATCTTTCGAGAAAACCAAGGTTAGCTTGTCACTCGTTTTGTTGTATACGGATTCTGTCAGCCACTCAAATGCATAGTGTGGCTCTTCAACCCAATGGCCTTTTTCTTCAAGGAAGCTGGTATAAAATAGAAGTATCAGCACTTCTGAGGTTACTGGTCCACTGGTCCCTAAATGCATATCAGTACGTCGCCATAGACGCAGATTCTTGCCACGGCACTCGCGGGCATTCTTGTCGGATGAAATGGTTCGGATTGGTCGATCAAACTCCAGCTTGGCAGCATCTTTGCCATTATTTGTATAAAGCAAGGTCTGAAAGGCAGTTGAGGACTCAGACTGTGCGAAAGTATATTTGATATCTGACCACTGTTTGTCGAGCCTACCAAACGACCCTCTAGGGAAATCAATCGAGACCTCTTCGTCAATTGTTGTTGTAAGCGGGATAGAAGGCCCAAGTGACGGAAAATCTTGCATAGTCCAGTGCCTAGCTTTACGAGTTTCCTTAGACCGATATGTCGAACGCAATGATATGCCACCATCCTCACGATACCTCCAGTGTATATCGCACTCTTGGGTTTCGAAAATTGTTTTCTCCCTGCCTTGGACACGCTCCGAAAATTTGCGCTCGACTTGAACCTTGCGACAGAGGCTGCTCCATTGCAAAGCCCCATCCCCTAAGGCGATAGTGGCGAGTGAGTTTGATGAAAGCACGGTGCGAAGTGTGTGCGATAGATTACTCTCAGGGGAGGTGGCTGAAGTGCTAATCCCGAGCCCATTTGTTGAGAAGCGATTGTCAGGCGACCCGCTGAAGGTACTGTGGATTGTGGAAACTGATGATCGTGCTGGACCATTGGATATTGATGCTAAGGATGGGGAGCGGGGCCACTGAGGTGAACTAAAGAAGTCTTGCTCAATTTGCGGGCTGCCTACAGGGCTCGCTTCTCGTGACAGTGTGCTAGGTCCTGGTTGAAGGGTGTTTATCGAGCCTCCCATAGGAGCATTAGTGCCAAAGGGGTTGTAGCTGCTAGAAGCTTCGGTATCGATGGTATAAGTACGCTGTGGCGCGGGAGGCATTTCTCGAACCTTTTGCTTCATGGCATCGCTAGGCGCAAGATGAGAGCGTTTTTCTACCGCCGCCCTCTTTGATCGATTCTCTTCAAGTATAATTGCGTCCTCAACCTCGCACCGCAGACGGTACAACGCGGTTGCTGTGCCTGGGTCGGTCGCAGGCGTATCACCCCAGGATGATGGTCGGACAAGCTCCAAGTCTTGCCCCCGGCGTTCGTCCTCACTCTTGAGCCAGTTATTAAAAATTTCCCAGTCCTTGTATAACGGATGTACATCATCGGGGGCGGGTAAAGCTAGGGGTGAGGAGGGCATTGATTTGCCAAGTGCACCACTCGTGAACCATTGGCCTCCCAGGCTCATGGTTCGCTGACGTGGCTCCATGAAAAGCCGTTGTTCACGTTTGGAAGATTCAAGGTTCAGTCGACTGTGCTTGGTAAGTAAGGCGCCTTGCCAGCATGCCGTGTACTTACAGTTGCAGAAATGAGATACACATATTTAAGGCCTGGTAATGCCCCGTGATTTGCTTTCGAAGATTGTCAAGTTCTTTCTCTTTGCCGATATACTTGATTGTCCACACGATCTTAGGAAAGCTCATCTTCTTGTCGACAAGGTGCTCCTTGTAAGGTTTGAGTGATGCTTCGCATTTTGACAAGGTCTTCCTGAAATCTTCAACGGGAAAGGGTAACGGCTTTCCGAATTCTTTCATCAACTCATCCAAGTTGAGGAGACATTGTGCAAAGGCTTGAAACTCGCGTACAAGAGATTCCACCTGAGCTTCTGAGTTCTCGTTTGCATCTGTATGCTATTTAGCATGATATCCGCAGTTGTTGACTCCCAAAATATCGATGACATACCTTTGAAAGCGATGTATACCCGTGTTGAGATCTCCACCAGCTTTATGACATCTGATGGGCTGAATCCAAACGAAGTCATGTTTCGCGCTCAAGCGCAACGCTAGTTAGGGAGTGGCTTTTCATGCAACCTTACAGCTACTCGCAAAAGAAAAGGAAGACTGTTACATGAGTACCAAGCTCTCACAAAGCGAAGCTGAGGATGCAGTAGGTGTCGTCTGAGCCCTAATAAAAGAACGGGGCCCTGACAGGGCTATCCCAAAGGCAGAACGCTGTCGCATGCGGGGCTCGGCATACCTGGATATCGGTCAGGCACCCGCCTGGAACCTGTCTGAGTCGGCTGGCCGTTAGAACACATGAAGCTTGTTGAGAGGTGTCACGACGTTTCTTAGTGAGGAATGTGGCGGTATCATGAAGCATGGCCAAAACAGGTAAGGTGGCTTTTGACGAGGCAATGAGATCGTCAAGGACCACCACGTGGGGAACCGAACGGCCGTTGACTACTCTACAACCCAGACCCAAATATATAGGCTAAGCCTCTGTATGTCCTCACAGCCTCTACTCGGCGCTCCCTCTGCATCATTTTAGACTGTATCTGATGACATTGTTCTGCCTGCCCTCAAGTTGTCGTATCTGCACCTGTTCGCAAGTTTGTAGAGCCATTGATCGTGGGCGTCTTTGTATATGAGTTTCAACGACCGGCAGTACGTCTGTAGTCACCGAAAGGTCAGATGCACTTAAAGTGAGGCTTCGACAGGCTTGTGTTGCATCAGTGCACGCCACCAATTGTTGCTCTTAGCCAGTTGGATGAATACGAGCTCACCAAACTATAGAGAATCGGCAATAGACCACATGCGCCCTAAATGGTTGACCGGTGTGCCTATTCTGTAGCGGGCAGTGCAAAGCCCCTGACAGTGACTCGTTTCGAAGGGTGATTTGGGGGGCTGAAGAATTGCGCTCCCACGATATCAATGACAAAGCCCCAAATATGAGCTTGCGCGACACGAAACACAGCAACTAAATCAAAAATTGGATGTGCTTCTTTTAAATCGTGCTCACTTGCTGCTTCATCAGCGTTGTTGAAACTCAGTCCGCCCGTGAATATGGGACTTCAACAATGGATTACCCGGCCTTTGAAGGGGCGCCACCTTGGAGTGGAAAATTTAATAGCAGGAGGTGAAGGTGTACCGGCAAGTACATCTTCTATATTGCCTTGCTTTAGTTGAAATACAACTAACTACAGTCACAGGAAGCAAAACGGCGAAGATGGACTTTACAAATGATTGACCAAGCACCATTTCAGATTTGGGTCGTCGTTGTCGCGGGTATTGGGTGTAAGTAGTGGTATCTGCGTAAGAAATGTGTTTCGGACATTTACTGACTTGTTTACCAATTTTTAGTCTTGACAGATGCCTTCGGACTTTTTGCATTAAATGTCATTGCACCTATGCTGGGTTATGTCTATTCGACAAATAAAAAGCCTGGCCAGTTCCAAGAAATACCGGAAAGATCAGAAATACCAGTCATTCCAGAGGAAGTCAGAGTAGCCATGATGTGTGCCACCCTAGCTGGTACCATGATTGGCCAAGTTGGATTTGGCTTTGCCGCCGATATTGTGGGCCGACGCAAGATGTATGGATTGGAGCTGGTCATCATTATCGTTGGTACTATGTTTTTATTGATGAGCTCAAATGGAGAGAAAGGTAGTATGAGTATCGCAGGTTGGCTGATCGCATGGAGAGTAATTATGGGTATGTGCTAATTCTATCATTGACGCTAGATATCGCTAACTGCTGAAAAGGCATTGGAATTGGAGCAGATTACCCATTAAGTGCCGTAGGTATTCCTCATAGTTTCAGTGCGGATGTGCAGCCTTCTGATCGTGATCTAGGTCATTACGGCGGAGTTTGCGCCGAGAAAATATCGTGCTCGTATGCTCAGTTGGGTCTTCTTTGCACAACCGACGGGGCAACTTCTTGCAAACCTAATTTCCCTCGCAGCCGTTGAAGCATACAAGCCAAGGATTGAAAAATATTTGCCCCATTGCAAGTCAGACGATGTCGAGTGTTTTCGTGCTATTGATAGGCTTTGGCGCCTCGTAGTTGGTATTGGCATCATCCCAGCAGTCATCGCCTTGGCTTTTCGTTTCACGATCCCAGAATCGCCACGCTATACTCTAGATATTCTTCAGAATACTCAAAGTACACTCAAGGACACAGCGGATTACTTTGGCGCACCCGAACTCCAGCCAGAACAAGGCCAAATTGAAATGCTCCCTTTTACGCCCGAAATTCATATCTCTAGGCGTACCTCTACCTGCTCCGAGATTGCACCTGATGAAATAATCGAAAGTGGGGATGAGGATGATAGACGAGCTAGCCAAGTTCACGTTCAATATGCAGTTTCACAACCTGAATTACCGCCTGGAGATCCTAGTTATGTCCCACCGCTTGCATCGTGGCAGGACGCAAAAACATTCTTTATCACTGAGGGTAACTGGCAGTATCTGTTAGGAACATCTCTCGCCTGGCTGTTTCTCGATTTTGCATGTAAGTCAATCTCATTACAAAGTCCTTTACCATATCGACATTCTTATCCGTACCATAGTCTATGGCTTAGGCCTATCCTCTCCTCAGATCGTGAGCCATGTATGGGAAGAACCGAAATTTGAAGACAACGGCCTACTCAAGCTCCCTTCCGTATATACAGCTCTTAGCGACAACAGCTCTCATACACTTGTTATGGTTTCCGTTGGCACGGTCACAGGCGGACTGCTTATGATAAAGATTGTGAAGCATGTATCGCCCAAGGTCATCCAGTTCTGGGGTTTCTTCGCGCTATTTGTGCTTTTCCTTGTGACAGGAAGTGCATGGAAACAATTGATGGGACCGGATCGCAAAGGTGTAATTATTCTCTACGTCTTAAGCCATATTGCCTTTAACCTAGGACCGAATGTGACGACATTTATCGTAAGCTATTCTACATCAACTTGCCGGGGCGAATCTAATTAGCGAATACAGATCCCCGCCGAAATATTTCCTACTCGTTACCGATGCACCTGTCACGGTATTGCTGCCGCTTCTGGGAAACTTGGCTCTTGGCTCGTTCAGATCTTTCTTGCGTATGGTTTCAGACGCAATCGCAAGGGCGTCGAAGGTCAATATAAGTGGGAAAAGGAAAATTTTGGCGTCGTGTTGCAGGTCATGAGCGGGTTCATGGTAGCTGGTGCCATTACGACTTGGTTTTTAGTACCTGAAACAAGAGACCGCGATAATAAGAGTCGTACGTTGGAGGTGCTGGCGTGCGGGAAGAAGGTTATCGATGAACTTAATCGTCAAAGAAGAAGGGAAGATGACGATGAAGAGTAATAGAAAGCGGGTTCGAGTAATTTTTTTGTATTGATATACCCGATCTATTGCAACCCTTAATGGCCTTCCCGAACCTGCTTTGAAGTAATATTGTCTGGATGCAACAGTTTCGGGAGACGGGATCGCACTGCCCTTGCAGCTAGCATGCTGCCTTGGCACTAGCCTCGCATAATACGGTGGCGTGCCATGTCCGGAAAGAAGAGTCTTGTGATGAGGTAAAAAAAGGAGAATTATGTGTCATGTATGAAGACAAAGAGAAGGAAATCGTTTGGAAACTATGGATTCTCATTAAACGGAGGTAGAGGCTTATGTATAGATGAATGTACCACCTATTTAGCGTAGAAGAGCGTACACCTTTCCAAGATTGGACAAAGAGCTTGCTTGATACTGTAGACAATTCATCTCCTACTATCCTCACCGATCTAGTCGTACAGAAATAATCACACTTTCACCACACTTACTAATACAAGTTGTTCGATTACCGGATTTGGTTCCTAAAATAAGTGACTGCTGAGAGAATGAGCAAAAGTAATCGAATTACAAACGCAGGAAGAATGACTATCCGAAACATCTTGAATTTCCCTCGTCCTTCACATTCAATCGAAATACTTGCTTTAAAAACGCTATGTTCATTCGTTGCCTTCAGCACCAACCGTAATTTAGACAATACAAGTCAACAAGAACCAAATCTTGTATTGAAAGATATCATATACACGTCACCTAACCCCATATCCCTATTTAAACGCCAACATGGTATCATTCATCCTATCCCGGCCCTTCCGTCATATCACGATGCCAACCCCCACCTACGTTTACTCTCCCCCAACACTCAAATCCGCCGTGAAGTCTTTTCGAATGGTCAGATTCTCAAAATTCTCCTCGTTATTAATAACCAAGCCCTTTTCATTCGCCAAATGCAAGAGACAAATGAAGCAGTAGCTTGTGGAGATATCTGCCATAGCTTGTTTGGGGTACACAGCCTGTAGATTGTTGACCACGGATGTGAACGTTAGGGAGCCGTCTACAGCCTTGGAAGCAGGATCTTCGGGAGCGTTTTCGGGCGGTGGAGCAGAGATCTTCAGGATGGGAAGTTAGCGGAAGTACGGAGAAACGGAAAAAGGGGAAACCTACGTCTTCTAGACCAATGCCCTTCCATAATTCGTCCTTGAGGCGTTTGACGTCTACTTTTTTGGCGACGCGTGCGTATTGCACATACTCGGGTCTGAATCTTCGGCTTTGGGTGACCAATTGTGCGCCAAAAGCGTCGGCTTGCGGTATTGCGCCGTCTATTGGCTCCAGAGCTCCAGGCCCGTCTTGCGGGGGCGGCGAGAAATGGTCGCGTGCGTCGGCAAAGTCGTCATCATCTTCTATGGGGCCTCCAGGCATCGGTAGGCCATCGTCCTGGAAAAAGTCGGCATCATAATTGCCTTGTACTCTGCCGTCCTCCTCAGCGAGTGCATCTTGGCCATCACGGTTGGCCCAGTAGGCCTCATCGACATCGCCATGTGCTGGCTCTTTGGTGTTTTGGGGCTGTGTTCGGCGGCCTTCGCGACGCGAGCCCATGCGTGCCTTGGGCTTCAAAAACAAGCGCAAGAGCTGCCGTGAGTTAAAATGCTTGTCGTCAGGTAGCAGATTTCGGGTCTTTGACTTCCATTGGGCCTTGGGTAATGAGATGGTGGAGTTTGAAGTTGCAGGAGTATAGAGTATATCTGCGATATTCTGTGACATGGGGGCAGCGAAGTCGATTTCGAACAGCTCTTTCTCCTTCCTTTTCGTAGCGGTCGTTGGCTTGCCGACGTCCTTGACACGTCGAATGCGCCAATGTTCGGGACCTGCCCAGTTCTTCTTGAGGACCTGATCGAAGTAGCTGAGGATGTTCTCCTGCTCTTGGTCACGGCCGTGGGCCATGGAGAGACCGTATTGTGCGCCATCAGTTATGTCACCCTCGGCGCCCTCTTCTTCTGTTTCTCCTAGGTTCATGTTGTGGACTCGGGCTTGGGGATCGCGTATGGCTTCTCGGGCCCAGACCTCACCCCCTCGCCAAATCCGGTCTCGGGGGGCAGGTCAAAGCCGCCCATATTGACGTCATCATCATCGTCAAAGCCCATGGGGTTTTCGTCGTCTAGGAACAAGCCAGACCGGTTGCCGGGCTCTTCATCATCATCGTCCTTTTTGTCGTCGTTTCGCCAGTCGTCAGGAGCTTTCAAGAAGGGTAGGTCCATTGATCCATTGACGTCACCCAGATCGAAGGTTTTCATAGAAGGGCAGATATCTTGCTCATCAAGGCGTAACAAATCCGGAAAGTACTTTGTGGCAAGCCCGGAGATGTCAACGTCGATGTCGACTACCTCTTCTATCTCTGGCTGTGCTGGCTCTTCTGGCGCCGGTGTTGCGCGTGCATCGTCTGCAGTTGCATCATTTGCATCGTCGCTGCTGTCGAATACAATTCTCCCCTTTACATCGATAGCCAGATGATTCAGTAGCAGACCCTTGGCACCTCCCTCGTCGAAGTCGGCTGACGCTTTCTTGAACAGCGGATCAACGGCAAACTCGAGCTCCATCTTCTTGTTCTGCAACTGAGAAAAGGACGTAGCCAGTGTTGCTTCGGCCGACCGTGCGGCGCGCTTCTTGCGCTTCTTCTGGCCGTCTTCCCCCTCCTCACCGTCATCATCGTCGTCCTCTTCCCCCTCGTCATCCCCACGGCGTTTCTTGCTTGCATTTTCGGCAAGACCGCTCAGCAGCTTGCCTGTATCTGTAGCCACGCTGTCGACCCTACTGGTGTATATTTTAACACATCCGTCGAGGGTACAGCTAGCCTTTTGGAAGTTGACACCGTCCCCCTCTTTCAGGAGGGACATTTCATGGAAGTAGTCAATGAGGGCAAAGTTCCACGAATTGTTTGCATTAATTTTGTTGTCTGTGGCCATTTTCATCCACTCCTCAAAGTTGGCCAGCAAGGGCATCACGCGCTTCATGGGTGTCACAGCAGTTCCTGCCACATCCGGCATGTCGTCATCCTGGTCCTGTGAAGGCATCTGTGGGCTGTTTTGGCCTGCAGCGAGGGAGATGCGCAGTCTATTAGGAGTGGCTGAGGCTGAGGCTCGTAGGGAGTTACGCTGTGCTTCATGAAAGGCATGGCGACGGTTGGCTTTTTCCTGGCGGTCGTCGTTGAGTGGTACTCTGTGTTGTTAGTATAATACTATAACTGCACGCTACTGATGTGTTACTTTATCGGTGTCCTCTGCGGCGAGCCGGGGACTGTGTACTTGGTTGCACGTGCCATGGTTGTGGTTGATATCTCGTCGTTGGCAGCGAGATGGATGGTTTGTTTGTCAACAGGGTCGCGCTTTCGATTTGCCCCACTCGCCACGAATGCACAGCCACATACACTCGCCACAGTTTCCAGCCACGGTTTCTCGCCACATATTCCTCAGCTCAGCATCCTTGGAACGGATGTACTACATTACATGTACACAGTATGTATTCATCGTCTCACACGTCTAACCCAGATTTTGAAAGGTGATATTTCTCTACTACTTAATCTCTCCTCCATTCTTCCTCTTCTTCTTGCTCTCATTATTACTATTCGCTATCACACGCGCATGCAAGAGCGGTCAAACACTCCGCGCGGAACCTGTGACGACGCCAGCGCATTGCTAGTCGATAACACAGCAGCACCACCGATGCTGATATAAGGCCCGGTACCCGACGTCATCCCTCAATCGAGCACACCACAACGTTCACCCAGTCTCGACAAATCTTACGCGCCTATCCAACGAGACCCCAATTCTCCTATCTCTCTCCTATCACTACCGGCGCATTCCAGTCTACCCAGCGCCATCCCGCTCGTGCATGAGTCGAGTAGAACATGTCGTGACAATGAACGACGATGCCATTCTGCACACTGTCCAGCGATGGCGACGCTCAAAATACTCGGCTCGCCCCTTTGCCCTCACTATACTTGCCATATCTCTCATCACAGTCCTTGCCCTGGCCAAAGACTACCGGTTGAATGATGGGGTTACCACTCATGGAAATGCATTGCACAAAAGAGACCTTGCCACAGGAGATCAAGAGGTTGGTTTTCTGACAGAAATAGATATCTTGGTACTAACTACGCCAGTGTCGACTTGTTCACCATGCTAAAGACCAGTGCGCCTTCGTTCTTGCCAACTGCCCCGACGAGGAAGCTGGCGTCATCTCCTACCTTACCTTCTACTACTGTCGCATGCCCAACGCCAAACCTGTCGCCTTTACTCTCATGACACTATGGCTTGCCATGCTCTTCAGCACCATTGGAATTGCAGCAAGCGATTTCTTTTGCGTCAATCTAAACACAATTGCTAGCATGCTAGGTATGAGCGAGAGTTTGGCTGGCGTTACTCTGCTCGCTTTCGGCAATGGAAGTCCTGATGTCTTCTCTACCTTTGCAGCATTTCGCACACACGCTGCAAGCCTAGCAGTCGGAGAACTCATAGGTGCTGCTTGCTTCATCACGGCTGTCGTTGCTGGCTCAATGGCACTTATCCGCCCCTTTGCAGTTGCACGAAAGAGCTTTGTTCGTGATGTCACATTCTTCCTCGTAGCTGCAGCATTTAGCATGGGATTTATTGCAGATGGAAAATTGCATCTCTGGGAATCTTTGTCCATGGTCGGGTTTTACCTCTTCTACGTCGCATTCGTGGTAGCCTGGCATTGGTGGATCAACCAACGACGAGCGAGGAGACTCAAGGCAGCTGCAATGAGGAGCCACTTTGTTACCCCTGGTGGCGAGGTGGAAGAGATCCCAGAGTTTCACGACGATGAAGCCCCATCTGGTGGTAGGGCCCCAGGCCGAGGACTTTCTGTGGATGACTTTACCAATCTCGAACGAGCTGGCCATGACCCCCTTGACGAAGACGATCAGGAAGAGGAACGTGAGCGGTGGATGGGGGAGATGACCAACAACATGCGCGTCAGCAGACCGCAACTTGGGAGTCGACGCAACACACATACGCCCATCCGCCCCAGTCTTGTCGGAGCACTGGAGTTTAGAGCCGTCCTTGCATCATTGCAAAAGTCCAGAAACATTCAGTCCATGCCAATCAGCTTGCGGCGATATTCAGATGATCCCACATATACCACGGCCCAGCAACAAGACCACCTCTCTACTGTCTTGGACCCCGCTGGTCGGCCTCCATTCGACGTGGCGTCTATCAACTCAGACGCTTCTCCACATGTAACTAGACCTAATATCGATATTCAGCAAGCCATAGGTTATCGCGCTCGAGCTGTGTCCACCAATGATATTGATAGTGTTCGGCTTCGTCCGCACACCCTGCTCGAACCAGTGCCCGATATCACGTTTGGACCGCCCACTCCTGAACTCCGCAACGCTCTCATTCCTGGCGGTCAACCGCCATCTTCGCCCACCTTCTCTTTGTCTCCTCCCCCATCCGAGCATTCCTCGCGAGCACCAAGCCCTATACCAAACGTCTCCAATCCATCATCCAATCGACTTGCCATCCCGGGAGCTGATAGCGCTTTGCTGAATCCTGTTCGCTCAAGTACATCGTCACCGAATTTGAATTTATCACCAGTCCTTGCACCTGGCGAACGACCTGCCCTGCCCCATTTAAAGCTAGCGGTCCCAGACGCTACGTCCCCACCGATTCCTTTCCCTGCATACACGGACTATCCCTGGTCGGCGCAAAGTTCGAGGCCACCGAGTCTACGACCACACCGCTCACCGAGCGCCTCACCCGAATCCATGTTTCCTCGAGATCCATTTGCCAACCACGAAATTACCAAAGTACCAAATTGGTGGCCGTCTCGATTCCTTCCTCCACCACACATTCTCTTTGGAACTTTGTTCCCGACACTGACGTGCTGGAGCGAGAAGAACTTTTGGGAAAAGGCTCTGGGAGTCATCGCTGGCTTACCTGTACTGCTATTGACCATAACGCTTCCTGTTGTTGAGCCGCAAAAGGACGAAGATGAAGATGATATTGACGAGCTGCCCCATGATTTTGCGCTCCCACCGCCACTCACACCAATGAACGGCAGTATCGATTCACGAGGCCGCAGCATAGTGCTACCACCAGAGAGCCTGGCAACACCAGGTACATCCATGAATATGAAAGACACTGCCAGTCAGGGGCGCCAGTTGAACGGCGCATCTTTTAGTTCGACTGCAAGTAACCCACCTCTAGTATACATTACTAGCGCGGATCACGTCGCCCAGTCTCCTGAACAGCTCCCTGCTAGACCTTCAGTATTGGAACCCAAACTATGGAACCGATGGCTTGTAATTGTCCAGATGTTTACGGCGCCTCTTTTCGTTATAATTATATTTTGGGCTAACCTGCAACCCGACGATTCTCGTGCGCTTATGCGACATACTCTCTATGCCCTCCTCGGATCGCTATGTATGCTTGCGGTCATACTTGTCACGACGACGCCAAGTCGACCGCCGCGATGGCGTGGGCTGCTGTGTTTCGCTGGGTTTGCTGTCGCCATTGCTTGGATTAGCACAATTGCCAACGAAGTGGTCGGTGTGTTGCGAACACTAGGTGTTATTCTTAACATGAGTGACGCTATTCTGGGTCTTACAATCTTCGCCGTAGGAAATTCCCTCGGTGACCTAGTTGCAGACATCACTGTTGCGCGGCTCGGGTTCCCCATCATGGCTCTCTCGGCCTGTTTTGGAGGTCCAATGCTCAATATCTTGCTCGGCATTGGCTTGAGTGGATGTTACATGACCATTACCAAAGGCGAGCACCGTCATGAGAAGCACCCAGATAAACCTGTGCATTTCAGCCCATATCACATCGCTGTGAGCACTACGCTGGTGATTTCAGGCACTACCTTGCTCTTCACATTAGCGGGCTTACTGGTCGCCGTACCGATGAGACGGTGGAAGATGGACAAGACGATTGGCTGGGGCTTAGTGGCGCTCTGGATCATGAGTACATTTGCAAATGTGCTGGTCGAAGTGCTGGGCTACAGCAGTGATGTGAGTTGAAAACCGCATATTTTGGTTGTCGATATACCCAGGCGTTGGCGGCATTACTCGCTTTTTTCTTCAGATTTTTTTGGTCTTGTTTTTCTGGCAATGTACATATTTTCGCTGCTCCTTGTCCTCAGAATTCGGTTGTGTTGACAACACGACTCGCATGTTCACCGGTTGTCCAACGCGCGGTATGCATTTAGAACATGCAGCTAAGCCAGGCGCGAACCGCACAATGAAGACATCAATGTTCAAAATTCATCTACTCGTCTGTGGTGGTGCGCCATGGTGTGAATCTCCAATAAAATGCCAGGACTCTATAGCACACGTGGCATGCACCTCCTGGTTCGGGCTCGTTGGGCTGCATGGCGCCTCCCGTCGAGCCCGTCGAGCCTCTTCGTTGCTGTGGGCTCCAGTCCATATGCAGGCGAATTGGGCTAGAAGCAGTAAGGCTGTGTCCTGCGCGAGGAATGATATAGCACCACGTAGCAGCGGGCAAAGAGTCAGAGAATGGCGGCCGAGTGAGTGAGGCGTGCGGAATGCATGCTGTGATTAAATAGAGGAAAATTGGGCAGTTTCTTGTGCAGTAGACTCGACTGTCCTGCACACTCACATTACACTCACAGTTGCCTGCATTACCAACTTCGTCGCATCTCGCAATTTCTCGCTAGGTGTACTATGTTCACTTCAACAGCTCGGAATCCATCGCATTGTTATCTGATCCGGAGAGTTCGGCGTAGGCCTTGAATCCATAGTACATTCCAGCATTACCATATATATCTACCTATCATTTTTCAACACCAAAAAGCATTCACATCGTCATCCTGCATCGCCTTCGTAGTCGCTTGTTGGACTGCATCTGCAAGCTTACCAGGGTGCGTGGTACCGCATACCAAGTCCCCGCTTGGCTCCAATTGTTGCCCAAGGGTATCGACATCGGTGAACAGACAGCTGCCACACCAAAGCTACCTACCCATCGCAACCCAAGGTAGTGCCGTCATCTTCCGTCTGCACATCATCGCATCAACCCCGTCTGTGTTTTGTCCCACGCGGGCGTTGTGTTAAAGTCTTATCGATTGTTCCTCGCCCGCCATCCATCGCGTCCATCCCGTCTACGGTTAGCACACTTTTTGTCCAGCAAAAACTCCGCATTTGCATCATCCTGACACGCCAATTGAGCAACAAGGGAGTCTCAGGCCCGCTACCGCCCAGTGCTCTGCTCCAGCCAAATACTTTGGAGACATTCTACCGGATTGTCGAATCAGACTTCAGCCTTACCATCAGCTGCTGGAGACCCCTCCCCCTTTCTCTAGAACCTATATCAAAGCAAGCTCACCGCATCGCCTCCCCCCCACAATTCTTGAGCACATAGTTGTTCAGGTCCATCCAGGCCCGCCGTCTGTTTACAAACATCCTCGAGAGACTAGTCAGGCCTTTACCGAAGCGTGGTTCAAGGCTAGTCGCTATATCAGAGCTCCTATTTGCCCCGCCAGCTACTGGACCGGTCAGCCCAAGTCGACCCCCACCACTCACCGTCGCCGCCCAGCCAGGCCGAACTCGTACCCTACCTTCCCACCGGCTTGAAGCTCCCTCCCTTCCTCTCACTTCAACAGACAACCGGACTCGGCCGTTCTCTGGAAGAAGGCCTGAGTACGGACAGCCAGCCTCATGCCGTTAGTCATAGCCCTCCCCCATCGTCGTCGCGCAGTCTCTCGTGTTTCTTCCCATCGTTCGCTTTCCCACCGCAATAGCAATAGCCATCCTGTTTCTCGTCGCGCGCCGCCCTCTGAGGCTTCCTCGCGCGCGACTTCCCGCACCTCTCGCTCCACAGCCCCATCCAGTGTTTCGATTTCAGTCCCGTCTAGTGTTTCCGTTTCACCGTCCCGCAATGCAAAAGGCGACGCTGACATCACCATCAATATCAGGAAAGGAATCACAGTAGACCACCACACGGGCGACGCATACAGCAGCTACAGCGAAGACGAAGACTCGTCAGGTGTCCAGGTTCACCGCCAGGCCGAGTACTCAGACTCGGAAGAGACTGACGACGACGAAGAAGAAGAAGAAGACGACGACGACGACGACGACGACGAAGACGAAGACGAGGACGACGACGAATACACCGACGAAGACGACCAGTGGGACCTCATCGATACCCCTGAGCTCCAGCCCTCTGACTCGGCCTCACGCCCACCGCGCGTGAAGCATCACCCCGCCCACACCGTTCACGCCCCTGCCCCACCGCCAGCACCACGACGTAAAGCGTCTACTGCCCCTCGTGCCACCTCGCGCCACGCTGTCCCCGTCTCTGATCCGCCTTCACGCCCAAGAAGTCGAAGTAGAACCACCCTGGATCGCGGAGAACACCGTGGGTCGCGGCGGTCGCGCAGGCCCCAGTCTACCCACCAGGATAGCCTGGAAGAGGACGACTACCCAGGCTACGCATCCACCCGTGGTGCGCCCGTTCCTCCTCACCATCCCTCCTCAGAGTGGGGTCATGTGCCACAGCCTCACACTGCCAATGGCTACCCACCAAGTATGATGTCAGACCCCCGCTATCATGGCTTTGGCAGCGGCTCAGCGTCGCCAGCCGGTCAGTTAGTGCCCAATGGATATCATGGACACGACCCCTATTATGGTCACCAACCTGCCCACCAAAATCCGTTTGCACCCAATGGTCCCAATCCCTTCAGCCATGGCGGCCCTCCAGAGCCAGAACGAGGAGGGTACTTTGGCCAATATCCAGGGGCCCCGCCGCCTCCACAGCAACATGGTCACCGAGGAGGCCCTCGTAGCAACCGCAATTCTATGCCTCCACCACCAGACAACGCATTGATGCCTTATGGTTCTCCAATGGGCTACTATCCTCAATATGGCCCTCCATACGGAATGGGTATGCCTCCAATGCAGCACCCCATGATGTATCCTCCGCACATGTACCCACCTCAATCGCCGCCTCCTCGTTCGGAACATGCTCACTCCAAGAGGGCTACGCCCCACCGTGAAGAAGAACAGGCTCCTCCTCCTCCTCCACCACCACCACCTCCGCCTCCATCCGTGCCACCGCAGCAAATGATGGTTGTGCCTATAGCACCACCGCCACCTCCTCCTCCGCCACCTCCTCCGCCACCACCTCCACCAGACACAGTTAAGGAGGACCGTATGCTTTCACAGCTTGAGAGAATCTTGTCCGGTAAGGCGGAAGAAGAAGCAAAAGCCGCCGAAGAGGCACGCAAAAATGCAGAATTGGCCAAATTCGACCGCCTCGAGCAGATTCTGATACAGCAACAAGAGGCCAAGATTGAAAAGGAGAGGCTTAAACAAAAGGCTGCCACAGATGCTGCGCTTGCTGCTGCTGAGGCTAAGAAGAAGGGCGATGAGGACAAACTTGCCAATCTTGAGAAGCTGTTTTTGGCCCAAAGGGAGGAACAACTTAAGCGTGAAGCTGCCGCAGAAGCCAAGGCCGCAGCGGAGAAGAAGGATGCCGAAGAAAGGGCTGCAGCACATGCAGCAGAGAAGAAAGCCGCAGCAGAAAAGGCGAAAGATCTATTGGATGCTGCAAAGGCCGCCCGAGAGGAGGCAGAGAAGAAAGCCGCAGCGGAGGCTGATGCTGCTAAGAAGGCACACGAAGCATTCATCGAAGAGCAAAAGAAAGCCGCCGAGAAAGCAGCTGCGGAAGCCAAGGCAGCACACGACAAAGCAGCCGAAGAAGCCAAGGCAGCACATGAGAAGGCCATCGCCGAAGCAAAAGCTGCTGCTGAGGAGTTGGAGAAAGCAAAAAAGGCGGCCGAGGAAGAAGCAGCCAAGTTCAAGCCATCAGAGGCACCCAAAGCACCAATTAAATTCAAGGACGCAGTAGGCAGGAAGTTCAGTTTCCCGTGGCATTTGTGCAAGTCGTGGAATGTAAGTTATCTCCCCTCTAATCTCAAGTTCTCCTAAATACTAACATATTGCCAGGGCATGGAAGAACTCATCAAGCAAGCATTCCTCCACGTCGATGTAATTGGCCCCCACGTCCACCAAGGACACTACGACCTCGTAGGTCCCGACGGCGAAATCATCCTCCCACAAGTTTGGGAAACAATGGTGCAACCCGACTGGACCATTACAATGCACATGTGGCCCATGCCCGAACCACCGCCACCACCCCCTCCTCCTCCAGAGCCACCAAGGGACCCATACCCTCCTCCACCACCCGATGCCGCCGCATTCCTCGCACACCATCTTCCGATTACAAAGGCGGCAAAGGGCAAGAAAGACAAGGTTAAGCTCAAGGGACATCACAATCATTCCCACATGGTTATTCCACCACCACCTATGATGGCTGGTGGTGCCGCACCTCCTCCTCCTCCACCTCCACCACCACCACCACCACCACCCCCAATGGCCGGTGATTTTCTGCCACCGCCCCCAGCCGTTGTGGTAATGCCGCAGTCAAGATCAGGAGGCAAGAAGAAGGCTGTCCCAGCTCCATTTTTCAGGTGGGCGGCTGGAACAACTAAGAAGAAGAAGTAGAGCGAAAACATAAAGTCGAGCATCAGCGAGGCGTTTAAAAACCTGCTCCAAAAGAGTTTCTAATCACGATTCTCATCATTTTATTTATCTCCCTCTTCCTTCCCTTATTCTTCAACTCGCCTCTTTTTCTTTCTTTTGTTTCCCTATGGTCGGCGGTACCGTGGGGTTTCCCCATTGTTGGCCTTTTGTCCTTTTCTTCTTGGGGGGAAAGGGAGGGGTTTTGGGGGAAAAGTTGATATCCTTCCGTTGTCCCGCCTCATTAGCGATTTCTTACGCATTCATAACTCAACACACACATTTTGTTATCGCTCTTTTTTGTTGGCTTCGGACTACCCCTTGTTGCGTTTTGTTCTGGCGTTCCGCGAGGTTCTGTTTTTTTTACTTGTGTTACTTGCGTGGTTTTGGGCATGTATGGGTTTGCGATGAGAAAGTACGATTAATGATGGGTGGTGGGGGTTTGTTGTGTGCAGGTTATGTAGTGTTGGTTTAGGTGATGGGTGTGATTGTCGAGATCTGTTGAATTCAATACACATGTACAAGTTACTGTTACCTCTCCACTTTTGATTTGCCCTTTGTTGTTGTATGATGATCGTGGATTTCTCTTGATCAAACATATCCATAGATATACGTCTACACATTCTGTAACTCATATTAAATAACATATATTTTTACTTTACCAGAATGAGTTTTCCATCCTGTACGCAGATGGTGCGTTACTAGGCTCAGTATTTGGAATCTGTGCGTGGTAGCTTTGGTACATTGTATTTCTTTCAGTGATATCTGTGTGTAGATAGAGGGGATACTTATCAATACGCTGCCACAGAGATGCTGGGGGAGAGTTAGGCGCCCGAGGCGTTGGTATGTAGACTTTTGTAGATATTCAGTTGATATGGGGCGATTGCAAGGTCCAAGTCTTGATAGTCAATGCTGAGCAAAGGTAATTGTAGAAATTTCCTCCTCTCCTGGACATATGCTGTAAATAGATACGTAGCCAGTTTGAATCATCGCCAAACTCCCACCAATCAAAGTTTCTGAGCGTCTACATTCTGACACGCTTTTCTCTTGTCGAGTCGTTCCTGCCAAGTCGCGTCATTACGTACGCCCAGCACTCACCCAACTTCCAAGAATAATCTCCGCACATGTCCAAGATCCCAAGAATTACTTCGGCACCATCACAGTCGAGGAAAAGCTAGTTAAAATCAGGCGACGTAGCTCTTGGCTGCAGATGGCTGTCGTTTGTTATATACCCGGTTCCTGGGCCGTTGCCTTTTACCTGTTTCATCAGGTACACGACGAAGCGCCGCGATTCGCATCTATCGCGTTCTGTTTGGAAGTCTACGCGCCAGAACAAGTCGACATTGGCAGACGCGATAGTTATACATACAGCATCAACTCGCGATTCAGTTCTATAACGCTTCATTTTTAGCCTCTGTTATTATTGTGATACCCACAATGTTTTTCCAACTTGCCGCGCCGCTGCTCCTTGTTTTGTTTTCCACATCCATATCAGCGCAGTCCAATCAAACAGCCTCACCCCAATACACAGACGACGAGACTTTTCGAGACGCTCTTCTCAGCGCCACAAATACATATCGGCGCCAGCATAATTCCTCGAGCCTAGTTTGGAATGGTACGCTGGCAGACGTAGCGCGAAAGTGGAGTGAGGGATGTAAATTTGAACATAGTGTAAGTGTAGTACCTGTTGATGATTATGGAGATAAAAACCATGGTGTTACATGTGGAGCAACAATGAAGCGAGGACGGAAGATGTTATGAGAATTTGGATTGACAATATGTTAGGGTGGAGCATACGGCGAGAACCTGGCCTCAGGATATCCAAATGCCTCTGCAAGCGTGATTGCGTGGGGTCACGAGCGAGTCGATTATGATTTTCGGAGCGGTGATTTCAGGTACGTCCCTCATCATGATATCTTAACCTATCATCTATACCTCTTATCTGCTGCCACACGCTGTTACTAATTTATCTATAGCGCAGCCACAGGGCACTTCACACAGCTAGTTTGGAAAGCCACCCAGCAAGTTGGCTGCGGCCGTACACACTGCAACGCTGGCCAACCCAATGGCCAAGGCAATGCACCAGGCTGGTACGTCGTATGTGAGTACTTTCCTGGTGGCAATGTGATTGGTTCGTTTGTAGACAATGTTCAGGATGCGATGCCGAAGAACCAAATGCCCCCTGGGCCTGCTGATCCACAGGTACCGGATAGGGACAAAGAAGGAGGTGTGGACAGAAATCAAATAAGCAGATGGGTACTGGGTCTAGGCCTAAGCTTGATAATTCTGATGATTTGATGAAACTAGAATTGATATTCTATCTTACAAACGCTATTCTGGACGCACATCAGTTGGAGGCGGTATGATTTGAAATGGTGCGAAGAAGATGGAATGGCAAAAAACGGAAAATCATCACAACGCAAATCCTAGGTGGTCGCGATATGAAAGCAACGACCGGATATCACGATGCGGACATACGGATCATACTTCGAACTGGCAGAAATGTGCACGACCCGCTCAATGTGTGTAGCTTGTCGATTAGCACGCACACCACACACCCACCCAACAGTTGAGGAAGAATTAGTTGACCATGGATTTTAGATCGAGACGAACGAAGATTGCCCAGGAAGTCATGCAATGCCACGAGGGCCCGCGAGGCCCTCTACTTATATAATCATTGTGTAGCTGAACAATGCAAGAATAACGGTACTTGAATGCCTTCTTGGCATCTCTGTAATCATCAAAAAGGCATAACATTTGTGAAATTTAGGAGTGCATCCTCAATGATATGGCCTTGCGCTGATTCGCAGGGAGCAGTGTAAGGGGATTACATTCGCGAGGGGTAAACCTAGATTGGGAACCGACTAATTACTTGGTTATCGCACTTTTTTCGAACTTGGCTAATAAGATCAACCTGTCTAATGTTCACACAGTTACCACAGTCTGTACTAGCAATAAAATACAGAATCTCGGGGAACAAGGGGTTATCACTGTTCGGACACAATGGCATATTTATCTATCTTGTTTGGATCAATTTATTACACAAGCGCCCGACAATTGTCAAACTAAAGCTACCTAATTTAATTCAATGACAGGGCTTGCCAAGATTATTCTGCTATAATGAAATTAACTTCCATCGTAAAGCTGCAGAAATTCAACATGAGCCTTTATGTAGTCGACATTGTAAAGATATTTTGGGCCTTACGGTGAAATGATATTTGTTCCATGTAACCGCGAAGTGTACATACAGAACAAATCAGATACTTATACTTCCTTCACAATATGAATACACACTTACACCTTGTAGCTTTACTATCATTTGAACCCTTTCAGTCATAAAATACTCTTCCCTCTTATCCTTAAGGTGTTTTAATCGATTGATTTCAACTGAAGCACAACCACGAAGTTTTGAGCTTTAAAAGATCGCTGTAACCTTACTTTTACTGTAATCCTGTATTGCCCCAAGTTGACCTGTTCAAAACAGTCTCATTCTTTGCAAATTTTTACACGCAAAGTTGGCAGGATGGCTACCACACGCACAATCTCCCTGTCGTCGAAGGGTATTGGAGGCATCGTTAACAAAGCACCTACTGGAGCTTTGACCGGTTCTTTAAAGAAGTCCCAGAGTAGTTCGACTAGCAATACGTTCAGAACGCGATCATCTGATGACACGATTTCGATATGCCTATACGAGGGCGAACAGCAAGCTCGCATCCTGCATCCAGAACAGGACAAACTTTGGCAGGAGGAGGCTGCCGAGCGTAACGAGGAGTATGCGGCTTTGTGCAAGTATTACTACGGTGAAAATGCCCAGGGTGCTGGTATCCGAGAATTTACTGCTGGTCACTCTGTGTGTATCTGTCCACCCTCAGTGGAAGCAAACTCGGCCAAATCGAACCGTGCCTCGGTATGCAATGCTTCTGACAGCAGCATAACCAGTACCCTAAAAGAATCCTCTAAATAGTGTGCTACTGCAGGCCCACGAGAGGAAACACTGTGCATTTGAGTATTACTATAATATCTAGATTTTGTGGTGAACGATTTTGCAAGAATTTTGATCAATGAAGAATCTTTCCAACTTGTCTCCTAAGCCTCACACAGTTGTATAACTTCCATGTGAACTTGGCCAATCGGTAAGTCGTTGAGCAACCGTGAATTTGGTGAGAAAGGAAGCTCAAGAGTGGAAGCCAGTTGAGAGGTCTAGTGGTAACAGAACGCTGGAAAGGAAGGTTTTGAAGCGCTCTGTATCTCTTGACCTGGGATATATGTTTAATACGCTAGACCTAATCCTGTACCTGAATCTTACCGATCATGCGTTAGGTAGGAAGCGAAGGAAAGGTAATAACACTGCGGGAAAGGCCATTACGCCACAGGTCCGGTGGAGAAATGGGTTCGTTCCACCATTGTAATGAGAAAAATGAAAATCCATATGCTAATGCTGGCCAAATTATGACAGCAGTCAGTAACTAGCTACAAAGTGGGAACTTCGATGCGCAGTAAGGTTGTACCCTAGTCGAATTATGCCCATTGAAGTCTAAAACCTGAACATGTAGAATTAGTAGTATTTCTGTGGCAGCGAATGAAGCTGAACGCGGTGACAGTCACTGCTTATATCCAGCCTATGTGCGTATCTGTTACGGTAGGTTTCCAGGGACCCAAGAGCATGAAGACGTTATCGCACTACAAAGTTGTTATATTTGACAATTGTAGATGGTAGAGTACGGAAGAAAAAGGAAACTGCCGTTTGTGTTCGTGGGCTTCCTCTGCAGCGCGAAAGCATGCGGTAAGCTTGGTACAATATTGTACGGGGGTTGAGTATAAACTCTCGGATCTATATGTGTATTCAAGGTTGTTCTTCTACGTACGATCGATCTACGATCTATATAGGGGAACTATACGCACGGGCTATAGGCCTGTGCATCTAGTAACCCCTTTACTAGAAGCTCCTGCTACACGTGCTCTATAGCACGTGATAGCTAGAGCTACTACGTACGGACAGTTTGTGTATTTATGGTAAATACCTAGGTTATTAGGCAGCTGTCGTCTCGTCGAAGTCGATGGCCTAGGAAAATAGGCTGCTACCCCCTAAGATTGTTGAACCTAACTAAAAGATACGTTGTGGTTTTCACAACACTGTTTCTAAGGAGGTTTACTTTGACTGGATACATGCAGCGTGATAACATGCCTCGCTGGAAACGCTCTGGAACAGGTTAATGACCGAGCTGCAAGAATGGCTGTGATAACGAAGCTAGCAGAGCCTCCACCTGATATGATGATGTTGTTTGCAAGGCGTTGGTGTAGATGTGTGAGGGGTTTCGCACGTGGGAACGCATTTAGTGCGCGGACCATGACGGCATCTAGGCCCCTGGTTTACAGTCAACTAGCGGGGTCGCGTCGAGCTTCAACCAACGCGTCTCGTCCAGCCGCCTCACCTTTCACTCACTGTCTGGAGCAAAAACCTTCACCAAAGTAAAATCAACTTCCGTCTTTTCGCTACGGAGGTTTCTGACCCATTCAACACACAAGAAAATTATCACGACAAAATGGATAGCGACCTGGTGCTACCGTCATCCCCCCCACACGTGACCACCGAGGACATCGACAGCTCACCTTTTTTTGACCGGTGCTACCATGACACATCGCCCAAATCAAGCTCTCCACCTCCTCTTTTTTCCAGTGATGATTCGTGCGAATCTGCCGACTTGGCCAACTACGAATCACCCCGTATCTTCAAGAACAAGCGCAAAGGCGCGTGGTGGGACAACAGCGAATCCGCACATAACACCCCGATTTCAAAAAAGACAAAGATGACACGCAACTATGACTCAGGCGTATATATGATGAGCGATAGTGCTAGCAGCTCTGAAAGCCTCCTACTGCAGCGCAAATTGCCATTCGGGTTGGACGGTGCGTGCGATGAATCAGCCCATGATTCACTGCTCCAAGAGGAAGAGGAAGAAACAGTAGCAAGAAAAATCACCGAAGCAGAGGAGGAATTTTGTAAGATTTTGGACCTACGTCTTCACGAGAACTCTCAAAAGTATTATTTCGGCGGGATAAACTTAGAAGATGGTGACATTAGGCGGATTGGCGAGATTACGTCCGTGATTGGGAATATCCCAGACCCAGGCAATGAGCTTCCAGCGGAAGGGCAATATCGTTCCATGCTTCCCGAAGTATATATCGATCTCAGGTTCAACCGGCTTGTTCGACTCACACCTTCACTATTCAACCTCTCCAGTCTCACTACACTCATTTTGAATGCTAACAGAATTGAAGAGCTTCCTGCACAGATCGGACAACTGCACAATCTCCAAGAATTGCACATATCAAGCAACCCTCTGAGATGGCTTCCATTCGAGTTTCTGGAGTGCTACCGGCGCCGGGGTAAAGTCGCAAAGTTAATCTTGGGAGACAGCGGTGTTGACTGGCTTGAGCCAAAGATTAAACAACGGTACGTTGGCTATTGCATGGAAGACACCGACACTCAACAGTGGGACGCGATGTGGCGGACGAACAGTCTTAGAATGTACAGTGAGCCGAGCAGCACTACCTTCGGGTCCCACAGTGTCATAGCCAAATCTTCTAATCGCGAACAATTCATATGGTACATGCGTGCCATGGAGCTCGACTATCAACGAAAAGTCAAGAGGCCCGAAGACTATGATGGTGGTGTATTCTTCCCACATCATCCCGCTATCCTTTACCACGAGGATGCGTGTTATCCCCCACCACCACGATACATGTCACGAACGCAAGCGTCCTACTTTGACCAATGTGGCGTCCCCATCAAGAACTCTCCACCATCACCTTGTGTCAAACCCTGCGATTACGAAGTCATAACTGAGACATCCCGTGGCGCGCATGGTGTTCCATCATCATGGTTTACACCGCCAACCACTCATGATATGACCTCTCTTGCAACAATGTCTCTTCATGCTGCGCTCCGCCAGAAAGAACAAGATGGACTTAGCACACGGGATATGCGGAGGTACATTGGCGAGCCTGTTCCTCGTATTGCCGACGCGATCCTCGAGCAAGCAGACTACAATGCAGGACCTGGCTTCTCTGAATTCAAGAAATGCCACATGTGTCGCAAGGATTATGTTATTCCAAGAGCGGAGTGGGTAGAGTGGTGGCTTGTCAATGAGATAGCAATCTATCCGTTTAGGGTGCAGATGTGCTCTTGGGGCTGTGTGCCGGAGAAGATGATACATAGACCAGAGAGGGAAATGGTCTGGGAAGCATAAGACAATGAATCAGAGAGAGATTCTTCAATGTATGATAAAGCGATTTCCATGGATCTTCCTCCTTGGAAATATCACTCGATGACCAGAAGGACATGATACCTATCCTAAGACTTGACAGGACATATTCCTTTGAGCTCGTCTTGGTCACGCTTCAATTCTAGATGCCCATGATCTTTTGTTCTCCTGACCCATAACGTCTTTCTGCCCATCGTGTGCAATTGAGCTAATCGCAAACTCTATATGGTTCACGATGTTAGAAAGACCACGTGGTTTCTCGTTACCTGTTCGATATCCGAGTGAATCAATATCTCAGTCATTTATTTCTGCGAAGGTTGAATTGTTTCGATATTTGGTATACTGTGTTTTCTGCATTTTGCGCTGACGTAATAGGTATGCATACAGGCTCTGATTACGTTATTTGGGTGTTGTAAGGGAGCGTAGAGGGATACAAGTGCCCCCTAGCGAGGGAACCTGTCAAGATGGAATTTTCGTGAAATAGGGTGATAGGAGTCTAACGGCCAAAAACACCAAGCGAACAGGAGATTTAAGTTTGAGGACTGGGACTACATAAAGGCGAACAGTATAGGGGAATGGTTGTAATGTTTTGCACTGGCCAGTGCTCAAATGGAGTCCAGCGCTTGGTCGCACGATAGAGCCGATCTCTCACGCTACGCAAGGGGAAGAATTTTCATTATTATGTCGTTCAATTGAAGTTCATCTCTCCTGTTTATCACGGGTTTCCATTCCTGGTGGTCGGGGGATACAACGCCGCCTCTTGACACTCACATATGTTGCAGGAGTATTTAATAGCTTCTTACCCCAACATTGATCAGGTGTTGCCTTGCCTATATCATTCATTATGTGATAAGAGTATGGCTTTGTCCTGTTTTCAAAGATGGTATCTCGACGAGTTGCTCACGCATTTTATTTGAGATACTCTCCCACTGACCAACAGCATTTGCTTTTTTTTCTGACGTTTTTTCAATTCTTTTTTGCAGAGCACAGTTTTCAGCATATGAGACAATCTAACTTCTACCCTTGGCAGCTGCTGACTATCATTTAAAGGACAATTTAGCCTACGATTTCGATCCCAGCGCAGTGAATGCCCTTGGCTGTTTTGCCGCTGTCGACGCTACCTGGGGCTCACTCGATACAACGGGTCCCCTTTACAACTCACCAACTATGACATCCCTATACTGTGAAACCCAGTGCAAGCTGAGATACCCAACCGCAACTATCGTCTACTTCGGCATCCAAAATGGCCGAGACTATCATGCGGAAATACAAACCCAGTCCAAGGGAAAGCTGCAGTTATGGTTGGATGCTCGTCCCCCAACTCCGGAGACGGATCACAGCGTAATGGCAGCATTGGATTTTTCGATGTTTAGGGAACTAAAGTCGCTGACTTATCAATTGCGTGCGCGCCTGCAACCCAAGGTAAATATGTTGGATGCTTCCCCAACGTCGTTCAGGCCTTGAAATCCAACTCGAACACGCTAACAAAAACCACAACGGATCCTAGCCTGACTCGCAAAACTTGCCACGATCACTGCGACGGGACTGCTACGGGTGCGCCATACAAATAATTCGGTCTCTCTGGAGGTAATGTCTGTAGTTGTGGCTCTGGCTATGATATCATTGCATTGGCATTGCCAGCAGTTAGTATCACAGCCGGCTGTACCGGAGCGCTGTTAGGTACGCCAGCTAGTGGTGATGGCACACAATCTGGAGGTGGTACCGGTCTTGTCGCCCTCTACGAGAACTTAGACTTCAAACCTGTACGTCCACGTCTCTTTGTCTCATGTTCAAAACTGTGCTCTGCAAAAATGATTTCTGTTTCCACACCAAGTAGGTATTGGGTAGGTTGGCTACCTTGGTTGCGCTTCGGCCCAATTCACTTTGGTAAGCAAGAGATGAATAGTCCCTGGATTGGGACATGGGAAATAGACGGATACGACTTTGCTCACGGCTTCAAATCGACACCTGCATCTTAGCAGCCCTCAACACCACACCAACCCTCTATCAACTCTATATCTACCAACAATATCATCCACTAATATTACTCTAAGCTCATCTCAACCAATCGTCCGAACCTCTTACCCTCCGACATCACATGTTCCTGAACATTCTTCCCTCGACGCACTACCTCTTGAGCATTTTGCTACTCGACATACCACATCTTCTTCAACCTATATCACTCAACGTACCATATTTTCACCCTTTTACACTCGATATATTCTATCATCGTGAATATTCATCACTAGACACACTACCTCTTCTTGAACATTTTGCCACTCGATATATTACATCTTGTTGAGGCACCGCATCCCCATGACCTGTTTGCACTCGACATATCACGTTATTTTTTTTAAAAAAAATTCAACACTTCTCCTACTGCATTTGCCTGGAATTAGTCGTCTTACTCCGGGACTCGACGATGGCATGAACTCATCAGCACCACCCTTGTTACAATCATAATAACAGAACGACATAGTTGATCAACGACATTCATCAATATCTCAACAAATTAAGACATGTTTGCGAAATTAATAGCCTTATTTGGAAATGTCAAATTATCTTGCTCGGCCTACTTGAGCACCTCTTCGTCATTGGTATCAGATTAGAGTAGATCCTATCGTCCAAGTTATGAGTCCCACCTGTGAAATTAGACATCGTGACTCCACCGCCGGTACTTCACCTAATATATAGATATCTCAGGAAGTCTAATAGGGGATATTTTTTATCATGGCTAAGGACGATCGACCGAAGCATAAAGGAACCTCAACATACCCCAGCAAAGAGACAGGAGATCTCAAAGATAAAACACTCTACTCCCATGAGTAAAACTACGAACAACAGCCGCATCCATCAAGCAGGTAAGCACATTGCTTATTATAGCTAGACTAATGATAGTTTGAATATATTCCAAGGTTAAGAAATCATTTCGATCAACCTATAAATGTGTATTGGGGTCATGGGCGACTACTTGGACTTCGATACAACTTACAATCATGACAAACGACTTGATACATGGTATCACAGATACAGATACGATAAACTCTTATCAACCCAACTTGCGGCTAGAAAGAGATGAACGGTTGATGGAAAATGATGGAAGTGCATTGGATACTACACGTAGCAAATGCAGTATGGGAGTAGCTGAAAGCCGGAATAGAAATTTAGCCATAGTGAATAACAGGAGTAGATGCACAAGTGTGCATCCTTAGGACTGTATCTTTGGGCCTGATCTTCGATGCTAAATATCATGGAGGTTTGCGATTTGATTCAGCTCATATAGCTATGATATTCAGATGAAGGGCACTCTAGCTTTTCTTGCCTTATCGTCGTTCAGTCCTTTATTAATTGAATGTCAGCGATTTTATCTCTTCTCGCTGCTGTGACGAGCACACTCAATAGCTGCTAATGCGGTTTAAAGGATATATTCAAAATCAGAGTCGAACGGTAGGAAGCGAAGATAAAGACACAAGGGAGAAGTGGAAGTCAATTTCATTCAAGTTGGGAAAACAAGGGTAAATAGCCAACTTTGATGTCGTTACAGCCAAAGAATAGAAAAAAGAACATTCGAGGTGCGCATGAATTTAGAGGCCAGCCATCCTCCTGATCGCCGCATTTGATACTAAAGTGCCCTGCATCTCAATGCCGCTCCCTTGCAACGGCTCGCCATTGGACATGGCTAACTCCGTCATAATTTTTCCCATCGGCCGCGTTGGTGTCATCATGCTTTTGGATATCATGTTGAGTGGCGTTATCAATACTCTCTTGTACACCGCTTGATGCGGAATGAATGAGTGAATCTCTGGGTGATTCGTCCAGTCGACGCCGCCTGGCCGTACGTTGTACAATTTGAACGAAGGGTTTTGCTTGGAGAATTCATAAAGCGAGCTCTCTACTTGTCCCTTAACACGTCCGAAGGTGGGCGTGAACATGCCTGGGGTTTGTGTCGCTCCTTCTCCAGAAACGTATAGGAAGGTGAAGGGCGAGTCGGAATGAAGGCTCGAAAAAGCCTTTGCAGCAGCAAGAGCATAGTCGTGTGTTATTTCAAAGTACTGCCTGTAGTCAATAGTTAATTTTGCTTAGAATGCCTGTAATATATTGGGACACATGCTCTTTATTCACATCATTTTGTGAGACTCCTAGCGCCCAAACGCACCCATGGGCATCCTTGAGCTCTCCCAGCAGCGCTTTATCATATATCTTAAAGTCTTTGTGGATAATGACCTTCGCCTTGTCATGTCCCTCTGCCATCTTCACTGGGCGTCGGCTGAGAATCGATACGCGAGTAATGCTTTGCTCAGCGAGCATGTGGTGGAGAACAGAAGCACCAACAAGACCAGTCGCGCCGGTGAGGATCAAATGCATTGTGAAATTAATGTAGAGTGTAGAGGTGTTGTGTGCTTATCTTTTTCGTCAATAGCGGAGGGCATTAACCATATTTATTGGGAGGACAGGTGACGCTACCCACTTTCGGCTGCGAAGGCATAACTAAAGCCCGGCTCGGGCTCGGCTCCAACATACTATCAGACCTGACATTTGGGTGACTGGTGGCGCAGCCCGATCAGTATGGTGGAGATATGGTGGAGATAGAGACACGTCAAGTATAGGGCGTAGCTATTGTGTAAAGGTCCGGGGGTTGTCCGTGTGGCTGGTGCCTAGGTAAGTCCGGAGGTCTTATTCCCGAGAGTTGTACTGATGAGCCACCAACTCGTCCACAACTCCAGGCAACACAACAAGATCCAATGCGAGGTATGATGATATTCTTATCACCAAAAAAATCTAGTCAGAGCCTTTGTCTACCAGATGTAGAAAGAGGTACTGCAACTACATCTCATTAGACGCTTATCGCAAGACTGGAGGCAGAGCCATTTCATCTCAACCCAATACCAAGTCGACAGAAACTCTCCCCAATGCAATTTAATCCTATGTTTATTAAAATTTATGGGTGGTAATGTCCTAAATAGCGGATGTACACCCGTTCTTCATAACGTTTTTTCGTACTTCCTCCCACACTCTGGGTTCTGCAAATGCTGAGCATCTACTGCCATCCCGAGATTGTGCTCAAGCCTTCCGCTTAATTACTAAGAACCAAAGTGCTATCAATAGGTATTGGCAAATTTGGCAATGCAATAGCAGGAGGTGCAGAACTTACGATCCTCAATCACGTCTTCGCAATACCCCTCTATGAAGAAACTGGATAGAGATTCTGCTCAAGTTTCCACGCCTATATTGTAAGAGCAATCGGCTCTGAAAAAAACTGTCAAACCTACGCGCTAAGGTCAAAGTTTTCAACCTATTTGCTGTGAATGGCCCCTACTCTTTTTGACTTATTGTCGTCAACCTTTGCCCGAGGAAAAGACGACCTTTAGAGAAGGCAATATTATAGAGTCGATAAAATCACTGAGATTGGCATAAGATCGTGGTTTTATTAAGTGTTGCACCGAAACTTCCTTGCTTTGCTTTTCTGCCTGTGTCTGTATCCCATAAACTTACTCATCTTTCGCTCTTACACCCCCAGTACCTGCCTTCAATTACTCTACGCACCCCTATATTCTTATCAAAAACCCAGCTATCGCCTAGTATAGGCTTGTCTATCGATGAAACTGAAATCAGACACTGAGTAAAAGAGGAATGCATATATTACGCGCACCTCACAATGCTGAGTGGAAAGAGTGACTGTAAACTAGTATAATGCTAGGCTGTACTACATGTATCCAAAGAGAATACCAGCAATCATTCGACAGCTTATTGGCGACAGAGAGCAGCATTAGTTGGGGAAATTTGACGACAACGCACCGGACAAATAAGCATAGTCTTGATATAACGGCCAACAGAGCTGGTTGATCGCCGTATATGAAAATTGCTATGGCACTCAGCGATCCAATCCGGAGCGAGGAGAATTATGGCCGTAGTATATTCCATGGATACGTGCCTCGGGTGGGGTATGGGGTATCCTTGTGACTTGTGGATGCAGTCCTCAGATGTGCCAATCGGAACCTTGATTCCTAGTGTTTCAAGATTCCAAAAGGACAAGCGTCTTTTGCCGCAGCAGGCATAATGCAAATTTGCGACATGCGAACCACATATCAACGGCTTGCGCAATGAACTGACTGTGCATGAAACCGAGCGGGTGGAGTTCAACGGGATGCGGAAGCAGCCCACAAGTGCGCCTCCTCGAAGAGTGGATTATACGATCATACACCCACACAAATCTACAGACACAGCTTAGTCTATTAGATTTACCCTCCATCGGGAAGACATTCCATGCCCTCTTTCCATGCAGCGATCTGCCATTGAAGGGGTTTGAAATGTTACTCCTACTCTTCCTTGCGATGATGTGCATCGGACCGACCCTCGCAGTTCCGCAGCTACTCGCTATACGTCAGAACTTGATTTCAAATATACAGCTTCCAAGATGCGCCCTGGCGTGTATACTCAATAACATATTGAGTGATGGATGTGCAAACGAGGCAGATTTTGGGTGTCATTGTGCGAGCGGGAAGATCATTGAAAGAGCAACAACGTGCATTGGGCAAGGATGTGATTCGAAGGAAGAAGCGGATGCACTCGCGAAGATGGAGATCGCCTGTAGGGTGACGGGAAGAGGGAATGGTGGTTCTGGTGGAGTGATTCAGGAATCGATGTCTAGAGATGCGCCTTCCTCAGCAATGTCTTCAACAATCATACCTCCGCCAATATCGAGTACAGTCTCTGTAATAAGTCAGCCACCACCCTCTACTTCTGGAATCACCTCACAGACTGTGATAATGTCAAGCTCACTACCATCAACGATTTCCATTTCCATGACTCGGCTAGTAAGCGCAAGCTCTACTGTTCTAAGCACATCGACACCGACTGAGATGCCTCTCACGCTTCTCCCGCCCTCCGACCAGCTCTCCGAAGGCAGTAAAGCCGGAATTGCCGCTGGTGTATCGGCTCTTGCACTCTCTATTTTCGCCGCACTTGGCTGGTACATTAGGCGCTTGAAGAGAGACCTCAAAGCCGCACAGGCCGTAGCAAGTATGTCTGAAGATCTCTGGCAAGCCAACATGACCGCTGTAGTCGCACCTGCCACCATGTCTCAGCGTAGGAGCTGGTCTGGATCTCAGCGCGGACGACGCATGAGCCGCGGGCAAGAAAGTCCAGTCAGTCCACTCTCCCCACGGAGCTTGGAGGAAGAAGTCATGACTATTTCAAACAACGGGTATGGCGTGTTGAAGAAAAAGCGCGGCCATATACTTTCAGTCGTTGTTGAGCAAGAGGATGAGGATCTTAGTAGTCTTGTAGGGAGCGTGAGGCAGCCAGTAGTAGGTCAGCGCGAAGGACTCACGGGGCCGTTGGAACTGGATGGAGAGTCGACGAGTGTGGCTGAGTTGCCGCTTTCGGTTACGCCGCGAAGCAGGAGTGTCGAGAGGAGCTAGACTCCACACAAGTACGAATATGAAGTGAAGGAAGCCAAGATAGATACCCTCTAGAGAATGAAACACACATCGGCGACGCTGCTCGCCTACACACCTTTTTTATTTTCGATGAAATGCTTTTTTAAGTGCCACATGAAATTTGCTGACGCTAGAAGGTGTGGGTAGAGTTGCAACGCCTTCAACAAGGCAAGATGTGAAACCTATACAAGTAAGATTGGGGAACTCACTGTAAAAACACTGCGAAAGTAAGCCAGGCCAGGTCTTAGCCGAATTTCTAACATATCCAACAAGATTGATGTGTTAGATATATAAGCCTTATAGTATCCTTCAGAGTGCTAATAAAATCCGTTAGTGAATCGTATCCACACTTTCGTGGGTTTCACACGTTCACACCAAGCAGTGGGATACTGGACGGCATGACAGTGCATTTAAAATGACTGCTGATTTGAGATTTGAGTGCCGCACTGCTGGTTAGCAATACACCTGGAATCCTATGAGCTTTCTTTCAACAGGTCAACTAGGCAGCTTACGTCTGCAGGGTGCTCAATTGCCTGACATGATCTACTACAGTATGCAGACGATAGCGAGAACAAAAGGAGGAATGTGGAGATAGGCTATCAGAGTAACTTCTAGGTAAAGATTTCATAGACTTGTTGCTCTGTCATAAAGTCCCAGAGCAAATAACGCATACGGCTAACTCAGCCTCTAAACACATTAAGAAAGCTCTTCTTTGAAAGTCTAGCAAGCCAGAACATGTCAACGAAAAGAAAGTGTTTTGTGGTTCCAAAAATTGAATCACTACAAAAGCAGTAACCCAGCACCAGCCGCCGCCAAGCGGGCAAGTGACTGAGGAACAAAAGGCAGGTAGGAGTTGCCTTATATATACCCCAAAGGATGCCAAGGAGCCAACTGGATCACGTGATTCTGATGCTTTCTTCTCAGGCGCCCCGGGGGTTTTTCCGGTGTGAGAGTGAAGGGCCGGGGGAAAGCAGAGCGAAACACTGCGTCATTGAGATCTACAGGGTTCCTCGTTCCTAGCGATCTGGATCACCTCATAGGAAGTATACGGTGCAATTATTAGGATGGGCAGTCAATGGCAGTGTTCGAAATGGATGGAGGAGGATCCTCCACCTCCATATCCATAAATCCATGGAGGTTTGGATGGATTGCCAAGCTCATTGGGTCCACCCCTATGACACGTCCAATGTTTACAATCTACATAATGAAAACCTTAAATAAACGGTGAATATCAAGTAAAGAGCTAAGGTCACGTGAACCCGTTTGGTTAAGCTAGATATGATAGATTTTGAATGGCTATCTAATTGCTAACCTGGCTGCTATTGTCGGAGTAGAGAGACTCTTTAAAGAGGACTATCTCATCGCGAGGATCCAGCTCTAGTTGAAATGGAAGATCGTCACCGCTGTTATTAAAGATATTGGCTATCTGACTGCCACGAAGCTCCTGAGCGTGCTCTCCTATCTCTACTAACCCATTTCTCCCCCAGTTAGCGAGGCAAATAGAGGCTTCTACTGAGTCCTCTCTTAGGCGAGCTCTACGCGGGGAGATCATGTTGCCGGCCAAGCTGAAGATCCTCTCTGCCTCACTGCTCATGGCTGGGATAGAGAGGATATCAATCGCCATCCGCGAGAGGCGCGGGTACTGAGCTTTGACGGAAGGCCTCATCCAGAATTCAAAGGGCGCTAAGGTAGAGTTGTGCTCGAGGCGATCAGCAAGATAGCTATCGAGCTCACTCTCAATCATAGGTGCAAGGGAGATCTTTCGAGTCTCCTCAAGAGCTTCATCAATTTGACGAAACTTTGGCTTCTTGCGTCGTCGTCGGTTGCCGGATATCTCTGAGAGAGCCTCCTGGGATGAGATTAATGGCCCAGAGATTAGTAGTTCCTCATACTCCTTTTGGTATAGCTCTTTGACAAGAGCAACACCGCTCTGAGCGTCTTCAAGGCCCCATTCTCGCTCCAAATATTGCCGCTTAAGGCGAGGATTAAGGAGGATTGCTGCTGTGTAGGCGGGCGTGCGGTCGGTGATTCTATAGTAGTAACTTGCTTTCTGCCAAGCCTGCTCAATCGCCACCCAGACTGGCCGATCAGGGGGATATTCAGCGTAATGGAGCTTCAGTTTCTCGAGATTCTCAAGGAGGATCTTCAGGACAGGTACAACGTCTGCAAATCCACTTGCAGAGGCCTCGTTTGGCCTGCTTTCAAGCTTCTTAGTTCCATCTTTAAAGGGCTCGAGTAGCTCTGCAATCTCTGCAATAATCGCCCAGTCGTCAGGCTTCATACGATTCTGGAGAATGATCCTCGTCACTGAGTCCTCAGGCCGCTCAGAGAGGGGTTTTTCGACCCGCTCTTTTACCAGATATTTAAGACGGAGTGTCTCAAGGTCTAGGAAGTGCTCAATTGCTCTACGGAGCCTTAGGGCGCGTACTATCATGTCGTAGGTTGAATTCCATCGAGTCGAGTTATTCATAATAAGGCTAAGAATCTGAGAATCGCTAGAAGCATTTAGGTGATTCTCTTCCCATATAGTCTTTTGGGCGTTATTGAACCGTTGAAGTCGTCCTGGAGACCTTCGAATCCATCGAATAATAGTCGCGAGATGGCCAATTGGGCCCTTCTTTCGCCATGCAGCAACCTCATCTTTTAGGTTATTAATATTGGCGACAACGTTCTCAAACATCTCGTAGTCCGCTCCCCATAAGACCTCTTTAGCGATAATATTAATTATATGGCCAGAACAACGGAGGCGGCGCCAGCGAGGATTCAAGCAGAGCTCCTTGCAAATAAGCTCTACTGCCTTATCGTTATTTATGGCGTTATCTAGTACAAAGTAACCAATCCTCTCTCGAATCCCATAGTCGTTGATAACTCTTAGAACGTCGGCGCAGAGCTCTTTTCCACCATGAGTATCAGCTAACTCTGTAAGAGCTAAAAGAGCTGATTGGCACTTGCCATCTTTGTCAACCCAGTGAGCAACAACACCATTAAGAGCCTTTATCCTTCGGGAAGTCCAGACGTCAAAGGACAGGTGGATTTGACTGCAAGAGCTTATAAGAAGCTTCCTAATATCTACCTTATGCTGTTTAAACTCTTGCATAACCCACCTCTGGACTGTGCGATCAGTTGGCAATCTTGATCGATTTGAAAAGGGCGTTAGGCGAGAGAGTAGTGTTCGAAAATAGGGGCTCTGAAGCTTATAGAAGGGGATATTGTCGAAAACTACCCATCTTAGGAGGTCCTTGTTGGAGATATCTTGATTGAATAACTGGGTGAGCTCGTTCAGGATCCGGCGCTGCACGGGGTCGTTTCTATCTAGCCTATCCAGGAGAGTTTCGTCGTCAAATTGGGCGTCGTGAGGAAGGTCTTTCTCTATCTCAAAGGTCGTATGATGGAGGTTTCTAAAGTGATCTCGGGCACTGCAGCGGCCTTTAGTGATATTAAGCTTGCAGGTTGACCTCCGGCCAATCGTATAACACGTATGGCATAAGAAATAGGTTAGAATAGCCCTCCGGCCATTGCCTTGATCCACTCGAGCCTCGAGAGGCACTCCATACTTCCACCACCATGCGCGAGTCTTGATAGCCTTTGATGGCAGAGTGAGGCCGTCAAGCGCCGGATCATCAAAATCCACCCAAGAGTAGTCGAAAGGCGATTGAAAAACAGGTCTACTATCCTTATTGGTGCGCTGCAGCTTAGTAGGGACTAGGACGTTCTCAGACTCCAGCTCTGTGAGTGATTTTTCATCCGAGGTCAAGTCAGCTCCACCAGATGGCGGTTGTGTAGAGGGCGAAGGAGCGTCAAGGGATGATCGAGTTCGCTTTCTTGACTGGCTAGCAGCCTGATAAGACGATTGCGACCCCTCCGGCGGCATTTGATTAGGTACTGGGCGAAATAGAGGTCAGCGAGTGAGGGAATGGAGAGAATCGCTGATGAGATGGATGAGACAACGTGAGAATCACCGCTGAGCACAGGTCAACTATCCACTTTACTGCGGCGACTGCAGCTTCAGTATTCCCGAAAAGGATAGCTGAAACGTCTCTCATACGCCAAGAGGTCCTTCCAAACCTCCATGGCTCTCTGGAAATGGATGGAGGTCCATGGAGGTGGATTTACCTCCATCCATTTCGAACACTGGTGTAAGTCGATATATATTGGATCATCAAGCAGTCATCTTATCTCATGCGCTGGGTTAAATATGAATACACCGGCCCTAATAGAGCCTCAGCGTTGGAAAATCTATGAATATTGCCCTTTTATGGCTGTTGGGCGTACTGGTGTTGAGGAATGGGGTGTTCACTGCCAGTGCTTGCGCAAGCAATTCGTCAACAAGTCACCCTCACGTTTCCTTACGTCAAGGTTAACCCGGCGCATCATATTACAATATTGCTAGTGACATAGATAGGGAACTTTCTCCATCATCTTTTGCAGTGGGTGTTGAGCATTGTCGCGCTGTTTGGCAGTGATACTGGCACGTCATTGGGGTCGAAACACACTGCTTGCCTTGAGCTACATGTGCCGCAACACTAGAGGAAAACAAAAATTGCCTAGGCATTTTCATTGAAAATGGCTGTTGATGAGATTGATTCACAAAGCGTTCCTTTCTAGCAGTGCTGTGGCATTTTCAGCTACCGCCTAGTGCCTTCTGCAAACCAACATTAAACACGCTGCCCAAACAACAAGAATATCTACTGCTATACAAAGAATCAAATCTCTAAAGAGGTACCCGACATATCGAATGCTTCTCAGCCTTGTTGCGGCACCAGCACGAGCAACGGCCATTCACCTTTAGCACTCCACCTTCTCAACCCATTACCGAACACGAGACTCTACTCAAACTTCCAATCTTCGAGCATAATCACCCAATCTTTTTACGAAAGTCCTTCAGTCACCGCTTTTCGTTGTGCACCAGCTGCAACATACCGCTATCATCGCCCATAGAACGCGTAAAGAGTCTGGAAGGATTGAAGCGCGTCGTTCAAGTAGAATAGGAAATGGTACTGGTAGTGCTCTAGGTGAGGATATATACTACGCGAGGCAGAAAGTGAGTATCATGTGAGATGATGCCTTCTTCCAATCATGATTTTAGCTCAATGACTGACGTGCCTAGGCCCTTGTCCATCCTAGACCCACGTATGGTCTAGACGATTGATTACCACCAAAGTTACAAGAGCACCTAGGCTATATTTTAGGGACTATTTTTATGATCAACAGGCTATGCAGTTGACGGGATGCGCTGAGATGTAACTAAGCTTCAGCGTAAAGAATAAGATTCACATATCGTTGAGTAGGAAAGGTATCATATGCTTGAAGAAATGCTAGACGACTACCAAGGTACACTACAACATATACGTCCAATCAACCCAGTGTTCCTCGCCTTCTTCTTCCCGCCAGGTCCCTCCTCCTCTTCTTCACCTACAACACGTAAGAAGACTTCGTCAAGTGTCGTAGGCGACACCGAATAATACTCTAAGCCTAAGTTCTCGCGGTTTGTTTCGAGAAGACGGATGAGGCCTGGTATGCTGTTGAGATCGGACTGCGACCCCATATGATCACTTTCTTCCTGCTCCCGCACTGACTCTGCCGCCTTCAGAACCTTGAACCTCAACTGCCCATGCCCACCTCCTCTCGAACCCCATTTATCTAACTGCACACCAGGTATACTCTCACCAACCCAGTTTTTCACGCGTTGCATTTCCTCCTCCGAAGTATGGGGTGCTGAATTGAGCACGAGCTGTACTACCCAGGCATCGCCGTACTGCTCACCGAGCGCACTGATAGTCCCGAGCGCCAGCATCTTACGCTTCATAATGCCCACGCGAGTTGCTAGTTTGTCTGCTTCCTCCATGGAATGAGTGGTGATAAGGAGTGCGCGCCCAGGCGCCGCGACGCCGAGGAGGGTACGCCACATCACACGTTTAGCAGCGGCGTCCATACCAGATGAAGGTTCGTCAAGAAGCAATACAGAGGGATTGCCCATGAGTGCAATGCCGAGGGAAAGCTTACGTTTGTTGCCGCCAGAGAGTTTGGATGCTAGTCGATTCTCGAAGCGGTGGAGACCGGTGGCTTGCAGAAGCGCATCGACGGATGATTTGGGATCTGGAACACCGCGGGCTCGCGCGTAAAAGTACAGGTGCTCGGTTACGGTCATTGAGTCCATTGCATCGAATTGGGGGCAAACGCCAAGGTGTCCGCGAGCCGCAGCACGTTTAGAGATGACAGATATGTCTTCGATGAGAACATCGCCCCCACCGTTGATGTGAGTCGTGGGGTGGATATCACCTCGGATAAGGGAGATGGTGGACGATTTACCTGCGCCATTGGGCCCAAGAAGGGCAAATACTTGACCTTGTGGGATGCCAAAGGTGATGTCGTTGACGGCATGATTATCACCAAAGGTCTTGTTCAGGTGCAGAGCTCGCAAGCTGTCTTTGCTCTGCTCTGCGCGAGCGACTTCGGCGGAAACAGCATGTGGAACATGATCCATTGTATCCTCAGTGTGCTTTTGCCGGCGCTTTTCGCGGTTGAAGAATGGTAGACGATAGCCAGAATCCCACCATACAAGAGTTACGAAAAGTAGAATGTTTTGGACAGTAAGGTATAGGATCGGTCCGCCATAAACACGCAGTGCACCTGGGTAACTGGGAATTCGAGTTCCGTCGCACAAAATGCTAAAAGAGTTGAGAGCTAGCATTTGCGATCGGAGCAAACTAGCTGATGGCGATACGAGTGAAATAGTCCAGTGGAAGACGTTGAGATTCGAGTCGATGCTGTATGCAGGTGCATATGTCAAGATAGCCATGTAACCAATGAAGTAGATGAGATATAGTGACACCATGCCACCGGCAGCGAAAGCAAAGGCGGCAAGTTGGGAGGTGACGACAAGGGAAATGAGGTAGGAGAAGAGGGTTGCGCCCAGGCCGTAGAGAAAAAAGACCACGAACAAGTAGCCAGGCGCAAAAAATGCGTCAGAAGCCTTTGATAATGTTAGCAGGAGGCAGAGATACAAGAATGGTTTGGACGTACCCCAACAAATATTGCCGTAGCAACACCGGAGATGACAAGTACAAAGAAGAAGTCAAAAGTAGTATAAGCTAACCATAACGGAGCAGCTCGGATGCCGTTGCTATAGTGCAGTGCTCTAACGTTGTGCAAGCGCTCCTGAGTTGGGTATAAGGCGAAGAGCGCTGGGTATACACACATGGCTAAACCGAAGTAAATGATGAGCTGTAAAGTGTCACCCATGTTGGATGCAAAGGGCACGGCGAACTCCTGATACTGCGTGGAGATGGGTATATCGGTAAGCGTGTTATCAAGCGCATTCAATGTGACGAGACCACCAATTACACCTCCGTTGCCAAGATAGGTTATAGTAGTGGGCTCATTCTGGCCGCCGATGAAGAACCCGCCAGGCGTAATATTGCTAAAGCGAGTGTTTACAAAGTCATTGAATTGAGCGAGGTTATCAACAATGTAGAAACTGTCATTGCGAATGCCTGTACGTTTAACGATTGTAGAAATTGCTCCACCAACAAGACTTCTAGGACCGATTGGAATAAGTGGAGTTTTACGGACATTTGCGATCGAAAAGACAGTCGGATCATTCGAATTGGCTCCAGGATCACACCCAGCTGGTGTGTAGCTCTTCAGGAAGAGTGTGACAAGGCCAGAGGCGGCAATAGGAATCAGCAAAGCGAAGATATATGGCCAAAAGTTACGACGGAGAATGGTCCAGCGCTTGTGAATAAGAATGAGCGACTGCTTGAGCATCGACGTCCCAAGACCCTTGCCCATAGAGGGTGCCTTGACAGTCTCGTCTTCCGCATCTTTGTTGATAGCGTCAACTCCGTCTATTGTCTCGTTCCGATCTGCTTCCATTAGATTGTACTCCGTTACTTCCTCGGCGTAAGCAAGGAAGACATCTTCTAAAGTAGGACCGACAAGCTGATAATCCTTGATACCATGGTCTCGAAGGGCCTCTGTGAACTTAGTGGCAGGAAGAGCATTGGTAAATTGGTATTGGATCATTCCTTCTGAGGGCGATGGCTTTTTGATGGCATCCTTTGGTGGTGCTAGGCCAGCATCCTTTGGATAGGTGACATGATATCCAGCCCCAATTTCATGTTTGAGCTGAACGGAGGTTCCTTTGGTTTTAAGCACACCACGGGATAGGATGGCGACGTAGTCAGCAAGAACATCGGCTTCGTCGAGAAAATGGGTGGTGAGGAGGAATGTGCGATCACCACGCTCTGCGAGGAGAATCTCCCAGATCTTACGCCTAGACAAGGGATCGAGACCTGAAGAGACTTCATCTACACAACAAACCTTAGAGCCACCTGTGAACATCATTGCTAACTGCAGTTTTCTTTTCTGGCCTCCCGAAAGCGTGCTTGACAGTGCTTTCATCTTGTGGCCGAGGTCGCAAGCGCGGATCAGATCTTCGATGATTTCCTTGCTGTCATACGCCCCAGTTGATTTGAGTTGGTTGAAGATGCGAACGTGTTCGAAGACGTTGAGCTCGTCCCACATAACGTTCTTTTGGGGACAGAGACCTAGTCCACCAGTGCCATCAATCTCAATTGCGCCGCTCGTAATCGTATTGAGGCCAGCAATAGAGTCAAGCGTAGTAGATTTTCCACTACCGTTGGCCCCTAGCAAAACCATAATTTGCCCTTTGCGTGCCTTGATGCTGAAATCATCAACAGCAACAACAGTCTCTGGCGGCTTGATCCCAATTGTAGACAGAATGTTTCTGCGAAACCAACTTGGAGTCCAATGTTTTGAGAAATTGGTAAGGATGATATTATGGTCTGAAGAAGAAGTTGTTGTCTTCCTGTCTGCAGATATCGTGCCATACAGCCAACGTTCCACAAGTGCGCCGAGTACGGGATAAACCAAAATTTGGATGACCAGGAAGATCCAGAATACGATACCAATGTTTGTCCACTTATGAGCATTATAGTTTGGAGCAGCCTTGACCAGGTTAGTCCCTACAAGTTTGCGCTCAAAGCGTGCAACATATATTATGAAGAAGACGTAGTTAATAGACGGAAAAATTAGACTGAGGGCATAGACAGCTCCGGTGTTGAAGGGACCGGCAACTTGCGCAATAATAGCAAGCAGAATAGGAATGATGACGATGGTGATACCAGAGAGCTGCGCCTTGCGAAAGAACGCAGCACCAAAGATGGAGAAGCTCGTTGATGATAACCCCGCCAGAATATGGAAGATAACTAAAATCGCTGCATTAGAAGTTCGAAAGGCAAGGGCCCAGACGATGAAGCCCATGATTACCCAACCAGGAAAGTAAATAATGTCAAATGCTATGTGATTAGACAAGAGTCGGGCGAATTGCGTATGCCAGGCCTTCTTTGCAGGAGACATTGCTTCAACCAATTGCGAGATTCCTCTTTCTCTTTCGTCTGCCATTTGCCCGGTAAGCTGGTAAGTCACACCACATACAGCAATGTACAGTGCCGCTCCCATGATATTGATCAAGGCGCCCATGTAGAGCACCCTGATACGCTCGTCTTGCTCTTTCTGAGTTCGCTCGGTATACGGATATTCGTTGACTGGAGGGACATTCTGGGTGCCGTTGAGCGATACAATAGCCTGGTCAATAGCTCTCTGGAAGGGCAGGACGTAGAGTTGAATGTCATTATCGTGCTTGTCCACGAATATTTGAATTCCCAGTGCTCCGTCCGACCGAAGGGTGTAATTCCAGGCGCCACCATTGCCTTCGTTTGGGCTTGAATGAAAAGTTGCGGCACCGAAGCATGTGCTCACACCCCTCAGCGAGCTCTGACATGTAGTGAGTAAGTCCACTTCCTTTTGCACCGTGATGGCCTGCAGCCCTGCGGCTCGAACTTGAGTTGATAGTTGCCCGATCACGTTATCAATCGCTCCACGAGAGTGTCCATTGTTCACAAAGACGACCTTGTTCCGGCCACCAGTCGCAGCGTTGAGCGCATTAGGGAAAGAGCGAATGGGTTGGGGGCTACCAATGCCAAATTCTGATGGTGGAACGAAAAAGTTCTTGGCGTATGTTATGAAAAACATCTAGGAAATGCAAAATTAGCTGTTGCTTGAAATCCGATGCTGCATTACAAGAGAGGCGCCTACAAAGATGATTGGGGACCAAAATGCGCGAACGCTCGTAAAGAACCAGTGACGCCAAAACACTACGAGCAGCGTCTTCTTTGTGAGAATCCATGTCTGCCCAAAGATCGCGCCAGCCATGCTTGCAGATTTCAAGATGTTTACACTCCTGTACTGTGTTCAGGCTATGCGCCAATACCTCCTGAGGTGGTACGTAGGCTCGAAGTTGTCGTGCTCAAATGTCAGCTACAAACTGAAAGTAACCATATTTCCTCCGACAGCCAAATAGGGTCTTGTCCGAGAACGAAGGCAACGTTAAGGAGAGGAAAGCGTCAGCAAATTGCAGGCTCGTTCAACACAGGAGAGGTATCAGGACAAATAGTAGGGCGGCGTAAAAGAGAAGAGTCTGTCATTGTGAACCAAAACCAACCAGTACGTCAACATAGCCACAGTACCCATCACAAATACCTAGCACGCCGAGACGGCGTTGTCTTGTCGGACGTCTTCGATATTCGGCATCCCTGTCAATCCTTCCCAACGTCGTCCGTTCTGGTGTGCGGTGCAATGTTCTGCCGGTGTTCATACCTGAATATCCGTGCGCGAGCGGCGAACAACGGGAAAAATCCTCCGATGCCCCGTCGCGTACAACGGCACGTTCCCATGACTTTGAAATATCGACCAGGTAGCTCGCAGATACCCATGAACGCAGCAAACACATGCCACGCTTTACCCTCACGATTTGTAACCCTTCTCGTTCTACAGCAGAGGTTATACTTGAATCCAAATCACGTAGCGCTTGGCATTGTCGATAGGCCTTGAACCAAGACATGCCAACATGCCCAGAGGAGAACGCCCAGTTGCCGAGTTAATCTCACTATTAAGCCCCGCATATCCTGGCTGCAGTGGCTGAAGAACGCGTCATTGATTTGTGTTGTCCGCTTAGCCAATGAGAGCAAAATCATGGCGCCACTAAGACCTTCGAGAGCAGCCGTCATGCATCCACATGGAATAGATGCCAACAATCTTTTCAGGTCTGCGAATTACCATTAATATACTTCCCATCGTAGTCTACACCTAGCCAATGAGAGGAGCGGACAATTCTGATGTTTTCAGTCCGAATTGTACGCTTGAAGGCAGAACTCGCACACATTTATACAATGGCTACAATTGTAATATGTTTGTAAACAAATGGCAAGGCATATATTTTATGCTACAGATAGTAAATGTACATCATGAAAATTGCTTTGCTGGAGTCGGCTGGTCAGTAAGGACGTCTTTGGAGTATGGAAGGCATGTAGCGCATGTATGGATTATCCGAGAAAACTCAGTACATACGTCAAGCTTGTAGAATGGGAGCGTATCCACAAATAACCTAATAATCTTCCTCTACTGCCATCCATACGTGCTGATCTTGTCAAGCACAGAATAGGAATCATACTAGCCTATACTTGTTTGGTGATACCCCCGGCTTTTAGGGCTAATCCAACAGCCTTCATCATTCTCTGAATTTTCATTGGCCGCAATGAGGGCCCATCCACACTCTGCCGGCCTCCTCAATTACACGCTCAGTGTCATTGCGTCCATTTGTCTAAATAGTATGCTCACTCACCTTTTCCCCTAGATATACCTGGGACCCTTTTAATCTCCCCAAAAATACAATCTTAGCTAGTATGATATATATATACTTGATGCAAAGTTTTTAAATTATTATCAAGTGGAATATAATTAAGTTTATGAGGAGAATAGCCCTCAAGTTGCACGTTGTGGAATTTAGACGGAGACCAGCAATGGGGGCTTAATGATCTGCAAACAGATTCGACTCTACAGCCTGCATTCAATCAATATGCAATAACGTACTAGGATGTTGCTGAAGCGTCTGATGATGCCTTTTGGTAGGTAAAATGAAAGAGAAATCCATACCTACATCGCGTTTCCGTCTTCTCTATCATGGAGATCATGCTGGGTACGTCAACTTTGTTGACAGAAATGGAGTTGATGTTGTTACTAGGATCGAATCTGATGAACTTAGACACCAGAATCAAACTTACCAAACCTAGTTTGGGCCACGAGGAATAGCATTGAGCGTGAACTCGACTGATAGCTAGCAAAGAATTTAGAATTGCTAAGAAGGACACCTATTCAATCCATCTCCAGTAGAACTACAGCACATACTGTTGTAAAGATGGAAAGGCTGGAGGGGTATTATAGTGGGTCGGGTCTGGCCTGTGTTATGGCATCTCACTCTTTCCTTCCTTCATAGTTACCACTGGCGCTAGCGCCTTGGCAAGCACACGGCATATACTGTCGCTGCCCACTAGTTAGAACAATCAGCCTTGTTTCCCACTTTTGTACTTGTACCTGTACCTCGCGCCATTGCGGCTGTGACAGTCTGTGCCCACACTTAATCGATTTGTTCGCAATGGGTGTTGGGTTCAAGCAAGTGGATAGTAATACGCATAGGTAGATCGGAGTAAAGATAGCTGAATGGTAAATCTTTTAGACTAGATCTGCAGCTTCTCACACGAGGCAAACGCGTATTGTTATTCTTGGCACCTTCACGTTGCGTTACGCTAGTGTCAAGCGGCAAAAGAAAAGGACGTAAAATGCATCATGTGCATAGTAGGAGAGACTCGAACTTGCGTAAACTATAGTGATATTCTCTAGGCACTGGCGTATGCAGCAAATAATGCAAAAAAAGGGCCGCCACGGCCTTGCTGCTCATGTTTGTACGTACCATTTGTATTTGTGTAGAATCGATTTTGGAACGATTAGACCGTAGTATCCGCCGGGGTTGTCGATGAGAGGCAATAAAGTTTTTTGGTATATAATGGACACTAACAGAGATTTGTTCATCAGACACAAAGTCGCAGTATGGCGGGGTTAGTGACAGTACCTGACATGGAAAGTCGACGCCTACACCACCAGTGAATAAAGCCAATCGGATAATTATTAGCCGCATCAGGCGGCTGTAATTCTTTTCCCAGTTGCATCATCTAGCGCCCAAACAGCACTCAGCTCTCCACGTGAAGTTACCTAGGCTACCCCAGTGTTATGGCCTCTCTCTCTCCTTCACAGTCACAGCAGGTACTAGTGGCGCTAGGGCCTTGGAACTCACATTGCATATCATTGGAGATACCCACTATTTAGATGAACCAGCCTTGTTTTCATACTTTTGCAGCCTTTTGCATTCACGCCACTGCGGGCCATGACACCCAGAACAAATAGAGTACTCAGACATCGTATAACGCTTCATTGACTAGCTGTTCTTTCAAATTAAATCTTTCGTACTCGTGAAAATGCTACGCGTTTTGCGTCTCCCAGTTGTAGATAGGCCTTGAATATCTACAGACCATGCCATATTGCGCTTCTCATTGATAGGAATTACCTTTGTCCTAGATAAGATGATTTGCAGTGGATGAGATGGCCGCCAATACATTTAAGGACCCTACAACAGTTCAACAGCAAAGAGCTGAATTCATGCTCATACTTCGTAAATGTATGTGCATTTCTATCTGTGAGATGGAAGCAGAATGCACCCAACCCACACAAGTGATAATAAGCATAAGCAGTATATTATTCGAGCCAAGAGAGTTTTGACCAAATTCCTTTTCCTGTCGAGTCCGAACACAAAATTACCGGCTTCTTCCCCAATCGGCGCATGCACCATTCACCGGCACTTCCTTCCCATTGATAAAAATGATGGCGACCTCATAATTCTACACTTTGCCACCATCATCGCTCCTCAGATCAACTGTGCTATCCATTTGTACATGTGCCATATAATGACCAACGCTGTGAACGAGGAGAGGAATCCTCGAAAGCAAATGCCGTTTCTATGTTTTCATACACAATCATTACTAAATGCTGTAGAGAAAAAGGTTTCATGTACCCTCGCTTTTATTTCTATGTCTATCTCTTCTGTTATTGTCTGATCCCCCAAAAAGATATATTAATAAACTCTATGCTGTTCAATTCGAAAAATTGCAATATGTGTAGCTCTCGAGCAGGGTGAAGGGAAGTTAAAAAGCTCACAGGTTTGAACACTCAGTATAAGTTAAAAGTATTGCAGCTACATATACTTGATATTAAAACGCTTCAGCGATAATATATATGGGTAAGAGAGGATTCGACATATTCCAAGAAGCGATATGACTCATAACATCAACTCAAGCGGCCGTTATACGTATCACACCTAAATCCTCCGCGGCAGTTTGCCTAAAACTCGATGTACTCCACCCACCTCAAACTAGAATCCAAGTTGAATTTGCACCAGTTTAAAGACGTATTAAACAGTTTCCTAGCTTTCCATAAACTTCAAAACTACTGCAAAGCTCAAAATGTTTTCTCATCGTCGCGCGGTCTCTACCATCCCACTGGCGCACAAAGAAAAGACATGCTCTCTACGCAAATCTTCACCGAGACGGTGAACAGTGTACCTTGCTTTCGATCCGCAATTTCTTGCGGAGGGCCAAGGCAATATTGACAATTGAAGTATATGTTACGTTCTGTGAGACCTGTGGGAAACAAAAGCTAGTTGAGCCAGGATTTTTCCGCACGTGTGTGTGCAGCCTTTTTGGATAATTCGCGACAAGATTTGGGTGAATTAAGATCAGGCCCTGATGTAGTGGTTAGGTATTTGAAAAGTTCGCAGAGTTCAATAGTCAATGTCGGTCCTCTGATCAATATGAAGTTTTGATTGATCGCACTGGAGGAAATCCTGAGCAGTAAGAAGAAAAATATCTGAAAGTAAGACATGAGTGGCACAAAGCCAAGGAAGTGACATACCATACTCATATACGTACGAACAAAATAACCCCACATATAGCTAATCACCTCCGAGCATCTCCTCCGCAAGAAGGTGCACTTCTGTCAATGATTTGTTTCCTAAGAACCCACTTAATGCCAAGCCACGTGATATTTTTATCCCGTTTGTACTCAACATCACCTAGACCCTACCTCAGGTCTCTCGTACCAACTATGCTGCCGAAAATCCGTATTTGGTCCCTTACTATAGCGTCCAAAGCAGAAGTTCTCCAGCCTTGTTGCAATGAAACTGAATTCACAGTTGTTCTGACGTTGATGCTGACCAGACGACTCATACCCACTCGCCATCCATCCCGGAATATCATTCTTAGTAATTTCTGAACCCCTATAGAAGTACCACGTGAAGAACGGCTCACCCGCTGTGCCCACGTGATCTCTTACGAGCCACACAGTGATCTCGTCTTTCCACTCATTGTACCGATAAGTATAGCGGTGAGTGAATGGCATTGCTGAAACACAACCTACTCCTCCCATTACGCCCTCTTCGATATAGAGATATTCGGCAGAGTAGGTGGGGCATGTAGGGTGGCGAATGTGAAAGTGGGCAGTGCCAGTGAAGGTTTTACTGAAGGGTTTAGAGAAAGTACCACTGCCATAGTCATATACAGAGAACTCAATCTTCCGCCTAAGCTTCCACACCCCTTGCATACCTCTGAAGACGGCAGCGGCGACGAAACTGCTTTTCAGGGCTGATGCTTTGAGTATAGCAGTAACCTCTTTGTTGACTCCCTCTGGGTCACTATCTGCATTGCGATCTGCATAGCGTGCAGCAAAAACTGGTCCCTTTCCAGCACCTAGTGTAGTATCGTTGCGCTCAATGCCAGTGCTCCTTGCAAACTCTTCCACAAAGCCTACGTAGTCGTTCATCCAGAACTGTGGTACACTAATAGGCGTTATTTTGAGCGAACTTCGCATCTTCTCAGCGTCGATGTGACTATAGGGGCAGCTATACCCTAACGACCAAGTGTGTACGATGAATCGAGCTTGTACCTCCATAACGCTCCAAAAAGGGCCTTCATAGAAACCAACAAACCCGAGGGTAGGTAATTTAGTTGGGAGAATTGAACCGCGTGACAGGAGGATGGGAATTCGGGGACATGTGGGGTCATGCTCGAGAAGTGACATGACATCATCGTCGAAGAAACCAAGGTCGGTTTTGTAGCCAGTCGCTTCAATGATACCAACCACCTCTGTAATGATTCTGTTAACCTATAACTGATTAGTCCAAGACAGCATGTGAGAGGTTTTTTAACTCATACTAACATCAGTGCTAGACAGCTCAGCCCATGGTTCTTTTGGTATTACCGTGATAGCGAAGTCGCCGTTCTCATCACCTTCAACCTTGTCCACCCAACCTTGTACTGGGATAATAACACCACTACGGACAAACTCAGAGTATGAGTCAGTAATACCCGTATATGCTGGGAATTGCGTCTGGTCAGAGTTGTACACAAGCGCTGACTGTCCAACCTCACTATGATCACCGCCGATGATTGAACGCACAAAGTCATGGCCTTTTCTTGCCTTTTCTTCGGGCACTGTGCCGATCGAAGCTGTGATTTCAACTTCCCGACGACGAGTGAGATCATATAGTACTAGATCTAGGGGAAGAAAACTTGGAGCCCTGCTAGTACCTCGATTGTGTTGGCTGTGGAAATCTGGGACGTATCGCGGGAGGCAGTAAAATGGTCGGTTGATAATGTGATAAATGGTACTCTTTGAATGTAGTGGTTTACAACTCGGTAGATTTGGAGCGAATTTTGCATCTGAGATTTGCATGGCAGCCTGTGCAGCGGCTTCCGAGCCACTGATGCTACCGCCAATGACTACGACTTTGCCGGCCTTCTTAGTGAGAGATGACAGCTCTCGGAATTGAGAAGAGTGTTGAATGCTGAGAGAACTTGTACTCGTAAAAGGGTTGAAGGAGCTGCTAGGCTGATTGAAAAACCCACTCGCCACAACTAGATAGTCGAAGTTGTGCGTGCTGACTATCATGGTGATAGTATCTACACAAATGATCTCCCATCTCTGAAAGTCTTCAAATCCTTTTGCACTAGTAACACGCTTGTTGTATATGATATTGGGTATGAGGTTGAATTTTTCCGCGTATGCTCGAAGGTATTGACCAACATGCCAGGCCATTGGGAACATGGGAGGGTTGTTACATAAAGACAGTCCTGTTAACGGATCCCTGAGTGGGACGTTTGACCAAGAAAGATCTGAGAAGGCGACGGTGAATCTACTCAAGTTGGTCCTCATGTAGGGGCTGCATTTGTCGCCGTAGTCTCCAGGAACACCCTTCCACATACCACCCACATCATCAGCAGCCTCGAAGACTGTGACAGAGTAAATGCCTGCCTGAAGAAATGTCTTTGCTGCGACCAGCCCAGCAGGCCCTGCGCCAATGATACACACGGACCTCATCTTAGCTGTTGACTCGGAGTAGTTCTACTTGTTGAAGGCGCACGCACAACGGTACATAGGTACCTAGGTAGGTACTCAAGCCAGCGGTTGTGAATTTGCTCAGGAGTCCGTTATTGTTTTTTTCTTGGTTTCCCCGCCACTTTCAAAGACAAGCCTTTGCTGACTAAACTGGCTGGTTCAAATTCAAGTGGGTGGTGGGTTTCAAAATGTGCGAAGTGTCATGAAGTGCCTGGTGGGGAGATTTAAAGGGCGCTAGTCGCAAAACGAAAGCAGGGAAAAGCCAATTGGAGATAGATAATTACCTAATTACCTAGGTACTTACCTTGGAAGTAACCAAGTAATTAGTCAAATTAATTTCGACTTTAGAACCTTAGCTTCGACAGTATCAAATAATCAATGACTGAGCACTGCAATGGTGTACCACAGATAGGTCTTGGCACAACAGCAGTACATGTAGCAGAATGTACATGCGTTTCGCCTTCTCCTTTTGCCGAAGTTGTGACCTGATGTAGCGACCTAGAAACGCTCCTTTGTTTTGGAATATGACATACAACCTATGATCGGCGCGATGCTGACAGCTAACAATAGCACAGCTCGGCCGCTGCATCTCCATCTCCGCACGGAATGTCGTGGTTTAGGTATAGATTGACTGAATGCTGCAGAATCCCGCGGCAACCCACCAAGGAAATGTTGACCCTACATGCACACTATAGCGTTATGTGCTTGCGAGTAGAACCGGAGGGGGGGGGGTCATCATGACAGTGGCTCTACCGCTCCTGCATAAGCTATTCTTCCGCTATTTCCGCATTGGTTCGGACAACCACGCGCCTGCTAAGACCTAAATACTCTTTAAAGGTGTGGTGCATAGCGCAAACATTACGCTGGAAATTCTGGCACTGAATACACCTACCTGTCCACGCTATGTCTATACCGATACCTCATCTTATCGGAGGTGTTCCTGTCAAACAGATGCGCGTACCTCTCCAGACCAAAAATACTACTAATAGGAGATTTCATGAAATTCGCGTCCTCATTGCCGTCATCATCGTGCCCGTCGGCCCTGACAATTACTTTATTTGGGCCGCCGTCTATGAAGTCCCTCAGAATGATGTCGCACAAAATCGACATACCGTCCGTTCCTAGCAATATCTCTGTGACTACGTCCCACGCTTCAAAGAGAATTCAATCGTGACTGGTACTGCTAGGGTGGATTTCTTATCTCGTAGTTCGTAAAGGAGAAGCCACTAAATCAAAAAGAGCAGGGAAGGCCGCATATCGAGGAGAAGCGGCAAGACTGCAGTCCCGCGGCGTACAAAGTAGTGTATTCAATATGCGAAGCTACCGGTTGATTAGTTTATTACTAAATAACTCCAACACGATATTTGTTGGTGCACATTTGAAAAGAAGACAACTGTCGGGTTCGCGTACCGGGAAATACACGAGAGCATGTGCTGTTCAAATTACGTCCATCTTCTAGAGGATCCCAGTCGTAGAATTCAGGTCTCGATAACCCAACATAAAGCAGGCTCAAGTTCCTTTATTGCTGATGTAACGATAAATGGGTGCTATCTCGCACATCAGCATGCGGGTACATATCTGTGCTGCTTTGCGGCACATCACTACTCAGGGTGGGAAAAGTCTCTGGAATCCATCTTGTAGGGACATTTGATTTTGCGCAGACAAGAATGAGACTACTATATTTGTAGATTGCCCAGATTGACGTTGGAGTTCTCGAGGCGCCACACACGCACCACAGTGCTCGTAGATCTCATGTTGAAATATCATCCTGACGCCGTGAGTCGCATCAAGGCTCACAAAAGGAAGGATTGAATGAGAACCTAGCGAAATCTGTTGATCAGATATGAGATATACCTCAGAATGTGGAGCTGTGGCAGCTCGAGATGATTGAGGGATAAGCGGCTTGTGAAGTAGAAGTTATTTTGCGTCAAAATGGGTGATGAAACGTCCAGCGAATAGGGGTTTACCAGGAAAACAACCTTGAATCACTATTCGTCAATGAGACTGATTAGCGGATCGTCTTTGATCAATATCAACATCGCTGTGAGCTCTGCTAGGGGGCCGAGTCGACGGTAGTCATGGCTGACGAGAGTTGCGTAGGTTGCAGAAACAAAACTTCAAGATCGCAGCGAGCGATTTATGCAACCAAAAAAAAAGAGAGAAGTCCTTTTGGTAGGTTTATTCGTTGAGTACACCGGAGTTTACAAGAGAGCCTTTCATTGTCTCGTACTGAGTTTTTCCGTACTGAAAATAAATTGTCAGACTACCGCCTACAAGGAATGAAGCATACTGAAAACATACCGAGATGAGATATCGAATGTGACCCTGAGATTGGATGAGCAGCACGATTAGATAGGGATGAATGATATAATACTCACCAGGTCAGTGACTTTACGATGTTGTTCAAATTCCGACCTAGCAAATTGAAGCATGTCTTTCCGCGCTCCTTGATCAGGAATGTTCAAGGTGCTGCGAACGATTTGTCTCCAAAGGGCCAGCGCTCGCTGTCGCTGTATGAACTATGAAACAATGAGCTTCCCTATGGAGTTATATAGGCATAGATGGAACAAATGCACATGATCAAGTCCGACGGGACTCTTTCCTCGAGTTTGAAGCCGAGGGGTGGGCTTGCGTGCTAATGTAGCATATCTGCGTAGTAGCATCCCCTTATTGGTGATGCGGTGTACGCTGTCTCTACAAATAAAGAACAAGGGCATGAATAGAAAAGGAGATATTCACTGTGGTATCGGTCTGATGGAATACAGCGATGGGTGAGGTGTTGGGGTACATGCGAGCTGGCATGAAGAATCTCATTGCGGGCTGAGCTAGACTACAAATGTACTAGCCTAAATTATCCTTGCATGCATGCCTCGACACGTTCCTTAGTGACTGCCACCTAAATATTACCCTATTGGTACAGATTTACGGCCACAACACGGATTATGCTCGCACAATTCTGAGGTCGACACCTATTTCCCTAGCCGACGGCAGGAAATATCATCGGGAATATGGATACGGATGGCATCACTGCGAGGCCCAAAAAGGGAGAAAACACCTGTTTTGACACCGAAGAGACGCTAGAAGTTGATGCGCGCGCAGCAGCAATACAGAGGTTACTGGAAAGCTATGCCTTTGAGCTCGAAGAATACAAAAACTTAGATCCTGAATATTCGTTGGAGTTTCAGTTTGTTCGATCTGCAGCTGAGCTGAAGCTGAGCGAGCTCGAAGCCTGTTTCGCATTGGTGGAGCATACCTCGGGCGATGACTACAAGGCATCTAGCATAGGATGGAAGCCAAAATTAAAGAAGGAGGAAATGATGGAAAGTTCAATGATGTATATACTCATTCGAAAACGAAACATCAACACACAAGCTAGGGCTGAGACCGAGAACGAGTTACAGGGTGCTAACATTGCGAAGCCAATGGTCCTAACTGCCAGTCACAATGGCAGCATTCTTGGCTTCACCTCATTCATGTTCACTTATGATGATCCACCCCATCAGCACCGCGAAGTTGTCTACATGTACGAGATTCACTTGCAGGCGAGTCTTCGTGGCCGAGGTCTCGGCTCCCGCCTCGTCAACTTCATCGATCACGCTGCTCACCACTGTGGCATTTCCAAGACAATGTTGACCGTATTTAAGTCAAATGAAGGGGCGCAAGGCCTATACAAGAAACTAGGGTATGAGAAGGATGCATGCTCACCTAAAGATAGAGTGGTCAGGAGGAGGGTCATTGAGGCCGACTACGTTATCATGAGCAAGTTATCAGCTTAGGTCAAAGGAAATGGAGTATCACAGTATTTGATAAGGCGTTTATGTACAAGATACCCAAATGCCGGGCCACTACAAGCCCTAACTCATATTTGTTCCTTAAAACCCAAGAGATGTTTTTTATGTCTTGTTTAATCTGATTCAGTTCATCCTTACCTCATTTACTCTTGCGCCCTTTAAGTTTTTGGGCATCTTACAAAATAGACGGCTAAAAACCAGCAAAATTTATGTTGAGATGCATAGTGTACCTATGAAAGACACCTAGATGCGTGGGTACATCGGTCAAAGCTCTTTACTATGGGCTAGTTTTGAACTCGAATCGCAAAGTAACTATCCTAAATAGTAAAGAAGGAATTGGAATCATCATTTTCACCAACGTTTTGGTCAATACATCGGTACGGTTACATAGGTGCAAATGCTTGACATTATGAGATTGCGAGAACTTTGCTCTATCCTGTAAGATGCTAAGCATGGAACTCCTGATTAATGAACCCAAGCGCATCTGCTTGTAGAATTTTTATCCCTCTACGTGATTTCCTGCTGTTGTCATCGTTCGCAATAGGTGTAGTACGACTACTCGACGGCCAGCTCCGTCTTGCCAAATCTTTTTAGTATAATAGTTTGAATACCCTTGTAACGTGTAACGTGTAACGTGTAGACTTTTCAGTTGGAGTACTGCATACAGTTAACTAAGAGGCCCAGTATCCTGGAAACGATGGGATACGTACGCGCACAAAGTCGTGTCGAGATATCCACAAGCAATCTCTGTTCATGCCGAGGTAGGTAGTATCCACAGTCTCACCACATAGCCAGTCGTAGTAGCGCGGGGGTAGTCCATATATCTTTCCGTGGGTCCGCAACTTGCTGTCGTAGCGTAGTATACTCCTGCCTCGCACCGAGTCGAGAACGAAGTGCTTCTCGCTTACCGTTTTCTTCACCCACTCAAGGCGAATTAGCACACGATCATGCATTACATTACCCAGGCTGTCCTTGACATTATAAGCACTCTTAGAAGGGGCCATCAAGGCGGCAACGAGCGAATCAAGAGTCCTCCAAGCGCCGGGGTTCTTGATGTCATCACCTGGTGCGCCGAGGTCGTCGTTGGGCTCCCCTTGGCCGTGGATCGCGTATATAGGTACTGAAGGAGGGATTGGGGGAGGAATTGAAGGACGAATTGGAGGAGGAATTGGAGGAGGGTGAAGTGCCTCTGTAATTCATTAGTACTTTCACCGATCATTATCAGGTTGGAAATAGTGCCTTGGTGGTGGGGGAGGCTGCTGGGCGCGGACTTGCTGCGCAATACGGGAGATGGCGGCAGTAACTGGCCAGACATCTTGAGAAACGGCCGGCGGTATTGAATAGAACTTTGTGTGTGGTACGGAGAATATTTTGTGGCAGTGCTGAATGAAAAATTTGACTCGAAGAATTTGCTCGTGATGGAGAAAAACTAGGAAAGAGCAATCAGTAGCAAACCTGACCTAAATATACCTACCGAAAATGAGCAAACAGCACGGCACGTGATAGAGCTTTTTGATATCGGAGGGTCATGCAGAGTTAGCAACAGAGTGATTGATTGAGTAAATGTGATTGGTGAGATTCGATATACAGGGGTGTGAGTACAAACGAACGCTCGTTACTCATAACGCTGAAAGGCTTGAAAATCGAAATCGTTGCAGTCGCCCATCCATGTAATGTTAGATACAACAGTGTGAGGACTAAGATACGGAAGAGAGAGCAACTACTGTAAGTATTATACTATGTTAGGATTTTGTCTTGACAGTCATGGAGTAATCTATGCCATACGGAAGATATCATCCAGTCGGGCGTTGTTAGTCTTCGACAGTTGAGATTTTTCACAAATCATTTGTAGCAATTATCACCCTAATGAGTTAGATACATAAATTCTCAAATTGCTAACTTAATGTATAACCAGTGTTGATTTCATCATGTCAGGCAGTCTCTTGATTAGCAAATCTCTTCGAAGAAATCAGGAGTCAAAGACACGGCTTGCTCTGCTGCACTGGCATCGTCACCAGTACCACACAACCATTCCATATACAATGCGGGGATTCCCAGTGCTCTCCCTTGCCTGCATAAATCAGAATCTTGAGCAAGTACATACCGCTCGTCAATTTCGCGAAACTTCATGTGCGCGAAGCCAGCAGCGCCGACCACCCACTGTATCGAAAGTGTATTGTGAACAAAAGCATGAGAAGGCGGATGAAGGAGACGGTAAGCGATTATTTCCACACTGGGACTGACTTTAAGTAGTAGGCCTGTAGTAATGGATTGTCCAAAACTCCTCTTTACAGAGCACCTGTTCATATAGAAGGGTATGTCTGCTGGCCACTCACTTGCGTCTTCCTGGCCCCTATTGCAAAGACCTGCATTGACCTTGCTAGATTCTTTATTTGAATATCGGTTCCGCTCTGGACTAGGCATATTTAAGTATGGAACATTTTGCACAAATGGTAAGAGAGGTAGGGAGACTTGATGCTTCCTCAAGTGGGCATTGATCGAATCCTGGCCAGAACTTTGTCGTGGTGGTGACGACGCACGCCTCACACCATCACTGCTAGGCATGGCAACGGCTTCGAGCAACGGTGATGGTAGTTTATTTCTGTTTTATCAATTATATTGACGTGAAGGGCGATGAAAAGGGAGGGTATTCACGTTATGAGATGAAATATAGGAAGCTCCCAATGTGCCAGTGTTGCACAACATTTGAAGAATTCAATATAACGATCTAAAGAAAAGGACAAAATTTACTCATACAAACTTAGTACCTTGTACAATGTTCATTGATCAACAGCGTGATGTCTTTTGCGCACCAGGCTAGAAATGAAACATCGTTGCTTTCCAATAACAACTGCGTGAGCGAGCAGGTCCTATAAGAACACTGTGAATGATGAATTTCTCTCCTTCTACACCTTTCTTCTTTCAGCATTCGTTACAGTTTTGGCTTCAACCAATCTCTTGGCGGTTCTCTTATAGATTGAGCTCATTATTGAGAGGGCGCAGATGAAAGGAGGAACAAAGGCGTTGTGCGGTCTGGTATAATCAAGAATGAGAGCAGAGAGAAAGAACTACGGGTGATGTTGCTACCATTAATCTGTTCACGCATTGTGATAAAATAAATGCAGTTCAAAGATATAGTGACATTGCGACTTGGTCAAGCACCTGGGCAGACCTCGGTATGTTGGTCGCCACCTATTGAAATATCGTTGCTTTATACCAGAAGTTTACCATGAGTGATGATGAATTTTGTAGGATATATGTGTAGGATATATGATCATCATCTGCAAATTGATAGAATTGATATAAGGTAAATGCGAGTGCTTGGCTGTGTTGATGTTGCATTCAAGAGTTTATGTCAGCCAATTGGCAGCTGTGACGTATCTGAGTTTTCGGGGATGCCAAGAAGGTCTTGTTGCGCAGACTTGAACAACTGCATGAACCAACGCACACTGCATGTTGTAGAGCACACGCAACTATGGCTTTTTCGAGAGGATACATACCTTCTAGAGCCCTTTTGCGAGCCCTTTCAAGACCACAGTGCCCGCAATGCCCTTTCGCACAGCCAATACCGATGCCTTTTATTCGTGGCAAACGCACACGAGCAGAAAAACTCGAAGCCCTAGAAACGCCGGAACGTCTGACAAGAAAGGAGAAAGAATTTGTGAAGGAGGCGGCTGGTGTCGCGAAACGCATAAACGAGGAGCGAGAGCGTATGAAAGATGCGAAGTGGCTGCTAGAGGATGACCGCCTACCGACTGATAAGGAACTCGAGGACGACCGAATTCCGACCATCAGCTGGTATGAAGAGGACTTAGACAAAGGTACTCCGAGACGGCTGATCTCGAGGACTGCAACAGCAGAAGATCGTAAAAGAGACCGAGACTTTATGCAAATGATCAAGGAATCATACACCAGGCAAGACGATCCCGCCTACGACCCCGCACCTCTCAACCGGATGCTTCTCGACACTCTTATCAAGGATCCGGATTTTGCAGACCTTACAGATGCGCTGAAGGAAATGAAGACTGATATCAAGTCGAAGGAAGAGATGGATGAGCTGGAGGCACGGGAGATCAAAGTGCAAAATGCCAACTTGAAGAAGGCAACACAAAAAGCGATTCAAGATCTACTAGATGACCCAGATGCTGCGTCCGCCACGAGCGAATTGCAAGCAGCGCTCGATAGAGTAGCTGAGCTTGAAAACCTGGAGGATTTCAAATTTCAGAATCTATTGACAAACGCAATGATGAAGCTCAATGACGATCCGGTATTTGCCAAGAAGGCGGCAGAGAAGGTCAATGATCCAGCATTTCTCGAGGATGAGAAATTGCTTGCTGAACAGGAGAGAGAGATCGATGCAATTCTCACCGATGAAGAATTCGACAACCCGGAGCATCAAGTCCTCGACCTCGAAGGCGATATGGCTGAAATGAACAAACTAATGCAAGAAATGCACAGTGTCATGAAGTCAATGGGCGGTGTTGGCGGAAATTCCAAGCTTCAAGCCGAACTAGAATCACTCATGACACAAGACCCCACGCAATCCGATCAAGAGTTTACTTTTGAGAACATGGACGCTGAGGAGCTTACCCACGAGCTGAAAAGGTTTGTGGCAACTCATGCGCCCAAGAGCGCAGCTGCGGAAGAAGAGGAGGAAAACGTGCCCGCAGACCTACAAGCCAAAGTTGACAAAATTATGGAAGACCCCAAACTTATGGAGAAGCTCATGTACATCTCGAAACTAATTGACGAACATCAAATGAATGGACCTGATATGACTGATATTGTTCATGAAACAGCACCAGATCCATACGAGCTCCATGATTCTGAGACTACAACTATTGGGAAGCAATTGGAGGAAGCACGCAGGAATCCCGAACATGTCGCTTCCCTCGCCCGTCTCCGCGTCAAACTCACCCGACCTTTCAACGTATCGCCTGCCCTCAAGCTATTCAATCAAGCTATTGAGCTCGCATACGCCGGTGCCAACGACGATATTCGCCGGATTCTCTGGCGCTCTTACCAGAAGGCGCGCACATTGCCGACATTCCTGCAAAATTTGAGCGACGATGCATGGGACCTCATATATTATTCGCAGGCGGTAACTTGGGGGGCGAATCAAAATAGAAGGGACCATTTACAGTTGGTTTTGGCGGATTTGAAGAGTATAGGAAGGGATGGGCCGCCCACGCATCCTAGCACATTTATCAAGGAGCCTTTATCAACTACCTCTTGACCCAAATGATAAGGTAGATGGCAATACACATCTTTCTAGAGCTAGAGAATGCAGTTCATAGACCTGAATAATCATCTTACAAATCACTTCATGTAGGATAATTCGCATGTATTATGGTTCTGCTAAGCAATATATTGTGGCAGACGAAACATTTCCCAAGCCCCACAATGTTATTCATATCCTATCCTTCGCGGAAGGACGGGTATCTCATGTCACCTGATACCCACAGGCGTTACGTGTCGATAGCGAATTAGGGATAAGTAGTGTGCTGACGCATTGCGTGTCTACGTCCGTAACACCTCTTTCGTTACGAGTCTCTATACTTTCCTTGTTCGGCGCCCGTAATGCCAGTGCGAAGAACTCCATGTTATTTTTCATGTGCTTCAAGCGCCTCATACTGTTCTGTTCGGGAGCCCGATAGGCCGAAGCCGACCAATATTGTCCAAAGGTCATGAGGCCATTGCCCAAAGGAGAAAGCGCCAACCACACTGTGGTGTGCATTGAAAAGCGGCGGCCAGATGTGTTCCATTGTCTTGATTCGTCAGCAAATAAAGCCATGGTTCAAAGCAGCGCGGAGACAGTACCTCTGCGTAGGTTTTCTTGGGCTATGAAGTGTTCGATGGCGTTGCGGAATGACCTGATACTACATGCCAGATAGGAACAGGTCTCTCTGATTTTAATGCCGTCAAACGGAGTCAAAATACCATATATGCAGTCGACTCACTGAGTGAGACTGGGAAGATCATGCCGAAGTATCAGAATAGCACAGGCCAGAGGGTTGCTGGGATTCAGTCTTTCGGAGAACTTCGAAGTTGTAATGAAGAGGAAAGATGTGTCTAACTCTACAGTGAGCGTTTGGCCGAAACTTTGCTTATCTACCACGTCAAAGATGATGATAATGGCATTGGATACAAGGGCGATGAGTGAGTTGAGGAGTTGAGTAGAGGGCTGGGGAGAATGGTGAAGGCGGGGCTAATTTGAGTGAGAATCAGGCAGCAGTTGCATAGAGGCGTTTGGTACATGGTATTGCCCACAAGCGAGGGAAGGGTATGGAAAGTCTTCGATTTTCACCACTTTAAGGTCTTGAGCAATGTGTTAGTCAGCAGCATGCTCATCAGACGACTCCATCTTGAAAACGACAGATCCCGTTTGTGTGTTCTGAAGTAAATTTGGATTGTACTTATCGCAATGCGTTGAGAAAAAGGGTTGAATCGTCGTCATGCCTAGGGCTATGAACATTGAGCTTTCACCTTGGTCTTTCTACTGGGCATGTAGAGCACTCAACCATATCACCAACACCTTGTAAAAGTTACTACCGTAGAACTTATAAACTAATGGCATTCAAAATTTTAGATTAAGTATTTACTTCCACGTTGTAGTGATGCATCACAACCTTCTGTTGTCTTTTTATACCCGGCACTTTACATATCAGTATGGGTTTGAGGTACCCACTTTGATGATAATTCAATGCAGAACGTCTATATTTATCAGGTGACTTAAATTTATTTTGGAGCGAATGTGACATTGGTGGCATCTACCATACTAGAACAAGCCAACGAGCCACCATCGCTTTCGGACTAAGTCAATATTTTCTTAACCATTCTTTTCTCGGTACAATCATCTTGTCCACAAAAATTAAGATGTCCTTAATTCAATACTAATGGGATCCTTCTCTTCGCGTTCTCTCTACGCGGATCCGGCATGCCTAGGTACAATCGTCTCCGAAGGCAAGGCCACCTGCGAGCCTTAAATATCAGTCAACCAAAGTACCCAATCTTGCCGTTCGCACAACACACGCTATTACGCAATCCCTCTGCGGGAATTCTCAGAGTGTATCTAACTCATAAGTCACTAAAACCACGAGGAGCTGCACTCTAAACTCTACTTCCTGCTTTCACTTGAAAGAATAGAGATCAAAGCCATTGGCTCGGGTAGGCTATGAAGTTATCAAGAGCTAAAAAGCCTTGTTGGTTCTTTCTCCTTGTTCTAATCTCTCTTCTTCTTCTTCTACTACTACTACTACTACTGCTGCTACTACTACTACTACTAGATCCAGCTAACATTGAAAAGTTTCTCAACTTTTCCAGCCTACTTCCAGCAATGGAACCAGCAGCAACAGCTAGCTTCGAGTCGCCACAGTCAATACACTTCGGAGCCTAGAATGAAGGCTCTTAATAGGTTGTTGCTGGAGAATCAATTACTAGTGAGGCTGGTCTTGATACCCAGGCACCCTCGAACCTAACTGCATGTGTGAACTGTTGGGTGGATGTCACGGGCATGGTATGTATCGAGTAAATCCGTCTAAATTTGATACGAGGGACGGAAGTGGAGGAATATGTCAAATATTTTTGAGGACGTCAGACAAGAAACGTGGTGATGACGACTGAGTCTGGCGAGGCAGGCATTTGTAGTCTCGTAATTGCATATAGTTCGGCTGAGGTGGTGGTTCGGTTTAGTCGGGCACTACTGCCTAGGGTCACAGTGTGTCCATTCATGCAGGTAGCAACAACCAAGACCACACCCCCATTTAGTGTAGCCGTTTTTGGTGGTGTTTATATAGTCAGATAGACTGTAGCTCATTGTGGTAGCGTTTTGCTAAACTTACAGCAGGCCTCCCACATATGATTCGGCTACCAGTATATAATTCTATTTGGTGGTTGTGGCGAGTAGAGCAGCTCAGGAATGAGTGGGAGATGGATCATTGAATTAAAACTATAGAGAGTGAGAGCGCAATTACTGATACAATATAATATTTTTTCCCTTCTCTTGATGTATTGTAGCGGTGCCAGCTGGCGTCATTATTGGATAAGATGGAGCCGTATATGAGTTTGAGTCTCCGGCAAAGACTAAGCTACAGGCCTTTGAGCTATAGAAAGATCGATACGCCGCGGGCTTCTCCGTTTTTATCCTCTAGGATAGTTTTGTACATGAGCCTTCAGACCACTTACCCTGAAAACTGTGTCCATTTAGCCTTTAGACTGTACTCAGGTATCTATTGAATCGGCCGATTCGCCGAAATCTCAATGTCCCACACATACATGTATTTTACCACCTAACCGCTATGCCTGGATGGATAAAATTGGTTATTCGATGCTTAACCTGCGGTAAGCATGAATGAGTACAGATGCACAGGGCTGTTGGTGTAGGTTGGGGCGAAGGCGGAGCAACTTTTTGGGCAATGCTAGGCTATTGTTACGTGAGCGTGGATTTCCAGGCTGTGGTGGTTAGCCCTATATTGTAGATGAAGGATAGCTAAAGGGTTAGCAAAGATGATCAATATGGTGACTACCCAGTCAATACCACCAATTTGGTTTTGTTTCTGATGCTAGAGTATAGCCTCTCTAAGAAGTCTTTTTTTTTGCATATGGAGCCACAATAAAAATTGGGATCTTTCGGAGTCGCTTTTGCAATGAATTTTTTGAAGTAGGCTATTAATAATGCATCAAGTTCTGGAAGTTTCCGGAAGATACGTCAAGGTTGCGTCAAACGTGCACCTTACGTGAAACAGCCCTCGGGGCACTCCGGTACTTCTCACTAAGCTCGCGATGTATTCATATGCAGAATCTGCAAAATTTCCCTTGAGATTGAATAGTCAATCAAGATGTAAAGCAAAATCATGTGATCAATGTTTCACATCGCGTGAGAAGAAGATGTAGCCTCGCCAAAGCCAGTGCTAATGTACCGTGAGTATGTAATCTAGTCTAGATGTCAGCTAAGACTTACGTAGTACATGTACCTTTCTAGGAGCCTTCGGTGCGTATTCAATGCAACATAAACGAGAGGAACAGTCCGTGAAGTGCCATTGTTGCCCCCATAAGACTCACGTAGGGGAGCCGCTTCAGGTTTCTGAGCTATAGAAAATCAATGCGTATGAATTTCAAGGTACTGATATTGGTTATGGGACTTATTGACGCTATTATAACAGGTTTTTTGGCTGACGGCGGGTTACCTGATGCATTTGTTAGAGTGAATATTGGAAAGGGAATAGCCCCACATGGCCTAGCTCAGTATCACTGCAACCTGACACTTCTAAAGATGAGTAGAGAGAGGCTCAAAAGGTAATAAGAGCAGAAAAGGGGAAAAGATTATAGGATTTTGATCACTTAAAAATGCAAAAAAGAAATACTGGAGACTTACTAGAAGCTCTTCCCACCCGTTGGCCTGAAAGCCAACTTCCCATTTGATACCACCCGGACTCGAATTGAAGATCCACCACCCGCTTGCTTAATAGAAGTAATGAAAATCCACCAACCTTTTGATCGAGAGAAATTATAACATCGCTGGTATGCGGAGGGTCTGCGGACCATTGTACCAAAGGGCACTTGAGTATTGATGATTATGGACACAATTAATCTGTTGATATAGAACATAAACAATTTTTGGTAGGTAGTGATTATCCGCACGGACTATGGGTAGAGTGGGGCATGATGGCTGTTGTGGCAGGCAACGGTGCGCGTTTGCGGTTGTATCTTCGCTTCGTGAATGCAAACATGCAACTATTTGCAGGTTGGGTGCTTCGGTCAATTTTCGTGAAGCTTGACATTAGGCACGACGAGGATTCACTTATTTACATACATACATTCTATAGTACATGAGAAGCTACCCAATATATACTAGGTAGGTAGCAGCTGTGCCTTTAGCAAGCCTCAAAAACGATATACATCTATATCGTAAGCTTTATACATCGTTCAGATTATCTTTAACCTATTCTACCTATTTTAAAACTTCTAATTAAGGTATCGATTACAACACAGTACAATTTACATATTCAGTAAAGCGCTCCGGATTTACTCGAAGTGTGACAAACTCACTCAAACCGCTGGTACCAGTTAGTTCTCAAAGATAGATATGAACTGGAAGTCACTAAAGTTGCAAGGGTACGATTAGAGGTGAATGGTGGTCCTCATTGTCGATTCTTAAAAGGCGCTTGTATCCATTGGGTTTGAGTGAGAATATGAAGTGAAAATATTTTGCAAACAAACGTCTTGATACGTGCTTTAGCTATTAACTCAAGCATAATCTTTGCTCAAACCCAACCTTATCCGCCACTTCCAACATCTCCAGCCGCAATGCGCCTCGCAGTTCTCCTTCTTCTCTTGACCGCGGTGCTCACAGTTTCGCAGCAAAACGTGTTCCGCGGTGCCGTATTTCCTGTTTGCGTGTCGCAGTGTCACGACTTTCTACACAGCTCAGCAAGGTGTATTGATGACGAGCAGCCATTAAAGTGCTTCTGCACTCTAGTTGGACTTCGGCATCGAGTCTGTAGCGGCGAGCTGTGTAGGGAATCCTGCGACCAGGGCTCGGTCAACCGCGTATCTCATGTCTACAGTGATTTCTGTGGCTCGGCTGCTACCTGCCCAACCTCGACAACAATCAAGGGCGCACCCACTGTGCAAACAACTGCTCCTTCTTCAAGTCCAAAATCACAAAACACGAAAAAGGGTGTCTCCAAGATTTGGATAGTCATTGCAGTCATCCTCACTATAGTCTGTCTCATCATAACCATCGGTTACGTTACGGTCCACCGGAAACGTAAAAATGAAAAGGCCGAATGGCGAAATGGAGGTGGCCAGGGAATTCCTCTCACTGCCATACCATCCTCGGGTCGCCCCACCACGGGCTCTCAGCCTAGTCTGCCTTCTGAAAGCGTCAGCAACCTTCCAGTGGTCCCGTCATCACCGCTGGCGTCACCTGCTTCGGCCCACGACCTTGAATCGAGGCTGAAAGAATATAAAAAAGAGCAGGAACGCCAAGAGCGTGTCCAAGAGTTGCAGCGGGAATGGCTGAGGCAACACGCTGAGCAAACCCAAGATGAGGCCGTGCCGCCAACGCCTGCTAGAGGATATAAGTATTCCTTGTATCCCGCCCCTTCAGAGCGCGAAAAAAAGCGGGAGAGGGAGTAGATGCTTAAGTCTAAAGGTCATCGGTTTCATGTAGTTTTGAGATCTTCTTTGATCAGTCCACGGGTGCGACGAGGGTATTGGCAACCCACGATAGAGGATGAAATGGTGCTATCGGGTTAGTCGAAGGTTACGTATTGCCTGGTTTCTATCGCTGGCGTCTTCATTGGCCTTAAGGATAGCAAATATAAACCGTTCTAATGGCATGGGCCCTCTCTTTTGCGTCCCTGATATTGGTTCAATGTTCTCGCATAACATGATGAGATTCAACGTTCTATGACGTAGCATTGCAAGTCTTTGCTCCACGTGAGTTACCACAAACCTTAGGGCCTAAGCCTGGGACGCGGACGAATCTTTTCATACCGTACACATCCCGATATTTTCATCTGCCCACCTCAATATTCGACCATGGGAGATGATGAGCAAACCTCGGAAACGCTGCAACCCGAGAACCGACAAAAGTAATCTAAGAATGGCTTTTCAAAAACCACAGTAAATTATTGTGAGTTGTAGTTTAGCCATCTCTACCATGTCTTCTTTGGTAACGATAGAGCTCATAATCACTTATCGGGACGTCCCGACTTCACCACGAGACATACTGCCTGCTTTCAACTATACGACTTGCGTAGTTGGTCCTATATAACAAGCATTGGAAATGAGGAAAGCACCTTCAGAGCCTTGCTAACTCTCTCATATGGCACACAGTAGAATTTTACTTCCTATCTCTAATCAATAGGTAGATTGCCGTAGTTTATACACAGGATTATCATAGTTCTACATGCGGTTTAGGAGACGGAAGCGGTGCAATGCTGCCACTCATATCAGCAATCTCTTTGTATTGATAGCACATAATAGGTTGTAGCATTTGGTCTTAGAATACTAGGTGAACGTAATACCTGTTCTTGGTGCGAATTCTAATCATCATCTACGCATGTTTGAGGTGGCTGTTTGATTGTTTAGAGCTTTTGCGATGAGCAGCGAAAATAGAAAGCCCTCAAGTAACATATAGAAGAGGTTACTTTCTCTCATAACATATCTGATCACCTTGAAGCACTAGGTGGCTTGTATTGTATCAATAGTTGTCATTGTGGGCTTGAGGTTGTGATCACTATTGCGAGTCATGGAATCGCTGGTGGCGCACCTAACGTTTCAACAACAAAGCGGCACACCATGGTTGTGAAACACGTCGCGCGCTCTTGTGTACCAGCAAGCGCTGCAGTAATAGACACTTTGACCAAATTATTACTAGATAAGGAAACAAAAATTGGGACGTGCGAGACGTGATGTGATGAATTTCACGACTTTGCACACCGCTTCTACCTGTGCTGTTAGGATAGTTATCACATTCAGCCCGTCCTGCAGCCTCAGGCCATAGGCTTGATATAGCATACAATTGGCTGAATTTCCCACAAAGTCAATGACTTGAACTCATGAAGAGAACCTGATTGCTCTCGTATTTCTCCTTACTGCTTCCCTCGCCTTCGCGGCTCCACCTGCAGCTTTCATGTTGTTCACAACGAATTGCGCAGCATTATCTCCGTCGCGTCCATACGTCAAATGAGGTGGCAAGATCACAGCTTGGCCAGCACAAATCAAATCGCCAGTGTGGCAGATTACTTTGGTATCTGCAGCAGTGACTTTGCCAACAGGCTTCCCGTTATTTGGGTCCCCAAATATCACGGCGCTGCTAACAAAGGCCGAATCTTGCGCAGAGAGCATATCCGCAGCGTTGTGGACGAGTTGGCCACCTTGACTAGGATCATGTTGAGTCACATATAGTGGAAGAGTTTGGGTAAACATACGAGTAGCCCGCCATGACTAGGTTTGTATCTGGACATTTGGCTCTGACTTGGCCAACCATCTGTGCCATCAACTGGCTCCCTGCTCTATCTCCTCCAACGAGGAAACCGGGTATATCAGCGGGATACTCGATGCCCTGGACAGCGACGTTACCAGCGCCCATCATTTCGCCAATTGCAGTGACGAATGGAGGGCCCGCCAGGGTGCCCATATTGCCGCCCTCTGTGGTACCGCGGGCGAATAATACTGTCATAGCTTTGCAAGCACCGCCATTTGTTACATCATTTTGGTTCTGGCTGCTCAATTCTGCAAGAGCGAGGGATGGGAGGAGAGCGATGATAATGGACTTCATAATGGTAGGTTATAGTCTTGGAGAGGAATAGGTGAAGAATGCAAAGTCTGGATAGTGAAGTAAAAAAATGTTTAAGGTATCTTGGGACTGTACGATGAGATGAGTATGGCTTGTATAATGGTTTCGATTGCAAGGGCACGCTCTTATGGATCTGAGCAATGGCGCTTTTATGTGTGAATAAATGTGCGTACACAATTATCATGTTTCGTTCTTTTCCCGAGAAGGCATCAAATGTCATGCTGTGCTTTGAATAGTACCTGATGTCTCAAGATCAAGGACCATATAGGCCAATAGAGATTTGCTGCTGCTCCATTTAGTGAGTACACGATGAATATTGCTCATGCAAACCAGGGATAGGCTAGATCTTAGAGTCGCAAGTGATAGCATTTTGACGTGTGTTCCCGGTCAAGATGAGGCATGCAAGGGAGAGTGAACGGAAACAATGCCGGGTGCCAACCTTGGGGCCTGTTCAGGACGGCTTTTTGGATCACCATAGATATATCGAGGTGTCTGAATGGGGTTTGGTATGCGCTCAGCGTCGTTGTTCCAGGAAGCATTGCAGAATACGGAGGCGTCTAGTGTTGAAGAGCCAGGGCTATCCTTGTATCATTGTAGTAGATCAACGTATCCTCGAAGCACCTTGACTAGAATATTGGATTTAATTGGAACTAATTGGTTTTCTTCAGCGGTCCGTGCAGCTAAAGGTACCTCAAGCTATGTCAAAGTCAAGAAGTCGTCCAATAGGAAGAGATTGGTTCGTGGACGCTGTTGCCACCTTCTATTGTTTTAGTGAGATGTTCCGCAGATCTTACATTGCATTGTGTTTCAAAGATACAGTCCCGATGAATCGGGTTTGCAGTACTGAGGGTTACATGCCGCAAACGTGTTACCTATGCGCACAGTGACCGTTATGCATCGCAAGCTGAGGCTTGGTAAGTTTATTCTGGTGAAGAGTTTGCACCACTCACGAGGTCTGTAACGACGTTTCATCAAAACCTCCCGATAAAATCTTGCGAACACCTTTTCTTACTGTGTCCATGCTTCACTGGTTTGACCAGTTCGCGGATTGAAATAAGCGTCTTGGCAGTCCGCGAATGAAACGCACCCGTGGACGTCTCCAGGCACGACATGCGCATTTGACTACTTTCGAGTTTCTGACTCAATATTGCGGCGAACAAGACGATTTGGGGCCAGACGATGATCAGTAAAGTGCTTGAATGAAGGGCAGAAGGGCGGAGTGGATCTCATTCTGCCCTCGGCATTCGGAACGAGGCCGTCAGCAACCCCGCCATGGTTAGGGAAGAAAATCGTGCGCCCAATATATATGTCCATCTATCTCTACGAATATTAAAATTGAATACAAAACGTTGTTACTCTCGTTTTAGTAATAGACAGATATTAACATTTCAAATTTGTTTCTACACAAGCACCCTTCTAGGCTGAAATAACTACACAAGATGGGCCTCGTAGTCTTACCCCTTGTCGAGAGCGACTTGTCTGAATTTGTTCGCATCGCCCTTGCTGCCTTCTCTACTAACGGCATGACTGCACTCCTCAAGCCCTCTCCTATTCCATCCGACTACCACGAAAAGACTATTGAGAAGCATCTTAAGTCCTTTCGCGAAGAGCCTGATGTACATTACCTCAAGGTCATTGATACTGAGCTTGGCGGAAGAATAATCGCATGCGCGAAATGGCGCATCAACCGTAACGAGAGGACTGAAGATCAGATCAAATCTATGTTGCCTGTACCAGGTCTAGAAGAAGAGGGGAGACCCGCGGCACAAGACTTTTACTGGTATCTGAACTGGGCGAGAAGGGAATTCATGGGGACAAAGCCTTTTTTCTGTATGTTTAGCCAATCATCAAATATCTGTGCTTTTCTGACGTATCCAGTTTTGCATGTTCTAATCACTGATCCAGAGCATCACAGGCGAGGCGCTGGAGCGATGTTGATTCAATGGGGTACATCGCAGGCGGATGATGCAAGACTTCCTTCATTCTTAGAGGCGACTTTAATAGGAAGACCTTTGTATGCGAGAATGGGATTTGAGCCGCGCCATGAGGAAGTTTTCGATTTAACAAAGTATGGATTACAAGGCACGGATACAACAACAGTGATGATCCGGGAGCCGTCGGTTCATGCCGTGTAAGATATTACACATGCTTGAGGATGTTAAAACAATCTAATAAAGTATCCCATACACACTTTCGGATCTACAGCTTGCCGGGAAGCTAGGGTTCAGCGATGTGACAGATTGCAAAAGCCATAGGTGCTAGTACAAAAGCAGTATCACATCATCCAACTTATTTTCCTCGCTCTTCCCATTGAATAGTTGGGAAATGCCTTGGTTCCTAGAGACCCTATGACCATACCTCCTTCCACTTGGCTCACACGCCCCTGCATACCATTGAAACTTCAACTCCGCTCTTTTCTTCACAAAGTCACGAACTGATTCCAAAAAGGCCCAGTCTTCCCCAATAACTTCTTTCTCCCATTGGTAAGGAAAGCCAATTCGACCGACCTCAAGAGTAAAAGCTCTCAGTTCTGTTGCTTGGTCGAGGAAGTAGAATAAGAGCGAGTATTGCTCTCGCACCAACGGCCTTCCCGTGATGCTGAGTTGCGCCAGCGTGATTCTCTTCAAGTGTCGATATGCGCCGCCAATGCAATGGAAGAATGCAATTGCGGTTTCTACTCCTAGAATCTTCAAATGTTTGGTTGCGCAGAGGTAAGAGAGCGTCTCGACCCGGACTTGGTGGGAGGTGCGGAAGAGTGGGTGGCGCAGCACGGATTTGGCAAAATGGCGCTGCCTTCTAATATTACCAAATGAAATAATGAGGCTTGAGAGCTCCGGGAACACTATTTGGGCGTAAATTATGTTGCGAATTTCTCCTGGGAGTTGGAGGAAGCGGGAGCCTAACATGTTTTCATCAGGTGTGACAACATGATGCTTTGGCGACTTTGGAGCTTTTCGAAATCTGACTTGCATACTTGAATACATTTGAAACTTTCAATGGAGGGTGTGGTTTCGGTACGCTTCGAAAGACGTGAGCGAAGCATCAACGTTGCTACGAGGGTGGGCTTGCGCAAGATGATATGTTGCAAAAGGCGCCTGCTCCGTTCTGGCTAGCGCTCCACCGAACAACTTATTCGCTTCGGGGATCACTGAATTTACTGTTTTAGTAGAAGTGTAAATAAAGGCTGCATTTGTACTAATATCTGGAGAAAACTGGTTGCACTTGGTGTAAGATTGCTAGTATGTTTTCATGTTACTCTCCACCAATTTCCACCCTGTTCATCAATCATTTAGCCACATTGAGGCGAAATGACTCCTGGCTGCATTAAACCCGAAAACACAATGAAACCATACAAATTTTGATATATATTAATAAAGCTAAAATGAATTGTTTATCAATGAGCTCAGTAAAAGTGATCTAGGTCAATAGTACTTGTAGCCACCTTAGTACATGTAAAATTAGGACTATTAAACAAATGACTCGAAAAGGGTTTCAGTTTCCGATTCCAATGAATATATAATGAGAAGCGTTTTAACTATAACCGAGGGAAACATGTATGATACCATAGCTTTAAGATTTCGCTCTTCACTTATCACACGGTTAACTACCCAGGTTGCTATATATCTAAGAAGATCATCAATAACTATCAATCATCAAATTTGGCCATGATTTAATGTGAAGCCACCCTCACAATGATTTCGTGATTCATATTGACCACTATTCCTATTTCATCCAGTGGCATATATCTAACTCTGTGGCACGAACAACCGATCCACATCCGGTCCCCACGTCTCTTGCATGCTGACCTTAATCTCGTTACTTCCCTGCTTTAAATCCACATGCGCAACGCTACTTCCTGGCTCACCACCTCCATGCGGCAAAAATGCGACTCTTTGGGCCTTCCCATTGATACTAACATCTGCAACACGTTGGCCATTATCGCCATTGAGATGCTTAAACCTCAAAGTTGACCGCGTTGTTGCCGAACTTTGAACATTTGCAATGAGGAGTGAGCCGGATGTTGGGCCTCCGAGATAGCCTGCTGCAGTACCTCCTGAACAAGAAGAACAAGATATGGTTTTTGCGCCGTTTGATAATGTACCCGTTTCACCCTCATACTGGTTTTCTGATGGCCCAGATGTCATGGATCCAGATTGAGCATCGAGTACCCAATTGACAGCGTTCTTCATGGTCGCTGTGGTCCCGGAGATTTGCAACGGTAGCCAGATATACGTGCTGCGCATAAGATTCGAGCTTACCCAGCGATCACCCATGTACATGAATCCGTCGCCAACGGGCAAAATAAACGTTGTTTGAGAAGCATACGTGTTGGATCCAGAATCTGCAAACTTTTTCCAGCTGGACCATGGGCCGGCGATCGAGGTAGCGGTTGAGTAATAGTTATCGTTGGCATTCCAGCCTGTCAATTGCGAAGTGAACATGAAGTAAACCCCATTCTTCTTGGCGATAGCGGGAGACTCATACTTTTCTTGCCAAGTGTACACATTGCGTTGGATGGTGAGGTAGTCATCGGAAAGGAGATTGATGCGTAGGCCATTTTGGCGCTTCAGAGATTAGTTTTTGAAGTGCAGGTGAGTTGGGTGGTGTATTAAAAGGAGCTTACATCTTCAGTTAAGAGGTAGCCTTTTCCATCATCGTCGACGTAGACTCCTGAATCACGAGACTCGAAGCCAAGAGGGCGCTCACTTCGCAGGTATGTGTACTTTCCACATACGCTGTCACCTGTTGCGACACCAATTTTTGCTTCGCCGTAGTTTGCGCTATCAATGTGCATCCAGAGAACATATTTGTTTGTTTTCTTGTTATACATGATTTTTGGACGCTCGATGACTCGTCCGGGGCCAGTGTCTCCGGATGCAGTGCGCGAGAGTAATGCGCCTTCATAATTCCATTCGATTAGGTTGGTGGACGAGTAACAATTGACATTGATGAAAGCGGTGCCATTGGTTTTGTCCTCTCCGACCCTAAAGTTATGAGTTTGAGATGTCGGTACTCACAGATAAATGCTCTTACCAATACCATTTCTCACCAACCTTGAGTATGCCTCCGCCATGAGCTTGGATGTGTTGTCCAGTATTAGTCTACAGTTAAAATTAGATGAGTCTACATTCCCCAACATCCCGTTCTTACTGCTGTCCATGTCGCACCAGGAACGATTTGTAATGTTGCACACACAGTAGATGCCCATAGGCTAAAGATCGCAAGAGCACGAGAACGCATGTTGAACCTTTGCGATTCACGTAGATGTCGTACCAAGCAAAACAGTAGAGGCCGTGACCCAGGTTATATTATAAACCATGTTAGCAAATCCGGGATAAACCGTTCCAGCTCTGGCAAGATAGGCTACGCTGCCATTGGGAGGTTGCAATGCTAGTTCGTCACGAGCAGAGACGGAAGCATCATCGCACGAGCAACCTTTATTGATTTTGACAGGGATGAGTAGACGAATTTGCGGGGAGGTCTTGTACATAGCTTGGAAGGATTATAGTGCCGGCTGTTCTACTTTATTTAGCATGAAGTTGCTCATGCGACAGGTTTAAAATTGATCATTGCCGGGCGACAATCTTCCGATGTCCGCACATCTTGACCAAGATTCAAGCCCCAGGTATTGCGCTTGCACTGGCAAACCTCCAGAATTTTACGCATCTGGAAATGCTGTGCAATATTTTGGCAGAGAGTACAAGCCAAGCATTGAAGGAGAGACTTGAATAGGAAGGTGGTTGGTGCATTCGTAGACATGGGCGAAATGTGATTGGGTAAGCCTAGCATCGAGACTCTAAATGGGGAAGTCTGCCAACGTCGACCAACAGGTTTGCCAGAAGGCTGGCAGACTGGCGTTTGGCCATAGCATCGACAAACTTGCCTCAAAGTGACGTGCTACTTTCTGGATGACTACGATGCAGATGCAGATTACATGATTACCAGTAACAATGCCGGGTGCTGTGATTTGAGTAGATATAGTTGTATGTCCATGTTATCCAAATCGCCTTGTTATCCTCGTCGATCCCATGCACACAGCGTAGCTTTATTCATCCCCTGAGCATGGAAATGGTGATGTCACTTAGATAGTTTGCCACTTGTCATGTCACATGCATCTTGCTGCTCGTCGTCGGATTAGATGCCTGCTTCTTGTCTGTCAAGCACGTTGCTGGTGCTTGTTTTTCGCCTATCCCGTATACCGTTGCCGCTCGCCCCTTGAGCGCCGTACTGCTCAAGCTAAATCCATCTTGCTCCTCATTACGCACAATCCTCGTTGTTACACCATCTGAAGTCTCGACACGCCAGAAGGCTCAGTGGACGAGGTTGGCTTCAGCCGCCGTTCCGCCTCACCTTACAATTGTGTCTATCGTGCCATGCCACCCGTGATGCTATGTTACCGTTGCTTGCGCTTGGAAGAAAGCTGTTGCTCATGAGTTGCTGATGGCCTGCTCTGGTCGGGTGTAGTAAGGGTGTCTGCGGTGTAGTCTCCGTCCGGGTCGTTGCGCAGCTTTTCACACATTCCATGCTGCGGTGCGTGGGAAAGAAGGACGTCTTGAGGGGCGAAGGGGTGGGCTTTTTAGCATCGTGGTAGTCACCGTGAGGTTCGTAGGTAGATGTTGAGAATGCTCCAAGCTCGTGGCATGGGGGCTGTCTGTCGAACAGCTAGCTTGGCGCGGTGAGCCGGTTAGCAAAGGCTGTCTTTCATCATGCCCGGAGCTCGGTCAACCTCAACACCAGTCTCCGAGATACTGCAAACCTGGGAGCTGGGTAAATCAGGATCGGGAATTCTGAAAAACTTGGTCCGATATTGATCTGACGCATAATAGTGAAGATATGAAGGTGTTTGGCCAACCATCTTACCTGGCGTAAAGGTCAACACCACGAAGCTATCACGACTTCACCTTTGCCTCCCCCGCCACCACACCCCACCACCACCACCACCATACCGCAGCACATTACAACGTCCCGAAGATACCCGCATATTGTAGAGGAGAATATTCTCATCTTCAGCGAGCTTCCCCTGGCGCTGTAAATGGTGATGCGATGTGGCAGAGGCATGTCGAACTTAGCAACATTTCGAAGCTCACACATACATTCCACAACCAACACTGGTCCTGGCGCCTTAAAACTGCGGGAGATGCTTGCTCAGGGGTACATGATACTCTGCGGCATCTTATCCGACCCCTTTCGTGCTTCGCATCGTCGTAACAGCGTCCGGTGGGGATGCCGCGAAGCCTCCACCCCCGAGTGTGAGCGCGGCGGCCTTTGAATCCCTCAACATGGGAAACGGGGGGCTCATGCATGACACGGTAAGCAGTTCCGTTATTTCCAGCACCATTTACTCTGAGGCAAACATGTGTTGACAGGCTGAGCAAAGGCGCCTCAGTCCAAGCAGCCACGAGCGCAGCGGCAACAACACCAATGCCATGACCTCTGCGGGCGCATCATGGCAGTTAACCAGCATGACCAGGCATGTGCAGCGCCTTAGTTGTGGGCGACCTAGCTTAGGAGGATAGTTACTGACTTGCAACTTTTGCAGCTCTGCTGCATGCCAACAGCCAGTCAAGCATGCCAGCCTGGCTGCCTTGCCCTTGCCGCCGGAAGGCACTCTTGAAAGACCAAACTGCATATTCGCAGTTGCTCACACGAGCACATTGTAAGTGCCACTGCAGAAGTGCCTCCTCACAACGACCACCGTTGCTAATGGTATGCGACATGCAGATTGCTCCTCCGTCCCTCCCTCCGGAACCGCGAACGAAATTCTCTCCTACACCGCACCCGCCGACTGCACCGTACATTCTAGCAACACCACCGCCTGGTGTCGAGCTAAAACAACACACCAACAACCATAACCCGTTGATACTCGGCGGGAGGCTCTCAGACATGCGAACGCTCCAGAAATTTGGCAGGGCGTAGCGGTTGTGCAACGATTGGGCACAACCATACGCAAGATTTGGCATACTTTTCATCGTCATAGCCAACGGCAAAAGAGACTTGCAAAAGGTGCCTGTCTTTGCGAAGACTACCAGACACGGCAAGCTCGTAGCATCCGTCATCGCATTGGACTTGGAACATCGAATTCTGTGGTTAGAGGAGCTGGCGACATCTGCCACGTCCGCAACCAATAATCCTGATTTCGCATCGCCGGCGTCGACGTGCTGTGAGGCTGCTCTGAGAAGCGGAGTCGAGTATTGAAGCTAGGACATGTTGTTGCCTCCCTCTCGGGTACCCCTTTGACATCTTCGGAGTCGTATGTCGTACGAGAGTGATGTAGTGACGGACACCAGTGAACGTTTACCGACATACACCTCAAACACCGTCAAGACGCCATGCCGCCTAGGGACCAGCCAATACCTAGTCCTCGTGTCTCGCGTCTTTGAATCTTCAAATTCCTTGATCGCTGCCTTTACCGGCCCTTGGCTTGTAATGTCATCTCGGGTCCCTCTGCGATATCTTTGGAATCGTATGGCATACAATCTTGACATGGCAGGCAGGGTCACTGACAGTTCGTCATGCCAACTCAGGTCCCTCTGCGTTATCCTCGGAATCGCATGGCATACGAAATTGACGTGGCGGGCTGTGCTACTGATGCAATGACGGCGTACAATGACGACGTACATTTAGAAGGGAAGTATGAACGCATCTTTTTTCCATCGACTCAGTCATCTATACCACGCACGCATCCTCACCTGAAGATCACCACCCAATCTCTTCCTCATCATCAATTTCAATCTCTCCACATGGTGTCTCTGCGCATGGTCGATAGATCGAAAATCGGTTTCACACTTCCGTGGACTCTCACATATCTTCATCACTCCGCCTCTTGTGCACTTTTCTCAGTCTTGTCTCTCCATAATAGTAAGGTTACTAAGAGGCTCATCACGACTCGTGCGGTGAAAAGGTCAGTGACCATAGGGATCTCATAGGCGTTTGGACGCAAACTTGATGTTTGGCAACTTTTGTTGTCGGCATCTTCGTAGGGATCTGTGTCTGGTGCGACCCGTGTATACCCCCAATGTCTGGTCCCCATGACACGTCGGCTATTGAGGTTCCAATGCTGAGGATCGTGCGCGGAGATGGCGTGATGGAGTGTGAGGTTCATACCCTGCTGCGGCAGCAGCTTTGGCGGCGATGTCACACGCGCGATGCGGTTCAATGCCATACTACGGCGATGACATTGCGATGGCGATCCCTTTCCTTTCCCAACCCGTGGTAAGGTCACCAATATCCTCCCCTTCTGTTGCATGTCTCTCATAAAACCGGCGATACTATCGGTCGTCCTCGATGAGGCGCCGACGACTTTCGCAACTAACGACTCCTGGACTCAGCGCTTTCCACATTTTGCCATAATGCCTACTTAGGATCTCATCTTTAACTCTTAGGAGTATAGTCTCCAACATTCAGGGTTGCCTTCGCCCTCGATCTCTTGTAAACGAATGATTGCCCAGTTCCATCTATTATCAAGTTCTGTACCTTGAAATTATAAGACCTGAGATCAGGCATTGAACTCATAGGAGTGTAACTCCGAGCCATCTTTTGGTCGACATGTTCGACCCTTGATCTTCGACTAATACTGGCGATGCCACTATTATCTTCAATTGCAGTACTAACGTCTGTGATCCGGACATGATGATATCATCAGGTACGCTAGGCACCTCCTGTTAATTGTCAACCGATCCAGAAATTCTTAGCATGTACTTCCGATGTACCAAGTAATGCTGAGCTGCTTACTATCATTGAGACTTCGCTCTTGTACCAGTACGTTCCAGCCCTCTCATATGTTGGATATTGACTGACATCCTTGCAGGCTAAAAATACCGAGCCCTTGACATCGTCATTGATGGCAAGTAAGAATCGTTCCCTCCCGTCATGTCATCCATCCCTTTTTCTGGGCCAACTCCTATGGAGGTTCGAGCATTCTTGTTCACTTTTCTTCTCTCTCTTCCGTATTTGCATCTTTCTTTTCATCTCGTCATTCATTCTTCATAAGCCATCTTGGTTCTCTTTTCTTGTGCTCGCCCCTCCACATCTCCCATCCAGGATCATGTCGAAATCATTCCACTCCCCAGTATCGATCATTGTACCGCGGCCGGATTGGTCACAGACGAAAACCAACGGCCCACGACCTACATCTGATTGGATAACCTCGTCTCAACCCACACCAAATTATCCGAATCGGCTCTTTCAGTCCAGATTTTGCCACATCTTGTTGATGACAAGCGGTAAACGCTTTGAAGATTGGCTGTAATATCAGTCAACGAAGACTGTGTTGATAGGGCGACAACATATATTATCACCCTAACGTGACACCGAATACACCTTGCGCACCATATCGGCTTTCAGCTAGGCTCTTTGGTTGGCCTTAATTCTTGCAGCGTCGACTTATGCTTAGCCCCCATTCTCTTCATACTGGCGAGTTGAAACGACATGAGACAGCACTCAGAGCGAAAGCGAAAACGTTGTTAGGTCTCTAATACCCATTTTGTTGGATGTGGTCTTTCGGTGGTAGCGGTAGGAAGGGCGTACCTTGCTTAACGCCCAAACCTATTCCGGATCTCCTGTGTTTTCGGCATGCCAGGATATCGCCGCTCTTTAACCATCAATCGACAGTCCTGATGTTTTCCTCCTCTTTCACAAATACATACTCGGACTAGATTGCGCTGACCTGGGTGGCATTGGACATCGCGCTATAAACATCCTTTTTTCTGACTGTCCTCGATTTTCGTCAACCTATTACCGGCTAAACCATCGCCAGGATCGCCTTTCGGATTCGAATGCCTTGCGTGCGACATGATTCAGCCTCTCTTTGAATTTATGGTCAAGTGCATTGAACCCAGGAGAAAAGGGAAATGATACTTTCCCACGATAATCGTCAGCTCTACTCGAAGCTTCCACATATCATGCAGGTCCAAGGCCCTTGCGTATCATTTGCTTATGGGCGAGAATGAACAATTGGAACCCGAGGCACCAGATGCCATGTATGGCTGCTGCCACCCTTTTTTGGGCACCGCGTCTCGCGCCTGTTTGAGTTCAAGTTCAAGTGGTCGAGTCCTGTTTGGATCAATAAGCAACCCGCCAAAATTCTCATGTGAGGTGATGAGGGATTGCACATCGCCGCGATTTCATGATCGCCAGTTTATACCCAACATCATTGTGTATACCACAGCTCCGCCGTAAAGGCCGCGATGTCGTCCGCATGGTTCTGAACTGCGGATCGTTTACGAAGATGGGGATCATAACGCAAACAGACACGTCACTTTGGTGTTGAAGACTTGCTGCACGACAAGCGCAATTAGCTGCTTCTCTTGCTGTTACTGGGTGCTGCGATGCTCGAACTTTGTGAACGGCTCGCAGATGCTCGTAGTGAATGTCCAAGGGCTGCTTGGTATCTGAAAGCCGCTAGTGATGCAATGCGTAACATGCATTCTGTTGTCACCCAATGAATAGAGCGTTTCATGAAACCTTCGTTATGTGTTGTCCAAAGCTTGAATGCTTTCATCGATCTCAGTGCCTGGAGGTTGGATTTCGCGAGCCGCGGTGTGCACAGTTTGGGTTGAGTGGGATCATGAGCTTGTGATGCAAGACACCACTTCAATGCAGCAGCATGATCTCCATGAGTCAAGAATACGCTGCTCTCTATGCGAACGCTGAAATGCGCATTAGTAGCGATGTCAAGAGAGAATTTCATACCTGAGTATGATGCAAAAGTCGGCGGGGTACCCGATCAGCATCATTGCAAGGGAGCAAAACGCGCGTCTTCAAGGTATTGCTTTCGCCGCTAAACTACCCTGCCCAATTGAGTGCGGCCGATTAAGTGTTAGTCCGGTGGCTACCTTCGCAGTGGTCGGTTCAGAGGGCGAGGGAGGAGTGGGAGTGAGGGGGAAATCGGTGACCACTTTCTTCATCTCCATTCTCAGTTGTTCTGATCCAGTATCTTACGACGCTGACCTCCTTCCCGCTTCTCGTTATTACCAGCACGGTTTGGGTGTAGTCCCGTTCATCGTTGCGATGGTTCGCTCGAAGTATGCGATTGAGAGGTGAGACATTTAGCGACCGCTTTCTCCATCTCCATCATCAGTTGTTCTGATCCAGCATCTTGCGACACTGACCTCCTTCCCACTTCTCGTTATTACCATTACAGTCTTTTTGTAATCCTTTTCATCATGCATTCCAAGTTCGAAGACGAGGTCTCAACTGGCTGATGCCCTCTTGAGAGATTATCCACGCCAACACCCCCGGAGAACTCTGATCCAGCTAAATTGCTGACCTCCCTCCGCGTCATGTATTACCAATCGAAGATTATCGCTAATTGGGGTATTTTCGATTTTCGATTTTCGGGGTGTTTGGTGCGTGGTTGGTGTTGTGGTGCAAGTGCAAGGCAGTGTTTGAAACTCGGAGGGGCTTAAGGTCTAAGTCAAATTTGCGCATGTAACGCACACCAACGCGAGGACAAAAGCCGTGACTAAACCCAATAAGTATCTTGGAACCCCAGGTCTTGTTTAGGAACTTGGGAAATTTGGGGCATGGGGCTGTATTAGTTGCAGTCAGTGCGATGCAAGATGCGTCGTCCGCCCCAGCTCTGCGGAGCGGGCCTTGATGCAAGTATCAATCTGTGCACATTGTTAAGCTAAGAAGCTATCCTCGGCCTGATGGCTATACTCTTCAAATAAAAGTAGCAAAAAGGTAAAAGGCGATCTCCTTACGCCGGGCATTAGATGTCAACTTGGCAGTGGTAGTCGAGGTTATAGCATGGCCCAACAAAGGCTTGACCACAACGCCACCAGGTTTCTGTCAAAGAGATTTCCTGGTGATATAGATACACACAGATTGAGTGCGTGGGAGCAAATTGCAAGGGGCATCCTTTGCATCCGACACGCACAAGCCGGTTGATATTCAACTTGCCTATCAGCCAAACAAAAAAAGATGCCACAACCTTGACAAAAGAGAAATTAGGCTGGCCAAGATTCGAACTTGAGTCTCCATACTCTGTCTACAGTTCAAGACCATGGCGGCGGAAGTGGTACTGTAGCCAGAGCAGGCGCCTTAACCGCTAGACCAACAGCCTTGGTTATCTTTGATGAAAGGACCTGAAATTATGCCAGATGTATTGACCAACAGACTTACTTGGCACGCGAACAGAATTTAGCAAGACCGCAGTCTGCGGTGATAGACTTGCCGCCAACTAGGAAGGAGCACACCGAGGCGCTCGGGACCCTGGTAAATTCCCCTTTAATATGAGATATGTCTGAGAACACTTGATTTCAGTGCATAAACCACTTGCCTAAAAGTCACCACAGCATCACCTCACTCGATACATGCACTGCACTCAATAGTTACATTGTGCAGGAAGCGAAGGCAGATATTGCCGTCTTAGCGTCCCACACCAAGCGGCAGATATCCGAGGCGCAAGTTCCTCGATACGGCGCTTCCTCGAACTCTAAGTTTGTACCTTATTATAGCTATGTGCGCTATTGATTGAATTTTGTGCCAAGATCAATGATTCCTGTTACATTCATTTATTGTAATGCATGTAAATCTGTACCAGGCAAATACCTTCAGTGCGACTGCTAATAAGAGGCAGATATCATACTAAACTTTACTGTGATGTTAACAATCTCCATCCACGAGGAGCATAGTACACCTATCTCCTGATTAGGTATTACGCCTCCAATGTGGTGCCTAGCACCCCTGAATCAATCCCTTTACTATCGTTGCTGAGTGGTAGCGAACCTTACTGTGATGACACAGTCTCAGGAACAGAGCTACTTTCAAAACATGCTAATCCTAGACCCAGACGCACGTTTGCACAGATTGAGAGATTATAATTTTAGAAATCCAGCGAAGAAAGACATTATATTATATTGTTGGAAACTCACAAGACATCTAATATAGATACAAGACAATGGACTTACGACGCATGAGCTCAGAATCATTACAGCTAGTCCAGATTTAAAATTCCCTGTAACCTTCAAATCCAAAACACCCAGTCAAGTATGGTGATGGGCTGTTTTCCTTGATGCTTTTGAACCGATCTTTTTTATAAGATATTCTCAAACCATCTTGCACATACGCTCATCGTAAGACAGGCAGAATGAGTATTGGAATTACAAAAGGGATTCTGCAATCCAATTAAGTAAAAACGATCGACCATCCACTACGAAAATAACAAGACCAAGACTCAGTTGATGCTTTGAGCTTGACAGGGCTGACTCCCGTGGATGAAGTTAACGTTGTTGAATTGAGAAAGGCGACTTTAAGAGATTAAAATCAGTATTATTAGCTTAACCAGGCCAGATTAGTTGCAACCTGATCGCCTAGGGGCAACGGGTTGCTTCGTTGGTTTCACCTACTTCGCTTCCACAGCCACCTCAGCTTTAATCTTCCTTCCAATAACTCATTTGATCCACCTTGTTGTCTTGTTAGGAGGTTTAGATGATGTTGAAGGAGCATCGTTGCCCTCCTCATCTGAGTCCTCAACCTTGACACATGTGTTGTCGCTCGCGCGAATCACTTGAGTAAGCCGGCTGTAAGGCGGATTGAATCTTTTTTGAAACAGCCAGCTCCGAGATGGAAGGTCGCATAATCGAATTGTGTCAGTAAGACATACAGAGTTGCTGCGGCTATTAAAAAAGTCAGGCATGAAGGTAAGAGTAGTCAAAGGTGAGAACTTACATGTGAAGCCGGGCCGAGACGCTAATTAATATTTTAGGGGCACCAGGCAGCATCGAGCGCAGTGGCCCAACGTGTCGTGTATTTTGGGTTCCAAAGATCCTGGAGATTCTTCCTATAAAGATGTAAGAGGTGGGGTTGTAGAAGAGCGTGAGAGGAGAAGCGCTTCATGTGGGAACCGAGGGGGCAGTATCTATACTACTGAAGGAAATAAGGCGCTAGCGTTATACTAGAAATACAATATAGTAGGTGCTATCAAATCGGTGGAAGTCTATATATGCTGTATGGACTTTAAGGAGATATTAAAACTTATTTCAATCTATGAAATGATAGGAAATGGCTTTTAGGTTTTCCTTTGTTATGCAGTTTGCAGTGCATACCTATTTGGAATACAATGCCTACATACATACATATAAGATTGCGACAGTAAGTGTATGAAAAATGGTCAAAGAGAGTATACCAAGCAACGCTTGGAACCTAAAAATATAAAGATCGCTTTCGAATAGTATTGACAAGTCGAATATTTTACATAGAGACGGTAATTCTCAGGAAACTCGATCTTTCTCAACATTACATTCAAAGATCAAGAGTCTTAGTATGCTATCATTAGACAAACAACGGGACACGGAAATATTGCATATCACTTCGATTAGCCCGAAGGGTCATAACGCTCATCGAGATAGATACCTCAACTACCGACAGCACACACCTAAACGATAGCCTCACCACAGCGAGAGCTTAAGAATAGGGCCAGTGGCGAGCCTGTGGCGTCTGACTAGGCTTGCAATGATCATACCTAACGTCATGCCAGGGACAGTGAGCTGCGACCAAGTAGGATTGCCCTCTGCATCCATATGTACCCTTGTGACCTCATCAAAATTCTTTTGCCCAAATGAGAGTAGGTTGTGAAGGTGATGTGCCTTCGGGAAATGAACAAGGGCTTGGTTGTAGTTAAGCCAGTCCTCGTCTGTCATCGGGATCGAAATCGAGTATACGACGCTGGGAAGGATCTCGTCTTGCGAGGAGACTTGATTCAAATGCTCATGCATCTTACTGTCAAGCCAATCTCCAAATTCTTTCATTATAGGTACACTATCGCGCTTCTCGGCGCACTCGAGGCGGACCAAGCGGAAAGGTCCGAGGAAGAGAAAACGGGCCACTGCCTATTCGATGTCAGCAAGTTCATACGCGTTGATACGCTTCAAAGGTACGTACACCTTCGGGTGCTTGATGTATCATTACTTTTCCCATAGTATCTACGGGAGCTTTGACCTTGCCATCAACTCCTAATGGGGATTGCCCAGAGGTGATAGCATGGCGAGGTAGATTAACAGTACAGTCATAGTCGTCACTGACCTCTGAACGCTTGTTTTCGATGACCTTGAAGGTTTCGGAGGTAATATTAATCTTGTTCTCTCGGTCCTCAACATTATTAGAGGAAGACATGGGCCTATCTCGAGCTTGCCTATCCACCCGCTCGTTTGGACAACTACTGTAATTTCTCGTATCGCCATAATTTGGACCGGCATCCAGGCCCTGGAAAATATCTCGTCGAGGTTCTATATGGCCGAAATGCGCGAAATCGGCGATAGGCGGATATGTTGCTGGAAGAAGTGGCACCCCACCACCATTACTAGACACGGAACATGGTGCTAAAGAAAGGCGAGCTTTGGATGGAGCGAGATTCCGTGCGTTCGCAAGGCGGTCACCAATGTTGATAGGTGCGCGGCGAGCGTGGAGGCAGTTGTCGGGATGAAGTGATCTACCAGAGGACGAGGGCGAGGAATGATGATCTAGAGTGTTTGAGGTGGTAGGTGGGAACGACATCTTAGAGGTGTATGCCTAAGCTCGAAGTCTTATTATATGCGCAGCGGAAACTAGTGGACAACTTAGCAACACCTCATTCGCTCCGAATCAGCGCTAGTAGAGGGTATAATTCTAGTACTTCAAGTGAGACCTAAATTTAACGGGAAGCTACGCGAAATAGAAGGGTAGTAGATAACAGAGTATAATACTCACCAATTTTGAAGCCCGGTGGTTGCTTGACAGTACAAGAAAAATAAGATCGATACTCAAATTGATATTTGCACACCTAGGCAAACAAAGCTAAAGATTGAGTATTTTGGCAAAAATCAAACGAAGTTAATGTAGAGCGCAAGATGAGCTTCCTTACTTCTTGTGGATTTTCACCCTTTCAAGAGTACGCTGGGCGTTTTTGCTACTAGCAGTGAAAGATTGAATCGAATGAGGGCGCGTGATAGCCTATCAAATCGAGTCACTTGAGAGAGGTCTCCAAAACTTACCTTTCAAAATCATCTTTCATCGGTTCCCATTCACCGTCAGTAGAAGGCAAACGGGCTTCTCCCCAACAGTATAAAGTCTACTCCCCACTCCCTGTCTTCCACTTCGCAACTACCACAACTACCTCAGAACAATCAAAACCTTCCACACAAATTTCCCCTACAATACCACAATGTCGAATACCAACGACCTCGCCGTCCTCCCCGTCTTCCTCCCATTTCTGCGCGTGCGATCACGCCGCCACCTCATCGTCCTGCGCCGCGCCACAACTCACATGGCTGAGCTGGTAGAGTATGTTGCCGAGAAGGCAGCACTGTTCCCTGTGGGCACTCGCCCAGACCTAGATGAAGGCCATGCGGAATTCATCCGCAAAAAGGTCTTCCTGATCAACGCGGCGGTTTGGGAGCTCCGCAACCGCACCACCAGCCGTCAGAAGGTGGAGATTGAGGAGGCTCTGACACGGTTGGAGGATACCTTGCGTCGCCTCCTGGAACACGCTACGAGAAGGTGAATTCGTCCAGTGAGTAGTCCCTGATCGTACACTAAATGATCTTCATTAACACGTCACTTGCAGCCACAACGAATTGATGCCCTGGCTACGCTCAGTAACCATGTTTGTGTGGGTATGGGTGCTTGGAACCACCTCCTCGCTGGGAGGGAGTTCGATACCACTAAGCCTGGGTGGTTGGTTAGGTAGATTCAATTATCATCCGGGGAGGGCCTCTAGGGCGCTAACGTCTGGGTGGATTGCAACGAGAAATACTGTGTTGCTCTTCTCCTTGCCGAAGTAATTTTGGGGCCACTAGCACTAGATTTTATACTTCAAATTGATACCAAACTTACGATCGCTCTCCATTCATGACCAAATATCTGAGTGACCGAATGTTCCTACCCTTTTGGTCTAATCATGATATTGTAGAGTTGCTATCTAATTCAGTTATTCAGGTCCAGTATCCAAACTTTATTCATTTAGTTCAAGTTATATGGTGCCACTATTACAAAATCACCACAGTACCAGCCGCAAAGCAAATTTACAGTAGCTGCTCTTGAGCAGAGGGCAATAACTCACCCCAGCAAGTCTTCTTGAGGAGGCTATCCCTAATATTGTAAACGAGCGGATTAGGATGCAGGGAGTAGAAGCAAGCCGAAACTGTTTAATTCAGTTGCAGCAGCAATATTGATGATCATCATATTTAAGATACCCTAACTAAGGTTACTGTTGTCAGCCCCTATCATAAGTTTCTAATGGCCGATTATGAGCGTATATTCATCGAACCCCGCTCTCCATAACACCATTCGAGGTTCCTCGCACACCTGCTCGCCCCATTGGGAAGGTCAGGTAACAAAGTAAAGGTATTACCTTCGACACCAGTATATTAAACGTATACATATTCAGGATTAGGAGAAATAGGTAGATAATCTTGTAGCAAGTGCACCCAAAACAGAGTAAACCTACTCAATTTCGTTGTTTAACTTTGTTTAAGGTTATATAGAGCAAATATTCGAATCTTTGCAAAGCCAACAGCCACTGGTTACTCCACTCTAGTGTATCTTTTGGAAATATTTCAATGGAAGTGACGACAACTGGTGATCATTATCATCTATACAGGTTCTGCGAGGCTATAAAAATGAGTCTAGAAAAACCTAATGACACTTTTTCCCTACGTAATCGCTTGCAAGAAATGCCAGTTCAGCCAAACTTGATGCCCGTTTGATCAAGACTTGATACTGAAAATCTTTACCGTCTACATTTTCAGGGCTGAAGTGATTGTAGGAAAACTTGAAGGTGAAAGAGATAATCGTTTCTTATTCCGTTTGCACCGCAAATTACTACTAGTGAAATCTCAACGGAGAATCTTTGTCGCCGCAGCTTTTGCCTCCCCCCAAGTCTATATAAACCCCCCACCCCCGCTCCAATTACTCTTCCAATTCCTCCACTTCCACTCAACTCTTCCAAACCAACACTATTTCCCTCAACATGAACCATGAGCAGACCAACCGCCTCACCGCAAGGATCCGCGACCTCGAGGCGCGCTTCGATAGCATAGAGCAGCGCCTCGACGACATCGAAAGGGTGATCACAACCGGAGCTGGCGAAGGCGCTCTGCCCAATCGTGGCCGTGGAAGAACTGTGCCTGGTCTTGCTCCAGGAGCTAGCGGTACCATGCAGAACGCAAATTTCCTACCATTTGCCATTGAGTACATCGCATCAAAGCGTGAGCGCAAGCACCCAAATGATGATCGCCGCTGGTAAGTTGCTATGCCCGCCACTTTCAAAACTTGCTAACACTCATCAAGTGGTTGCTGCCAGGCCCCGACCTTCTCAATCAACTGCTTCCGCTACGACCACTTCCGCTGGTGCCGTGAGCATCACCGCCCTATCCTACCCCCCCACAGTCTTTGTGGCCGTGACTACGAGAACTGTGTTCAGGTTAAGTGGGTACATTACCGCGACTGGGAGATGATCGTGCAGATGTCGTATGCCGCCAACCTAGGCCAAAAGGGTGTCAGCAACCTGAACAGCCTCTTGTTCCCTATCGATCTCTACCCCGGCAAGTACGATGCCAACGGTGAGTATGTTGGCTAGGCTTAGAGGGTGTTGAAAGGGTGTGGCGGAGCAAGGCGTGGATTACGGTGTGTGCGTACGGAAGGTGTGCAATACCAGTTTCGAGCTAGCAACCCTGTGCCTCGAGGAGAGACAATCTGGACTAGGAAGTTCATGGACATAATTTTAATACTTCACGAATATCCCCAGGCCGGTAGTCAGTGTTGAGATAATCAAAAATCGACTGAATGTCTAATTTAAATTCCCCTCGAGTGCTTTGTCCTATCTTATTTGCTCTCGTTCTTCAAGTGCATCACAACTCAGTCTATAAATCCGATTTGGCATCAATTTCTCATACACCTTTAGTTGTATTATGCTATCTCTGCCACAAAACATACTTTGCAAAGACTTTAAACACGCGCCCATGGGGTCTATTGGATATCGTTTTCATAAGCATTGGTGCGGGTACAAGAGATTCCTTCAGCCCAAAGGTTTCATAGTAACCTTTCGTACCTCCCTAGGTACTTGTAACCGAAACACTGATACCTGAGGATACATCTGAAGTAGCTGTCTCTCGTTTGAACTCTCATGAAGTGCGTTCTATGTGAATTCACACTTTAGGTAGATTGCTTCGGAAATTATGCTTCAGCCGACTCCTGAAGGACATTGGAATCACGAGTGAAAGACACCCGCGCTATATCAATTACCACAGCCAATCCACACTTCAGCACTCCCAATTGAAAGACCCACGAATTTGATAATTTGAAGGAGGTTGGAACCTCCATTTCCATATCGGCCATGTAGCGAGTACAAGACTGATACGAGAAACCCCCAGAATCTAACTGCCTTAGCTGAGAAGACGAACAAAGCAAAAGAGAGATAGAAACTTCGAGGCCAGCAAGTAAAACTCTACTCCAACGACACGTAATACTATTAAAGTATCTTGGCGAAGGTGACCAGCAACCAAGCACCTGAAGTCAAATTGCCCTTTCAATACACATGACCAAGGACACTTAGGGGCCCTCATTGAAGGCGAAAAAATCTCACAGAAAAAACTTTTGTACTGATATGCTTAAAGGGAGAAGTTCATGTTGTTCTGAATGGGTGTTTGACCATGCGCCCGCTCAAGCATTATGTATGCTGAGCCCGAACTTGGTGACGCTACACGATTCAAAAGGCCCACATTGGCAGTACCGGCAATCAAACGGCCCAGATGGTGCATTAAGTTACGGTCGAAAGTCTTTGCTCTACATGGAGACGTTTTCCACGATAAAACAAGTGTTTCCGGTTTAATCTTCGTGACGAATCATCAATAGTTTGAGCAGACGCACTGCTATTTTAAGAGCCAGACCATAAACTCACTGCCATCCATAGAGCACAAAAAATCTTTTTAAATATCGAAGATGAAGTTTATTGGCTAAGAAAGTCGAAGAACTTTGAGACGAAGAAGATATAGCTGTGGATATATAAGCGTTTCGCAGAACACGTAACCTGGTCCTAAAACTATCGATATCAGCTTTTGGTGTCGAGTATATTCGTTTCTACAATTTGTTTACTTCATCATTCCGTAGCATTAATGTCCTTGTCAAACCGCTCATGATTGGGGAAACGTGGTCTGCTTTTTCCTTACTAAGATCTCCTTTCATACACTACTGCAGACACTCGTGTTAGTGAGGAGATTGAGGCAAACTATATCAGTCCACTACTAATTACAGAACTACTGCAATGAAAATATGAACGCTATAAGGTGGAAAATAGTGCTGGAAGTGATTTAGAAAGCAGGAAGAACTTTTTTGAGGTTTCGAAACGTATTCCACTAAGCCTGGAGACAGCTAAATAACGTGGTTCTGACGATAGGGAGTGCAGTGACTGTCTTAAGGTATATAGGGTTAAAAGATAGAATTGCTGAGGGGCATTTCAGGGCTTCGAAAGAGGCTGAATTGATCAACGTGGAATGTGTACGGGCTCCGGAATACCTCACTGAGGGCTGCATAATTAGGATCCAAACCAAATTAGTAAGCTAAATCTTAGACATAGCAAGGTTCAAGCTTAGAGTTATCTTAGACGGAGATGATAGCAGTACCTAGATAATGGCTTCCTCAAATTTTATTAGAGGCATACGTAATTGTTCCATTTTCATATTTCTGATTTCACATTAATCAAATAGAATTTCTCCATTAGTATCACCCTTTATACCTTCCTAGCACCCTCCTAACCTCCATGCAGACACCAATGGATTCACTGAGTTCCGAATCGTCCGCCTCAGAAATTCACAGCATAATGAACACTTTTCTGGCCCATGAACCGATCTAAACGTCGGACAGGCAATCTAAACAACGCCGTGATGAACTCGCTGGTCGTAGATATTGGAGGGCTTTTAGGAAGTATCGGAAATGATAGTTCGTCTTCAGCACGAGCCTTGATATGATTACTGTGAACTCCATATCTTTCACCTAGACTGACTTTCTACCGAAAGTGGTTAGTGTGTCTACCTCAGCACTGAGTACAACAAACGCGGTCTTTTTCAAAATTGTTCTCACTACACGACAACTAGAACAACCTTTGCTGCACTCCTAGCTCGAACCATTGTTGCTGGTGCACCTTAGCTACTCAAAACGTTGACTACTATACTCAAGTCTTGGTAGTCATTTCATTGACAGGTCACGCGTGAGCTTGTATGTTAGGTACTAGGCGCGTCGAAAGTTTACTTACGCGTTGGCCCAATCACTCCTGCCTGGCCTCCCCCCCCTTCCCCCCCCCCCCCTATCGACCACATATCCTACTTACAACCCAAAGTCTCCCCTACTTCATCGTCGCCTTCTAAGGTTGAGTTCGCCCGCTACCTTTCGCTCCAGCACCATGTCCTCCACACCCCGTCAACAACGTTGGCCCACTGCCACCTCATAACGTTTGTGGCCAGGCGCCCCGTTTCTAGCGATTGATTCAACCCCAAAACTCTACAAGCACCAGATCAATACCACGACCTCTTTTCTTTCCACACGAGATTGAACCTTACCTATTATGTGCGACAGGTAACATCCTTGCCTTTTTCAGTGCATTGGTGTAGCAGTGAGCCCTAGATTGATTGTTCCTCTGCTACTGGGTGTACTACGGCTGTATTTTTTAAGGCTTAGATACACCCGCGTTGATGAGCATGGCCTGATTCAAACACCGCCTCTATTACCCTCAGACCCTTGGGATTGGCGGAGAGAGCAGAGGCTACATTCCATATTTGTTCATAGTGAAGTAATGCTTCAGTCTACATACATGATACTTATATACTTCGAATCGAAAATCTGTCCTTAACGAGTGACTGATGTACCTCCTCCTGCACTGCCTACTGCCGATTCGATATTGTATTTACAGCTCCAGTAACTATACTGAATTTATCCCAGTATTTATCTAACCAAAGGTCGAATTGATTGGGCCGAACTTGATGTTGGAATACGTGACCGAAGCGCTAGCGCTCTTGCTCTCAACATCGGCGGGAACGCCCGACGTAATGTCACATTCACCCCGACCAGACCCCAAGTCTGTCTCGGGGTTTTTGTCAGTAGGATATGTAGAGTCTAGCCACAACATGTTGGAATAATGATCATCCCACAAAGACATCACCAAAACCATGCCTTGAGCTAGGGCCTTCGCCATGTTAGCGGCTCCGCCCTTGTCCTTGTAGGTGTACTTGTCCTTAAAGGCGGCCTTCTGGGCATCGCAGAATTTGGTGGTAATGGAGTTGCCCTCGACGCCGGGAATAACGGACGCAGGTTGTGCAATAGTCTTTCCGCCCTGGACGTAGAAACGCTTGATTTCCATAGCATCGCCAGTACCGATGAATTGGGTGACGACGGTGAATTTCTTGGACGTGTCAACAGTCTTTCCTTTTCCATAAAAGTCCTTCACACCCATGCGGTAGCTGTTGAAGTCACATCCATCGGGGTCACACACGCCGGCATAACGATCAGCCGAGTATGTTCCACCGCAATTATCGCCGTTGCAGCGGCTCTGTTCGATAGTACTGCAGGAATGGGGTGTCACCGCCGTGCTGACGGAGTTGGCTTCCCAGATATCCATCTCGGCACAGCAAGAGCCGTGGCCGCCGACGCCAGCATTTGCGTCATTCTCTGAAGGTTTCCAATTTTCAACATTTCCCTTTAATTTGGTAAGCGATTGAAACGCACGACAGTGATGGATTTCATACCTCGCCGTTAATGAACTTCAAATCTCTAGGGCATTGAGCATCGCAGTAGCCAGTGCCGTACTTGGCACCAGCCTTGTTGGCCGAGTATTTTTTCAAGCCACCGTCTGCATCCATGGACACAAAGTACAGAGCGCCATTGAGACCGCATGGCAGGTTCGAGAGATCAACATCAAATGTGAACTCATGGTTACCGGTAAACTTGAACATCTCATACGCGGTATCAGACGCCATTAAGTATGTCCGTGAGCCAATATTGGTGGAATAAGATCCCTTCGTGACGAACTTCAGCTGCAGTGAGTTGCCGCTAGCTGTGATGCCGTAGGTTCCCTTGTAATCCGCGCCATCGAGAGCGCAGCCAGAAGCACAAGACTTGTTATCCTTGCAAACGGTTTTGTTCCACTCGTTGCCGGTGTAGCAGTTGGTGTATCTAGTGAGTCATCAATACTGTGCGGTATGAAAGTTGGAGTATATGCATACCCGCCCTTAACATGGAGCCAGCGCCAGTTGGCATCGACGGTGATCTTGCCATTTTTGGTAGTGCAGCTTCCTTTGGCAGTGCATGATTGCCAGGTCATACCAGGATGGGTCTCGGTCGTCTCCGTGCCCACAAGCTGGCCACGGGCTACAGAAAGTAGCGATGTTGCGAAGACAAGAGTGCGATACATAATGAATGATTGCTGCTGATACAATGCCGAAGTTCTTTAGGAAGTCGAGTCCTTTTATACCACGCGCCGAGGCTATCTTTTGCAGTCCTCATCGCCCATCGTGGCCCGGAGGTGGCAAGACTTTCCCTAGATGATGGGCAGTAGTGTGCAATATGAAACGGAGGGGGTACATATGAGCGGCCAGAAGATCCAAATGAAAGATGGACGAGGGGTTTTGGAGGCTGATAGCCCCACTCATGTAACTGAGATCTGTGTGACCCAATCTTGCTCAGTGCATCACATGTATATGGTGACTGACCAGTAGATACAGAGAGAGTCGTTGTCGCGGGTGCACCAGGTTTAGAAACATTGGTTCCGGTCTGTACACATGCCCCTATCCTCGTCCAATCCATGGATGAGGGTGTCGTGATCTTTTCTTTCTGGAACTTGGGTGACCCTGGGTACCACAGCTTCTCGAAGCCAAGGAAACCTTCTGTTGGGCTAAGAGCTTCCATTCAATCTCGAGTAATATAGTCTTGAAGAGCATGATTTCATGGTCAGCGAATGATGTATGTTCATCGAGCTTCAAGTATCTCATGACAGCATTCCCCGCACGGCTGTCAGCACGGCTAAGACGTAGAAAGCAACTCGAAGTTCATTGCCGTGACCTAGATGGCTTAGGCCCGGTAGCAATACTCCACCCCCCTGCAGTAGACTTCATTGTTCCAATAGTTAGATTGAGCATTGTAAGGATAAGAAGAATAGTAAGTTGCGTGAGCTTTGCATTTTTTCCTTATGGCAGAGTGAAAATGAGGCCAATAACTCAGCTCACCTAAAGGAAACCTGACACGGCCATCGCGGTCAAGCATTCTCCCCGAACAGAGAACCTGTATCAATAGGGTGTGCATGTGTGCACGCAGGGAAACACATGGTCTGAGATTCTTTGTGTTAATATCGAGTGGCGAATAGGGCTCGGTAATGGAAATTAATGCCGTGATCGGCAAAGTTGGGTCTGTGGAGAAACGTGGAGTTCCCCGCTTTTCGTTCGAAAAATAGATGAAGGTGCGCAAAGAACAAACCTCCGATAATATGCAAGAGAGGTGCCAGGACCAAGCATGCCTAGGTAAGGCTTGCTGCTTGGAAGCAACAGTGGTCACGGTCAGAGTGTATGAGTTTTGAGTATAGCTACTACTTCTACCTCGACTTTCTCATATCGCTTGCAGGAGTAGCAGAAGTAAATACAGTTGGACATAGGATCACTTTGGATATTTCCATCAGTGGTTGCACAGAATTGGCGTGGAGAAACCGGAGTGCAGACAAGCAATCAAGTATAGTGGCCAAGTTGAACAAGGAAAGCTCTCCTATTGGAGCCGGTCTTTGAGTTCTGCTAAGGTCCCCAAAGCATGGTAATATATTGCAGGTTGGGTGTCCAACCAGGGTATGGCTAGTTGGCGCAGACTTCTTGTACGATGACTAACCAGGTACATTCCGTGGCTTAGCGTCAACCACGACAGACCCTGGCACGCGGTTGACAAAAAAGTCCGGAATCCCGACCGCACGAGCCACCACCAACAGCAGATGGCCATCCCATATTTGCAACTCAATTTTCTCAACAACCACTAGGCCAATCTACTCAATTTTGGTGTCTATTTCTTCCCAGCATGCCCAGGAAAGGGATTCCCGACTATGAGACCCCTACCAAGGCCCGTATTAAGGGCGCGGCCGAGTTTTTGGACCACAAGGGCATACCATACAACAAGCAAGAGCTATTTAAATTCAATGGCGTTAGCAAGAGCTAGGGCTACGAGTACCTCCGCCAGCCGGAGCTGGCAGACGATAGAAGGCACCACAACAATCCAGATAAAGATGAGGCTCGTGGGCGTCCGCCTCTTCTTACTGTGAAGCAAATTAAGCAAGTAGACCGCTTTCTACAAGACGCTGGTTGGGACGCTCGCATATATACTTAGGAGCAGCTTGCTACAGAGCTACAATTTGGCTGTAGTGGTAGAACAATGCAGCGAGCTCTTGGTTCTTTGAATTACTATAAGTGTATTGCTTACTACAAAGGCTGGGTCTCTCACGCTAACGCCAAAAAAAGAGTTCAATTTGCAGAAATAATACTAGTACTACTACCTACGGCTGATAGCTGGCAAATTATCCGCTTTTCTGACGAGGTATACTAGCGTGTAGGTCCGCAAGGCAAGATAAGGATTATAAGAAAGCCTAGTGAACGCTATTGTGGTGACTATATACAAGAGCAGCTTAATCGTGACGACGAGAAGCAATTTGAAGCTGCGCATAGTTAGGCGGCAGTTGGCTACAACTTTAAGAGCGATCTAGCTTTCTATAAAGTTGATAGCAACCGTAATGGAAAGCTTACACTTAAGGCATATAGGGACTAAATTCTTAAGCCATTTGTAAAGCCTTGGCTTAAAGCTGGCTACCACTTTATACTAGAAGAAGATAACGATAGCGGCTATAGTGGTGGCTCACAGTATAACATTGTGGCTACCTAGAAGCAGCAAAATAAGCTAGATAGCTACTTTAATTGCTCAAATTCGCCTGATCTCTCAATTATTAAGAACTGCTGGCAGCCACTAAAGCAATATATGAAGCAATATCCACATTGGGATGAGTTTGAGACTCGTGAATTGGCTATAGAGGGCTGGAATGAGAGAGTAACACAAGACTTTATTAATAAGAGAGTAGATTCTATGCCTGAGAGACTGCAGGAGGTGAGAGATATGGACGGTAGAATGACCGGTTACTAGCTATTTGAGTCTACAATCTCTACAATCTATCCAAAAATTGAGTTGCAAATATGGGATGGCCATCTGCTGTTGGTGGTGGCTCGTGCGGTCGGGATTCCGGACTTTTTTGTCAACCGCGTGCCTGGGTAGACAGGCTGCCAATGTGTACTAGATTCGCAAGTTTGCCAAATATATGAAGACCTGGAAATAATGTGATGTATGCATTAGTTTTGCGATCTATCATCGAAAGATGAGCAGTTGCAAATGGATGGAATAAGACTGCGAAGTTGGGTGTCATGGGCACGGTGTTTGTGTTACGCAAGCTGACTAATGGTTGCACCTCGGTCATGTCGTTCAACAACGCCGAGTATACATTTCTCCATCATCATCTCCGCGTTATCCGACTTCAGCCTCTCGTCCCAGCTGTGGGTTTCCTCCCATATCTCGAACTAATTAGCCCCTTGAATTACCATGTCTACTAAAAGTGTTGACCCCGATTCGCGCGACAACTCTCCAGACCATGAAGGCTCTCCAGGAGGGAAACGTACCAGCAAGAAACGCAAAGTCTTGTCGTGCTACGCGTGTCGCAACCGCAAAATGAAATGCGACCGCATCTACCCGATATGCGGACGCTGCCAGAAAACAGGAAGAGCTGACCAATGCACGTATGACCCACGTTTGCTTGAAGATGCGACAGGCAACAACGGATTCCACGCCGGTGAGCATAATGCTGCATTCGCACTTCCGGAGAACGGCAGATCAGAGCACGCCCCAGGCTCAACATCATTGGATGCGCTGCTACTGAAGACACGCGCGCAAGAGAGGAGGATCGAGTTGTTGGAGCGCAAGCTAGCTACCAAAGAGAACAAGGCTCTATCACAATTTATAGACTTCAGTCCAGTAGAGCCCCAAATCAAAGAAGATATGATGTTTAGAGGGAAGGGATTTAAGACACAGTTTTGTGGCTCTACAAGTGTGATGAGTACTATTGCACAGGTATTAACATAACGACCTACTATGACATACACGAACTTATCCAATACAGTTCCGAGAGCTCCAAGCTTTCACCCGCGAAGCACTCACAGTCGATCATTCTATTATGCGGGTCAAGAATGGTTAGTCAACGCGAGAACAAAATCAAGATAAACGCTGACTTGGCCTATTCGCACATAGACTTCAAAACTTTCCGTGTACACCGAAAGATCGACATCAAGCAAATGACTAACCAGGCATGTGGTACGAATGAAGATATTTTCGCTGTGTTACCCGAGCGCAGTGCTGTAGACTTGCAAGTTGGTCTCTACTTTCAGACTTGGGGAAATTCCTACAAAATTATGCACGAACCATCGTTCTGGAAAGAGTACTTGACCTTTTGGGAGCAAAAGCCAGAAGACTTAGGATCTCCAGGCTTTGCTGTTATTTTAATTCTCATCATTGCAGTTACGAAATGCCTCAAGCCTAAGGACGATGTTTTCGAAGGCGATACTACTTCTGATCGCCAAGCAGCCTCTAATCTGATCGAGATATGCGACATGTGGATTAACAGACAATCTCGAAAACGACTCACCCTTCAGTTCTTCCAATTGCAGTGTCTTTCCTTGCTCGCAAAGAGAGTTAACTGCGTTAAGTTGAAGCAAGACTGGGTGGTAGCAGGCGATTTGGTACGCTTAGCACTTGCATCAGGTATGCATCGAGATCCCTCGCTATTATCTACTGGACGAATATCTCCATTCGAAAAAGAGATGAAGAAGCGACTTTGGGTCACTATTATAGAGCTGGAATTACAGTCGTCCATCGAAAACGGCCTTCAATCATCTCTTACATCGCTATATTGGGACACACCAGTTCCCACGAATCTTCCTGATGATGCATTCTCAGTTGACACTCAAGAGTTACCAGCTAGTAGACCACTAGAACACTTTACCTCGGCTACCTATCTTGCTGTTTCCAGACAATCGATTCCGTTTCGCATACATTTGATGCAGCTTCTGAATGACCCCTCAGAAACTCTGCCATATTCGGAGATTCTCCACTACGATGCACAGATTAACGAGCTTCTTTCTGAGATGCCCAAATGGGATGACCCACGTGCCGTCATACCATATGCACTGCTCCAGCTTCAACTTCGGCAATTCTTACTCATCCTGCATGCACCTTACGCAATACTGGCCCCTAAGAATGATCGATTCAATTTCTCATTCAGTGCCTGCATCAATGCTGCAAGTTCTATAATTACAATTCATGAGGATCTTCTTTCGAAAGGTTTCCTCGCCTTGAATAATATACGCAATGACGCTGTCCGAGTGGGGTTGACTTTGTCTCAAGTAGTATATCATAACTGCGCTTTATATAGTCCTGTTAAACCACCAGCATCCCCACTACCAATTCGAGAAACCCATTTTGCAGAAAATCCAACCGTTGGAGCTGGAACGCCTAGTATCAAATTATCTCTACCTGTTTTGCCCCGAGAGCCTTTCTTAACTCGAGTATTATGTACTTCTGCTATCGACCTCCTCGACATAGCGGTACAGACATGCGAACGAAAGGTCATGCGTATGGGCACAGGCTACATGGAATTTTGGCTACTATCTGCCGCGATAGGCATCCTGCCATCTCCGTCCTCTTCCAAACCACCCACAACCTCAATCGCACACATCATGAGTGTTGACGACGATATTGAAGCAAGATGCAAGAAGACCTTGCATCGATTCCAAGCCTTGACATTTAGGGTGCTTGCACTCCAAAAAGATCCAGAGAACAGTCTCGCTTCTGCTCTCAGAACCACAATGTATAGCGTTTCGCCGTCTGATCTGAGGACGCCAAGAAGTACAGGTCCACCCTCTGCCATAGGTGCAGGCTACGAGACGACATCTCTCGCAACAAACGTAGCCGATTGCCCAGTGATGCCTGGTATGGGTATTGGATTTGGTGAAGAGTCTGGCTCCAAGGAAATGAGTGGCCCATTCGACATGCTGCAGGACATGCAAATCGACGTTGGAGGATGGAATTATCCTGACTTTCTGGCTTTCGACCTTGGTGGTGACTTTTGAGGGGCACCTGATGATTATTTCTAGGCGCTATGAAATCGAAGCGATGGTTGATGTTCTGTGTACCTGAGGCTTATGGCTGGTACTGGCAGTGGCATACGACTACTTAGGTATGATCTGTGCTTTGCGTACCTGAAACCAGCGAAGTCAGGTAAACCCCCAACCCCGGCTGCATCACGCCCCTCCTGGTACATCTCTCAAATTGCAATCCCGCAACTCATTGCTTTCGTGTCTAACAATTTGTCTTCCATCACTAGTGTATTTTAAAGCATCCGCATCTTTCTGCCTGATCGTCAAAAAAGACTGTCGCGATAACTTGTTGGCTGACGAAACTCGACCTGTTGTTCCGCCCGCAACGCGTCCTGCTACACCTTCATGTCTCAAAAGCCGTTGACTGACACGCGACGCTATTCCTGGCGCGAAACATCGTTTTGGTGGCTTCAGGTCTTCGACGCTTCGATGTGCAGCATGCATTTCTCGTCATTTTCTTTTTCAACTTTTCTAATCCGGTTTTTGAGCGCACTTCTTGACTCTTTACGAGGCTCCCCAGGCAGGCTACCTCCAGGGCTTCGT